>OY992882.1:93838632-93926132 GCA_963921405.1 Cepaea hortensis | reverse complement strand
GATGTTGGGGGATGTTTGTAGGGGTGGGCTCGGGATCTGTGAGTGGGCTGGGGGAGATGGGAGATTATGTGGCTGGGTGCGGAATTTGTGTGTGGGTAGGTGCGGAATATGTGAGTTGACTGGGGAGATGTGTGTGTGGGGAATGTGTGGCTGAGGAATGTGTGTTTGGCTGGGTGATTGGAGGTGTGTGGGTGGAGGAGGACATGTGGGTGAGTGATTGTTGGTGGGTAATGGGACGGGTAGAGGATATGTGTGTAGGTGGGTGGATGTGTGTGGGTGGGGGATGTGTGGGTTGGGAATGTATGTGTGCTTGGGGTGTGGGTGGATGGGGTGTGTGGTGGGTGAGAGGTGTGTGTGGGTGGGGAGATGAGTAGTGTAGGGATGTGGTTGATGGGTAGGGGCATGTTTGTATGTGTGGGTATGTGTGTGGTTGGGTGGTGGAGTTGGAGTGAATGGGAGATGTGTGAGTGGGTGGTTGATGTGTCTCATAACATAGTAATATGCATTGTTTATGTTTACAAAATTCATGTGACAATGTTTTTTTCCTATGCACTGTTAATGAAAGAAAGATGAGTGATTGGAAGGGCCGAATGTAAGACGGGCCTGCGTGCCCAATTTGTTACTCTTTGAAAATAAAGTATGTTCGTTTGTTTGTTCGTTCCTTTTACCTTCAGATATAAATATGAATAAATGTAAATAAAACAGCGGTCAATTTAGCTTGTTGATATAACCCCATTGACCGTGTCCTCAAATGGCGAGTGTGTAGACAAAAATGCTTTTCTCTGATCTGCCTATGTTGAACACTCCTGCAACAAATGTTTAGTTGTCGTTTTACCAGTTCCAAATTTACATTCATCAATATCTCATATCTTTAATTTATTAAACATTTGATTATTGTGCACTCTAAACCACCAGTTATCTGAAATATTATAAACGTTGTCTTTTTATAGCTATTCCTTGTGTTTGTTTCTTTTTAAAAATATATATATAATAGAAAAACACGGTATTTGCTAACCCTTTTGTCCTTCTTTTCGTAATGAGTTTCCAAGAATTTAATGTACAGCTTTTTAAAGGACAACTAATTGCTTTCTTCCGATCTCGTTGTTTCTGCATGCCTGGCTATCACAATCTTAAATCTTTGCAATTGCCTTAATTATTTCAAAGTTGCGGTTTAGATTAACGTGGAAATGGATAGGCATGGCTCAAATTGACAAACATTCCGAGAAAATCTCTGCACTAGAGCCCAAAAGCTAAAGATGACAACTGGGAACCGAAAGAAACTTGAATGAAAAATCATAAAATGCATCATGAAGGCTACGGAGGATCTCATCTCATCATCTCATCATGTTCCTCATGTTTCTTGCGGTGTCGAGGTGAAGTATAAACATCGTGAGAGTGCCCGATTATGGGCTTCATATATCGATATTCCCATGGACTCTGCTATTCCCTCCGTCCAACGTTTACGTGGTCGGCCTCTTCCACTGTTTCCATCTGGTCTGTACATCATTGCTTTTTGTGGTATGCTGTTGAATGGTAACCTACTTGCATGGCCAAACGGAGGATGGAAAGACAAAAAGTATGTATTACTATCGAAGACCTTTTCGAAAAGAATTCCATTAACTTTTGTTGTTGGAAATTTTATGTAACTCCATGAACCTCTATTTTACCAGAATATTCGCCATAAATATAATGTTATACAATATTCTCTATCATTGTCATACATGAGACAGAGAGTGCTGAAATGCTATATACAACTTGTTTGTCGTACGCACCGAATAAGCAAGGCAAGAAAAGCGTAGACACCGCGGAGATGCGGTTCCAGAAGACGAATGTTGCGACTACCTCGGACTGCTGGAGTAACTAACAACGGTTGCCTGGAAGAGGCTAATGAAACTAGAACGTGTTATATACTATAGAGACAAACAGCATTCTTTGGTCATGTGATGAGATAGATATTGGAGAACATCATGACAACTGGGAAGATGATGTATGATGGACTGAGACCGCGCCATAAAGGAATATCAGTAGCAAAGTTGATCCAGAACACCAGGAACCGAGATCTGTGACATGAACACCTACGCCAGTTGATAGATCACACGATGATTATGACATTGTCTGACGTATGGTTGTTTCTCAATCACCTGCATATTTCTCAATTATATTTATCATTCAATGGCATGATCCATTGTTATTTGCTAATCACAACATATCTTCCGTGAACATCATTAACCCATTGTTACTGTTCCATGATTAGTTCTATGTTCACACTATGCTTACCTTGATTAATTGACATTTGACGTATCCGTACTTCAGTACTCGGAAGCAACTATAGCGCATTGATTAGTTCTATATTCACAGTAACCTTACCTTGATTATTTGTCAGTCACACTATTTCTTTCATGAATAAATGTCACCCAGTGTAACTGTTCTGTGAATAGTTTATTCACAGTACACTGTACCATGAACTAAAAGAGTTTGGAAGAACAATAGATTAACAGTGTACAAAAGTTCAAGTATATAAAGCTTGTGTTGTTAGAACACTACTCTATGGGTCTGAATCATGGGCCTTGTACTCACGACAGGATAGAAAGTTGAAATCCTTCAACATGAGATTCTAAGACGTATCCTGGGTATATTGTGGTAAGACCATATGACAAACAAAGGCGTGCTCTAAAGAGCGGATATTACCACAGTGCACTCCCTCCTCAAGCAGAGACGCCTCCGGTGGCTGGGCCACGTATCTCGAATGGAGGATGAATATATTCCCAAGGAGAACTAGCCACGGGGAAGAAGCCAACCGGAAGACTCTAAATGCGATACAAGAATGTGTGTAAAAAAGATATAAAACCCCTTGGCATAGATCCAGACACGTGAAAAATAGTTGCTGCAGACAGATGTTCCTGGAGAAGGTATGGACAAAGCGGACTGGTAATCTTTGAGCGCAATCTGATTCAACAAATTGAGGATAAGAGGCACAAGCATAAAATGCAGTCACTTGCTGCGGTACCTGCCTCGTCTTATAGATGCGGAAATTGTGACAGAGATTGTCACTCTCGCATTGCACTATACATACAGTCACCAGCGGCGATGTCAGGTGCCTTTCCAGCGGCACAACTCTATAGTCCTACAAGACTGAAAGAGAACTAGTTACTCACATAAGAAGAAGACCGCCTACATTCTTTGGGTATACGATTAGAAGGGGGAAACTGGAGTATATCGTCACAACGAGAAAGTAGGAGGAGAAAAGAGAGATACCAAGGATAAAGATGTCAACAGTTTGACATCATGGCATGGGGAAACATCACTATCAGACATGATTTGATTAGCAACACACCAGACGGTGGTCTGTGGACAGACATGATCACCAACGCCACAAGGCACATGGACTATAAGAAGAAGAAGTACACGCGATATGATTATGTATCACTAATGGTGTCAGTACTATGATTGTTTATTATTTACTGCTGTTGTATCATGATTACTTTCTTTTAATATAATCTGTACCAAGGTTTCTTTTCATTAGCAGTATCTGATCCACGAATGTATCCATGACCTGTGTAAATTCCATGCTCACGATGACAACGACGATGATGATGCTGCTGATTATGATGATAGCGATGATGATGATGATGCTGATGATTATGATGATAGCGATGATGATGATAGCGATGATGATGATGATGATGATGATGATGATGATGATGATGATGATGATGATGGTGATGATGATGATGGTGATGATGATGAGATTACAATGGAACAATTCCAACACCCTGCGATGTAAATACCAGATAACAAAATATATCCAAAACTCTGAGATCGAAAATAATCTTCTTCAGATTCAAGTGAAGTGAAACCATGTAAAAATAAACCGCTGCTACCACGAGCTCTATTTAACACTCAACTCAGACAGTTAACGAGACTGTCTGTTTCTGATTTTTCCAAACAACGACAATGAGGACAAAAGCGATCTTTCACAATGGGAAGCTGGCTTTCTCCGTTTCCACTGGAAACAAAAAGACGCGGACTTTGGAGATGTCAAATGACTTTCTATGGTCGTTTCTTTATTGACAAACACGTGACAGACACAAAGGTGGTGTTTTCAGATTCAACAGAAGTACAACTGTAATATGTTATAATCATGGACTCTACTGGTCTGTTGTCACGTGGCTCTAACAAATATTTGAGGGTCAATGCTTCCTTGTTGAATAAACTGTTAGAAGACAAAAAGAAGGAGAAAAAAGAAGAAGAAGGAAGAGGGGGAAGAGGAGAATGAGAAAGAAAGAAAGAAAGAAAGAAAGAAAGAAAGAAAGAAATAAAGAAAGAAAGAAAGAAAGAAAGAAAGAAAGAAAGAAAGAAGAAGAAAAATAAGAAGAAGAAGAAGAAGAAGAAGAAGAAGAAGAAGAAGAAGAAGAAGAAGAAGAAGAAGAAGAAGAAGAAGAGCAAATAAAATAAAACGTTTGAGAACATGCATCTACTCTATGGTAACATAGAAAGAGCCATGCACCATTTGGCAATCGCTAAAAAAGAAAATATTCGCTTTTGAATTTACATGTTACAGAAAATCCTTAGATAAGCGCGTCCCAAGGACAGGAAAAATACGGACATTCTATTCAAGATTTGAACATGAAAGAAAACTTGCTTATCAACGGCACCACGTCTCGGAAATTGAAATGCTCGGGTCAAAACAAAATTGCTGATGTAGGCTAATCCCAAAGAAGAAGAAAAGCAGATCTGTTACGGTGCTAACATAAAACATGACAGATACGGTTGCGCTTTACCTGTTGCGATATCATTTCATACACATGTTTATTCTTCTCTATCTGTGTTTCCAAACTCGCATTATCTTTAGTCTTACTCTTTCATTAGCATGTTCAAACAGAAATGATGACAAATAAGCTTTACGCATTAAAGTGTTAACTCTTTATTATAGAATTATGTGGTAAATAAAATCCATATATTATGCCTTTTCATCATCAACATATGTCATGCCAATAAACGTAGGCGGTCATGTTTCGCCATCTCACGCGATCACCAGAGTCGTGGATCAGCTCAGTGTTCTTGTCTTGACCATACCACGTGGTCAAGTCATCCAAGTATTTACTTCTCTGCCTTCCCATTTTGCTCTTTCCCTCAATCTTGCTCTTTCCCTCAATCTAGCCAGTTGTCACCAACATTGATGCCTATTGGGTATCTAGTAAAGTTATGTTACGTCGAACGACGCCACGATACATTGGGCATTCTCTTATGTGCTCAGTCTTCTGATGCTGCAGCCATACCAAAGTATGTCTAATTACTGTTCCCATAATGAGTTTGTTATAGTATCTCCAATTTTCCCCCAGAAGGTGGCATGGATGTGCTTGACAAAGCTTCATTCCCGGTTCTTGAAGTCGGATTAGCACAGTGGTCTCGGCAGCATCCGTCATCTTAGTCACTGCTGTATTGATTATATCAGTCGTGTTCATGCTTCCCGTTTGTAATTTTGCATTATTTGCTATCAATCCTGCGCGTTCATCTTTTACTCTTTCATGCCATGGTGCGTACATCCAGGGGAGTGACGTGAAATGCGATATTTGAAGGCTTTCTATCCATTCGGAGCGTAGACTGTCTGTTGGATTTTCTGTAGCATGTTCATGGAGTATGATATGATTATATGATGCAAGACTTCCTGTTCAAGGTATCTATTGCAAACCCCATATTTGTATCAACCAGTCAGCACTCAGCGGGTGGTAATTACCCGTCAGCCACCTGTACTTACTTACCAGGCATGTCCTGGTACCCATTTGAGATAGATCGACCCGGGAGCCAAAGCGATATATTTTTTTTTTTTTTACATTCACACCTCGATAGTGATTCGAAGACGTGACCACCAGGCAGGAAGGGAAAAGTCTCCGGTCAAGCGTTTTTCTTTCTACATTCGACCTTTCTATTGTTAGGCAACGTCTGTGGCTTAGGGGTGGCGAACGTAGTTTCAGTGCCATGACATACCAGGTTCGATGTCAGATTGGGTTGATTGCGACGTCCTGTGAAATAACATGCAACTAACTGAACTTATCCTTGTTAACTAATTGACAGCGAGGTTTTACTGTCGCCTTTCGGCTTCTAGGTTACCGAGTTCTAAGTTGGTTGGTACCTCTGGTGTTATGTAGTTCGCGCACATTCTAGCGACTCTGTGACAGGAGACATGAGCACGTAAGGTGGTGTTCGTGTACAATACAGATAGTCTGTTTTGAAACAATCTATCTATCTTGCCAAAAGTAGATATATAAACATTGTAAATTGAATAATAACTGCAGCCACATCTTAGTCAGATATGTACTATCTGCTGTCTATTAGCGGTGAATGTTGGGCGGAGCTCAACAAACCCGACACCCCACACTGTGCCAACGGTTTTCGGGAGGAGGGCGCAATTGGGAGGGTAAAAGCCTTATCCTGGTGCGAGTACATGCAACCTAAAGACTAAATGCCTTGACAGGGCAGACTATCATGCCCTAAGCTTTATCGACAACCTATCTAGGATCGGACAGACGGACACATAGAGCACTACTTTGCTGATCAGGCAGCTTCTATAGCTTATCTTGTTCCATATGTATTAGTATTACCTTTCCTCTGAAGTAAACTAGGCAGGCAGAGAGAGTGATCATGCTGCATAGGCAACACGTAGTCTCTACAATTCAGCCCAAGCATTGAGCTATGGAGAGATTATTACATACATTTTTGTTTCAAGCGCAATAACTATCGTCAACCAAGACGGCAAGGTGCCAGTACGGCCACATACTTGTAGTATTCGCTCATAATACATTGAGGACGTTATCATACGTTCATTGGTTGCAGCATTATATAGCACAGTATTTTAAGAAAACAAACTATTGTCCACATGTATGGTAGTGGTTATCACTGTATGTGCTTCAATGAAATATACCTCGTTACAGGATCAACCTATTTGACTTGATTGTATTAGCAGTATTAATCTATTGTATGTGATATGATATAAATGGTTACAATATCAATCTATGTGATTTTATGATAGATAAATGGTCACAGTATCAACCTATGTGATTTGATGGTACATACATGGTTACAGTATCAAACTATGTGATTATTTAATGTCACATAAATGGTTACTAATAACCTCAACCCAAAGAAATAGTGAAAATCACAACTTATATCTTAACATAGCAAAAACAAAGATAATGCATACAGATAAAACTACTATGGAGAAAGAAATATATGTTAATGAGGAAAGATTGGAGGTGGTTGAGAATTTTGAATATCTTGGGTCATTGATTACCAACAATGGTGACACAATGAAATAAATTAAACGACGACTATCAATTGCTCTTCAAAGACTAAAACAACTGAATAAATTATAGAGTGGGACAGATAGAATTACAAAAAAATAGATTCTTAAGAGCATGCATCTTTCCCATTTCAACATACGCCTGTGAGACCTGGACTCTTACTAAACAAGCTGAACATAGGATAAATACCTTTGAATATAAATGTTATAGACGGGTTCTGAGAATATCTTGGGTAAAGAAAAGAAGTGCATCCATACTTCAAGAGCTGAATATTAAAGAGGGGTGCCTATTAAAGACGACAAAACAAAGAAAATTGATATATTTTGGTTACTTGAAAAGTCATAAATGTTTGGAGAAAACAATAATGGAGGGGTATATGCCTGGGAAGAGAGGAAGAGGAAGGCCAAAGAGAAGATGGGTGCTGGATGTGGCGGATGATCTCTAGATGGGTGTATCGGATGCGGGACATCTTGCTTGTGATCGAGAAGTTTCCCAGAAGGTTGTTATGGGAGCGAGGTTCTGCAAAGGACATTCTACTGAATTTATTTATTTATTTATTTATTTATTTATTTAATAGTTACAGCATCAACGTATGTGATTGAATGGTACATAAATGGTTATAGTGTCAATCTATGTGATGTAATGGTAGATAAATGGTTACAGTATCAACCTATGTGATTTTATGGTAAATAAATGGTTACAATATCAACCTATGTGATGTAATGGTAGAATCATGGTTACAGTATCAACGTATGTGATTTGATGGTACCCAAATGGCAACAGTATCAACCAATGCGATTTGATTGTGCATAAACGGTTACAGGGGCTTGGAAAGAGCAGTGTTAAAAAGCAAAATAATGGAAAAATAGACAGGGTGTCGACCTGCACAAAGATGGTTACAAGATATTGCAGACACCTTGGGTATAAGAGTGCATAAGGCTGGAGAAAAGGCAAGAGACAGAGGTTTTCCGAGCTCCATGACGAGAGTATAATTCTGCAAAGGGCCTGCTGTATTATGAAACAGTTATAGCAGCAAGCTATGTGAGTTGATGTTACATAAACGGTGACAGCAGCAAGCTATATGATTTGATGTTACATAAACGGTTACAGCAGCAAGCTATATGATTTGATGTTACATAAACGGTTACAACAGAAAGCTATATGATTTGATGTTACATAAACGGTTACAGCAGCAAGCTATATGATTTGATGTTACATAAACGGTTACAGCAGCAAGCTGTATGATTTAGTGGCACATACACGGTTACAGCAGCAAGCTATATGATTTGATGTTACATAAACGGTTACAGCAGCAAGCTGTATGATTTTATGTTACATAAACGGTTACAACAGCAAGCTATATGATTTGATGTTACATAAACGGTTACAGCAGCAAGCTATATGATTTTATGTTACATAAACGGTTACAACAGCAAGCTATATGATTTGATGTTACATAAACGGTTACAGCAGCAAGCTGTATGATTTGATGGTACATAAACGGTTGCAGCAGCAAGCTGTATGATTTGATGTTACATAAACGGTTACAGCAGCAAGCTGTATGATTTGATGGTACATAAACGGTTACAGAAATCTCCCACTTAATACCCCTCACCGCTGCTGAATGACGTAGGCGAGAATCGTTTCTTTGCGTGATTCTAATGGCATTACCAATGTGTAACCGAGTACAGACATGGCTGGTGAGTAGAAGTCAATATGGTTCTACACTTTAACGCATACCGGGCTGTATGTTCTTACTTTGTAAAGAAGCACAAAGGCAATGTAGAGACACATAGAAACAATGCAGAGATACATAGAGACACATACATTGTATAGTTACATACATACAAGGAGGCTTCAAATGAAAACCTTAAAAGTGTGATATAAATTATAATAACCATGCCATTTTTTAACCTGTCAATATTGTTGCTAAGTATGTCAAGGGGGCTAAGCACGTGACATCACGATGCAAACAATCACGGTGATATCATAAGGACAGTTTAAATATGACCACCCCACTTTTGGCATGCACTAAAGAGAAGCATCGTTCTGTTATTCGTGTTGTGATCAGTGAAGGGGTGAATCCTATAGAAATTCACCGGAGAATAAAGGTCCAGTGTAGTGATGCATGCCTGTCAGTCCAGCAAGTGTATGAGTGGAGAAGGAAGTTTCACAAGGCGTGACTTCTGTGACAGACTACTCACAACCCGTCAGGCACACAGAAATCCAAGTGATTTATTGGTACTGGAGGACTTGCATTGAACGCAGTGGTGATTACATCGAAACATGGTACATTTGTTCTTTACTTTCTCATAATATATTCACGCGCGAGCGCGCGCGCACACACACACACACACACACACACACACACACATATGCGCGCAGACACACACACACACACACACATATAATGTAGAGACACATACAGACAAAATAGTGATACATGCAGAAGACAATGTATAGACACATACAGACATTGTAAAGAAACACGCAGACAATGTACAGATAAATATAAAGACAATGTGAAGAAACAAATAGACTCTTGAGAAATATATAGACAAGGTAGCGAAATCTATAGACATGTTTAGATGCATACAGGTATTGTAAAGAAACATACAGACATTGTAGAGAAATTTACCAACAACATAGAGGCACGTACATATAATGTAGAAACACATCATCATCATCATCATCATCATCATCATCATCATCATCATGTGTCATGCCGGTAAGCGTGGGCGGTCATGTTTTGCCATCTCACTCGATCACCAGAGTCGTGGATCAGCTCAGCTTTTCTGTCTCGACCATACAGCGTGGCCAAGCCATCCGGGTATTTACTTCTCTGTCCTCCCCGTGTTCTCTTCTCTTCGATCTTACCAGTTGTCACCAAGTTCTCCAATTTATTCTTCTTATACCGTGACCAAAAAACTTTGACTATCTACGTCTAATTTATCTAATCAGTTTATGGTTTTCATTTGTTTCTTGTAGGACTTAGTCATTGGTTTTTCTGTCTGTCCATGGTATTCTTTGCATTTCCCTCAGAAACCACATTTCCACAGCCATCAGATGTTTTTAAGCTTATCTGCTCATTGTCCACGCTTCACATCCATACAAAAGCAAAGGTTCCATGTAGCACTCAACACTCTTTTTTTCGTTGCAAATTACATCTTTTTATTGATCAATATGTTTTTCATCTTGCAAAAGGCTGCCTTCGCCATGGCGATTTTTGTTCTAATCTCTTCAAGGTATCTCCCATCAGATATTATGACTGTTCCGAGATAATTGTACCGATTCACTTGTTTGAGAATAATGCCATTTACTTGTATATTACATTGTGGTATTTCCTTCTTCTTAGTGACGACCATAATCTGTGTCTTCCTACAATTTTTCTTCTTCTGCTGCTTTCATCCGGATTTTTTTTTTTTTTCGGACGTGATTGCGTTGTGCCTATTTACAGCAGAGCTGTGTTCTTGCGCCGTTAGGCCGACACATCCCACTTCTGCGGGCATTTGTTGACCGAGCTAACCTTCCCGGGGTTCTTACAATTTAATACTAACCCAAGTTGTTCACTGTGTGCAACAATCGCATCTACTAAATGTTGCATATCCCGCTCATTGTCTGCATTCAGTAATGTATCATCCACATATCTAATCTTATTGATGTTATGTCACCCAATGATGATTCCTTTCATATCGTCGACATTTCTAAAAATACTTTCACTGTACAGGGAAAACAGATCTGGAGACATTACACATCCCTGTCTCACACCTCTCTTATTAGGCTTATATTGACCTACTTCATTAACAATCTTTATGGCAGCTTGTTGTTTCCAATAAATTTGTTTAATGAGTCTAAGGTCTTTCTCATTAATTTGTAGATCTGCAAGAATCTCCATCATGTTGACATACAAACAATGAATAGATATATACTAACAATGCATAGACACTTATAAACAATGTATAGACACAATCAGATCATTTATAGACTCATGCTAACATAAAAAAAGACACATAAGACAATGTACAGATACATACATACGATGTAACTAAATACAGACAGCATAGAGAGAACGGAATTAGTCAAGTATTCAAAATAATGATTGCTTTGGTTGTCAAACGCAGTACAATGTATTCATGTAATTTTCTTTATCGACCTTCGCTGATTCATTCTTACATATGATTCACAACCAACCAACCAGTCAACCAACCAGCCAATCAAAGAACCAGAGAACCAACCAATCAACCAGACAACCAATCATCTTGCCAAACAGCCAACCAACCAGCCAACTAACCAATTAATCAACCAGCCAACTAATCAACCAACCAATAAATCAACCAGCCAGCCAACCAACAAGCCAAACAATCAACCAGCCATCCAACCAGCCGATCAACCAACAAACCAGCCAATAATCAACCAGCGAATCAACCAATAAACCAACCAGCCAACCAGCCAGCCAGCCACTCAACCAATAAACCAGCCAACCAACCAAAAAATACTAACTAATCCGAGCACACGTATGATATTTAGAAAGACATTTAAAACAATACACAATGTATTCAGAATAACTAATGCTCAGACTGTCAAGGGCAAGTACAAGTTGTCTTGTAGTTTTCATTAGCCGACCTTCACTGATTCATCTGTTATTACTCTGCTCGTCACGTCTACAGTAGTTGTGCATCGGCTGGGGTCAAGGCGAACAGGTCATAATACATTAAAATAAGGTCTATCTCAAAAGTTTAAGATATCTTCCTCTCTCTCTCTCTCTCTCTCTCTCTCTCTCTCTCTCTCTCTCTCTCTCTCTCTCTCTCTCTCTCTCTATTCTTCTGTCTCTATCAATCCAGCTAGATAGTTATCCACCCACGCACCTATCTAACTACGTCTCTCTCTCTTTCCCTCCCTCTATCTCTCTCTCACTCACTCTCCATCTGTCCGTCCATGTCCACCCGCCTCTCTGCCTGCCTGTCTGTCTGTAAACGTGCGTGAGTGCATGCATGCGCCTATCCAACATGACATACCCAATAAGCCCCAAGGCATGGGATAGAGTCCTTTACTTTTAAACAAGTTCACGAGGGTGAGTCAACTCTACGGCCGAACTCTTCGAAAAACAAAGCTATGTCTCTGCTGGAGACTGAACCCTAAAAACTGTGCTGGCGGGAAAGCTCATTAACCAATATGCCATCGTCAGTCGGAAACACCTCTCGAGATGACATTCTGAAAAGCGTATTTCAAGCAGCATTTGACGCTCCATTTAAGCGTGCGATTAGCTACAGTAGGGAGGAAATGAAATAATAGCAAGATAATGACGTAACAGACGTTGTCTAGAAGAAACAGAAAAACAAACCGGAAGTGTTAGAATTCAACAACTGGGGCGCACTAAAGACAGAACACCCGCTTTACATTTTGAGGCTACTGTAAATAGCCTCGACAATCGCATGTCCATAATTGTGGACTGGTTCTGAATGCATGGATTATAAATGCAAGAGTGAACAGTTTGACAGTGGAGCGTTGTGTAAAAAAATTGTGATCTGCATAGAAACAGAGTACATACTGCTGCTTAACTAGAAAAGCTGATTATTTTAATGCCTTCCAAGAAACAAACACATGCTTTCTCAAAATTTAATCAACAGTCTCTTTAATAATTCGAGAAAACGAATAGTAGATTCCAAAAGAAAGCGGGATGAATTCCGATGATCAATCGAGATGTGCGATACGTGCACAACTTCGGAGTAGACTATGGATAGAGAAGATAATGAGGGAATGAACAAGGCAGTATACCTTCTTCATCTTCTGCCCTTTACCGCCCTTCTCGTCCTTTCCCATTGTTGCATCGGCCATTAACCAAACCATGCCATCCGTCCTATCTCTCGCTGTCTCCAGCAGTTCCCGCCATGTACTCCCAATATTATTCAAATATGTCTGTAATTCTCTATTCCATGTGTTTGCAAACCTCTCGCTATTTCGTTCTCCTTGTGGGTTCCAGACAAGAGAATGTCAAGTTATACTATCCCCATGTTGTCTTAGTGTGTGTCCTTTTGATAGTTCGAATACCTAATGACCTTACGAAAGCACAGTTGGTTCTCGCAGCATCGGTAACTTACGGAGTTTGTGAACCGGTCCCTCAGAAAGCAATGGCAAACTTTTTTCTTTTTTTTTGCATATCCTTTACAGGACATCGCTGTCAACACCAGCATCTTTCAGCTGTATGTTGATCTCTTGGCAAGATTACGCTCAGTAGTTTGCCATTGCTTTCTGAGCGGCCGGCTCACATACCCCGTAAGTTACCGATGCGATTTGAACCACTGCTGATTCTCACCGTCATCACGTTACAGACGAGAGTATACGAGATCACGGAGAAAAGTCATAACCTCTAAGCCACGAAGCCGGCAATGGCAAACTACTGAGCATAATCTTGCCTAGTACACCAACAGCAGCTGAAAAATGCTGGTGTTGACTGCAACGTTCTGTAAGGGATATGCAACATACAAAAATGCACAGCATCTTATTCTAGGACAATATCTCGAGCTCAGATATACAGATGATGCGGTTCTCATCTCAAGCATTGCTTAAGGTTTTGAATACCTAATTATGTTTGCTGTGATGTCGGTTCCTAAATCAATCAATCAATCAATCAATATCTAATTATGATGTTGAAAGACACAGTGAAGATCACAATCTTTATCTGAACAGTAAAGAAAGCATAAACGACATACTACGAGGGTACGTTAATAAGTAAGCCACAAATGGCTGTATGAAAATAACTAAATATGATAACAACTTGAAACCAGTTTATTTATATATATACATTGTCCCTTTATTTCTCAACATAATTTCTACCAATATTGATGCATGTATCCCATTGTTTTATCAGTCCTCCCAAACCGGCATAGAACTGCGTGCTCTGTTTTCTAAACCACGTTTTCACTTCACATTCAATTAACCAACTAAGGTGAGAATTTCTGGAACATCCACCTTACAGCACCCGACTTAGCCCCTAGTGATTTCCACCATTTTGGTCCACTGAAAACCCCCTTGGCGGGAGGCATTTCGCGAATGACGCCGAAGTTTAATGTGAAGTGCAAACATGGTTTACGAGAAATAGAGCACGCAGTTCTATGCAGCCAGTTTGGGAGGACTGATAAAACGATAGGATAAGTGCATCAATGTTGGAGGAAATTATGTTGAGAAATCAAGGGACAATGTATGTATAAACATAAACTGGTTTCAAGTTGTTATCATATTTAGTTATTTTTCTACAGCCATTTGTGTCTTACTTATTGACTTCCCCTCGTAATAATGTCCACAGACATACCCTCATGACAACCAACAATTACTCTCAACAATTGGGAAAACGATAAATGTCGCAAACTTTGGATACCTTGGGGCCATAATTAGCCGTTATGGAGACTGTTCACAAGAAATTAGAAGGCGACTGGAGAAAGCAATTTAGAGGGTAAACAGTATGAACAGCCTTCCGTACAACACCAGATAGGAAATAAAAATAAACATGGTGAAAACATTAATCAAGCCTGTAGCAACATTGGGACGGGAATCATTTACCATTTAACAAACATTAATGATGAAAACCGAGGCTTTTGTTACAAATCCGAAAAGGTTGCAATACAGTGGATCACGTCATATTGCAACATACATGAAAATGAAGAGGCCGAAAGATTGTGAATGAAATGCGGAGACTGCCACAGCCTTATATAGACATAACTTATGATGAGGCCAAGCGATTTCTAAGAAACAGCTATAGAACCAATTGGTGATCAGAGCATCCAGGCCACTGAAAAGATTATGTATATCACTAACTCTACCGAAAAGACCAAGTAACAGTCTTCAGACTCCGCTGAGAACAGCGCAGACTAAGATACCACTTGTTTAATAAATTAAAGATAGGAGAAACTGATGAATTAATTATCTGTGATACTGGTAACATGGCAGATAAACGTTTGTTGCAGAAGTATGCAACTTATGTAAAATAGAGGAAGCTGTTTTGGCATAAACTGGCTCCAATGTGAAGACAAACAGCCTAGAGATGTTAACAAGCTGACTGCTTCTTCGGAAATATTCACACTGACGTCAGAATGTGCACGAAGAAAAAAATATCGAGAAATTAAATGTTGCAACATTCTTAGAAAACCGCCGATTAAGAAAAATAATAACTGAACCTTTACAAGATCTGACGAAAAAATACACATCGACGAAAAACTTTCTCATAACTAACAACATGTCTCGGAAACTGAAATATTTTGACATATTAAACGCTACAGTAGTTTATAAAGAACTTTAATGGATGGCTGCTGGAAGAAGAGTCATTGGTCGATCAGCACTAAGGTGGACACGGGACAATAAACTCACCTTGGACATGAACATGCATGAGGCAGGGGAATTGGCAAACGATCGAGAGACTGTCTGGCGGCACTTGGTGAGTGCTATTTTTTGAAAGGACCTGCTGCACGACGATGATGATAAAGATAATATATCTTAGGGAAACGGAGCTGTTGTGAAAGGCTTCTGTCTAAACTCGCATGGAGCAGCAACGAACAATGTGCACAACAATATAGTTTAATTTGCATTGTCTACCACCAGTGCCATGACGCTTTCCCGACCGCCCGGTTTAATGTTTATTTATGCATCACAGATAAATGGGGGTTGTTTTTTTTTTTTTATAACCCGTATGACCCGAATGAGACTTCGGCAGTTCGTGATTTATTTTAGGAAAGCCTTTTCATCAGTTGATTTTCTAAAATGTTTACTGTATGCATTTGTTGATTTCCCTGGGTATTCTAAAAAAAAAAAAAAAAAGAACAAAGAAAAAAAAAAAGCAATGAAAAGCCAGACATGTGAGGGAAACGAAACAAAAATGTATGACCTCATTGTGTGAATTACACTTGCTGACAGTTTTTCGCATATGATGTATTCGTAATACCGCGCTTAGCTGGGCGTTGTCAACTCATTATTCGTTTTCTTTCTTTCTTTCATTCTTTTTTTCCCGTTCTTTCTATCCTTCTTTTACTCCTTCCTTCTTCACTTTTTTCTGCAGTTTATTTTTTTCGCCCCCTCTCCCCCTCATCTTCCTCAGTATGTTCACACAGTATATTTTCTTTATATTTTCAGCTTTAATTCCTGAATTCACCCAACATCTATTTTAAATAATACACTTGTATATTTTGTTCGCTCGCTTTAAACTCAAGCATAGTTCTTACACGAGCAACTACTTCTAGTGCACTTGACTGATGTTTGCGTGTGGATTAGCTTTCCCTATTACAGTGTCCCTCGCCTTCAGGCAAACCCACTCCTACTTCAGAGGTACTTGTAATCTACGTCTCCAAGTCAAGGACATGAAGTCAAAATTTTATTCCAGCTGACCGTTGTAGGAGTTGAACCGGCTACCTCGGCATCGGCACACCGGATGTTTAACAACCAGCGTTTTTATCCATTCGGCATTACTGACCTCAGTACACTTGTATATGAAATGTCTCATTAGAAATTAAAAACTAACACAAAAACATTGGGGACACACAAGCCAATAGAACAAAGGATATAAGCACACTTAATAATAAAGCCACGTTAAAGTTTAAAAACAAGAGGGTCGACCTCATTGCACCGAGTTTTACCCCACATGCCTTGGTCTGTCTTTTAACAGCGCGTTCTGTCGAAAGCGTCTCACAGAGCACGAACTCTGTAACTCTTGCAACAACCCCCCAGGAGTCTTCAAGCAAACTGAACTAGTGAACTAGTGTTGTTTGTCCATTTCAGGACGTTACGGTCAACCTCAAACAGTATTGCATTCAGTATTTTGCCATTGCTTTCTAAATGAGAAATGTTACAATCTACCTAACTTGTGTGTAAAATGAAGCCACAAAACCACCATTAAAGCACAGGAAGTTTAAGCGCGATAAAGCTGACTTTATTACTTCATCTGTTTCTGTCTTAGTTGTACTTTAAATGTTTGTCACTTATTTGTGACTTCAAATGTTTCTCTCCTTTTTGTTACGTTCAATGGTTCTGCTTCGGGAGTTCCTTGTACTGCTTTAGTTGCAAACTGTCACTGGGTTAGTATTCAATCATCACACCATATGGTGCGGTGGTTCAATCATTAGTGTTGCCCTTTCTCTATCGGAGGTAACATAACAATCATAGCCTGCACGGCGACTGTTATGGCAATGCTTGTAAACCTTCAACTGAGAACTCCACATATTTAGGTTGGTGGTTGTCAGTAAGTCCTCTGGAAGACGGAATTTTAACTCTTCAACTCGATGCGCGGACGTTCTTTTCGCCTGAGCCCCTTAACGACTTTCCTCTACTGGACAGAGTTTAGTGTTGAGGTTCTTCTGCTGACCCAGCACCACAGAACTATCTCCACGGGAGCTGTGTCTCAGAGTCCTCATTCCCCTCTCTCCAAGCCCAGAAAACACTGGGCGTACAAGACATCTGCTGGTAATTCAAATTTGAGGTGAGGTACATACTGATGTGAACGGGTCAGGATTCAACCCATTACATACGGACGGGTCAGGATTCAACCCATTACATACAGATTGGCCAGAATTAGACCCCGGTCTGGTCATGTTTCCTGCACCAGACTTTAGTTATTTCATTGTCAACAGACTTCAGCATAATGCCCAGAGGAAGAAGCTCACACAGCAGACATTAGTAATTGTATAAATGCTGTAATGACGGTTGGCTCCAGACAGCCATTACTTTAATGTCTACTGAAGCCGGGCGTTACGTCTTATGTAATGACAACGGCTTGTGACAGAACGAGCTAACGGGTGTAATTTTGGTTACGTGTCCATGTGTTACCAGCACTCATAAGGGAAACCAGGAGTAGTTGTTCTGTAATACAATGGCTATTGGCACGAAACATAGGCTACTCCATCTTGTTCACAATGTTAGCTGCAAAATGCAATCATTATCAAGTCTATAAAGGGCGAGGCTTGAGTTGGCTGAGGACCAATACTGAATTCCAAGAAGAAGAAAGAAAGAAAAAAAAGAAAGAAAGGAAGGAAGGAAGGAAGGAAGGAAGGTAGGAAGGAAGGAAGGAAGGAAGGAAGGAAGGAAGGAAGGAAGGAAGGAAGAAGTTGGAAGAGGAGAAGAAGAGGAAGAACTAGGAGGAGAAGATGAAAGATAAGACGAAGACGTTGATTACATGCAGTTAAAGTGGTGCGCTCATTAAGTTATCACTGACCTGCATCATGCTGGCCAGTCGAGTGAGGTTGGGGTGGGTCAGGACTTCGTCAGCGATCGTCCCTGTACAAGTGAAGCCATCACCGCCTAGGTTTTCTGGGCATGTACAGTTTCTCTCTCCCACCTTGATTGGCGTACATATGGCCTAAATATTTTAAAAAAAAAAAAGAGAGAGAGAGGCATTGATATATTTTATGTGGTTGTGGATAAACATGGTTAACAAATTCCAAACATGGAAGATGATAGAAAAAGAGAAAAGAAAACATACAACAACAGGAAATAAGATTCCTGAGAAGAATACTCAAAGTATCAAGAAGAGAGAAAATCAGAAATTATTAAATCGGGACTAAACTAAAGTTGGGTAGGTGGGGTGGGGGGTATAGCAACCCTAGATTTTATTAGAAAATAGCAAGTTAAATGGTTCGGCCATAAATCTAGAGTACCAACCAACAGTATACACCAACACTGGTTTATGGTGTACGGATTAAAGGGAACCAGAGTAGGAGGCCGACCATATAAACGATAGACAGAGGGAATAACAGAGTCCATGGGAACCATGATATATGAAGCTCATAAACGGGCACCCCTCCCGCTGTTTATGCTTCCCCCTCGACACCGCATGATACAAGAGGAAACAATGCGATGACATGATGAGACTTTCTCCTGTCTGACTATGATACTCAATATATAAGTAAGTACAAGAGGAACAAAATACGATGACATGATGAGACTTTCTCCTGTCTCACTCTGGTACTCAATATATAAGTAAGTACAAGAGGAACAAAATACGATGACATGATGAGACTTTCTCCTGTCTCACTCTGGTACTCAATATATAAGTAAGTAAAGGACACTTTTACAAGTCTTTGGGCATAGTGGGTATATGGTGCTAGACCCACATTTGTATCGACCAACCCTCAGCTCCTGGGGTGATGTGATCAATATGACACATTTGTCGCGTTTACATTCAAAGACATTTCCTAGTACGCATTTTAGGCTGAGTCGATCTTGCAGTCCAGGTACATTTGAAAAATCCGTCTCGGTGGAAATTCAAACCCATGAACACCGGACCAACAGGCAAGCATCTAGCCACTACACCACAGCGGTCCCCAATATGTGGTATGGCTGTAAACTATCTTTTTATTGATGGTCTTTTTGGGCATGTTATGAGAAGAAGTGACTTGGAGAACTTGGTGACGACTGGCAAGATCGAAGGGAGGAGACCAAGGGGAAGACCGAGAAGTAAATATCTGGATGGCTTGGCCACGTGGCATGGTCGAGACAGGAACACAGAGCTGATCCACGACTCTGGTGATCGAGTGAGATGGCAGAACATGGCCGCCCACACTTAACGGCATGGCACATGATGGATGGATTAATGGTCTTGAACGTAGAAGACCTTTGTCGGTAGCGATTGTTCAGCACGGCTCAGGATAGCGTCTATTAATAGAAATTGTTTGCTTGCAAATGAAGCCATGGCAAGCACCAACGGGAATAATGAGACAGATTCCAAGTGCACACCGACTGGTGCAACATTCAATTGTAAGACAAGTATACCGGCATCAGATTGTGAGATAAATAAACCTAACCACATAGCAATTTATTGAGCATTTTCCAATCTCGCCGTGGTCTCTTCAGTGAATTCACACTCTCCTCTCTCCCCAACTTGTTGATTACTTTCAGTGCTTTATGTAGCTAGAACCTTGTCTCTCTATGCACTAATTTGAAATTTTGAGACTGGTACAAACGTATTAATTTGACTAACTGATTTGGGTTCCATTTAATGGTATCTTTCCAACGCCTTTCTCTTGCTTAATACCAGATTAATTTTCTTAGTCTCCGTAAGCACCCGGGCTCCATTCCTATAAGATATCCAAGCCAATTTTATTGTTGACTATGCAATAGTATTAACCTTTACGGGCAAATGATATCTTTCGTGCCATTAATTTCCAGTATATATCTTCTAACAATGCCAACAGCTCTGCTTCACAGACAGAAATAACAATAGATTTGGACGTCTCGTGGTCGTTGACATACGCTGAGAAATGATGCATGTGCTTTTATTTCGGTTTGGTTACTAATCACTTTCATTGCACACGTTATCTTCATAAGTACAGCGGTACCTCGGATTACGAACTTAATTCGTTCCAGAACTCGGTTCGTAACCCGAAACTTTTGTAACCAGAAACATTGAAATCAATGAAATAGAGACAATCCGTTTCAAGATGAAAGAATCGTTCTTGTTTATTAACATCCGTTGTTTACCTGACAAAACGCAAAGAATACGACGTGTACTTCACATATTTAATAATGATAAAGAAAACAACCAAATAAATTAAATGTAAAATACAAAAAAAAAAAAAATGATTTAGTCTATCTTTCTTACCAAGAAAACGATCATGGTAAATTTGTCACTTTCTTTGCTATTCTGAATCATTAGTTTCAGGAGTTCTTGTCGCTGTTTCTTGGCAACCGACTGGGAATCTTTCTGCACCAAGAAACTATCAAGGGAAATTTGTCGCTTCCTTTGCTGAAGAATCTTTTTGAAGTGGGACATCGCGTTATCATTCATCAGGTTTACTGCCCTGTTAGCAACGAGTTTGTTCGGATGATGGTTCACTATGAAGTCTTCGACGTCTGCCCACTTGCTGCAAATTTCTTTGATAGACACGTGATAAATTCGACGTGATTCATTTAATTTATCATATGCCATGTCGATAAGCGTAGACGGTCATGATTCGCCATTTCACTCGATCACCAAAATCGTGGATCAGCTCAGTGTTCTTCTCTCGACCATGCCACGTGGCCAAGCCATCCAGGTAGTTACTTCTCTGGCTTCCCCTTGTTTTCTTCCTCCTGATCTTGTCAGTTGTCACCAAGTTCTCCAATTTATTTCTTCTCATAACATGCCCAAAACATGTTGACTGTCTACATCTAATTTCTCTAATCAGTTAACGATTTACATTTGTTTCTTGGTCATTGGTTTTCCTGTCTGCCCATAGTATTCTTTGCATTCTCCTTAGAAACCACATGTTCACACCCATCAGATGTTTTTTTCAGTTTGACTGCCCCTTGTCAACGCTTCACATCCGTACAAAAGTACAGGTTCTATGTAGCAACTCAACACTATTATTTCTAGTAGCCATTGACATCTTTTTATTAGTCAGTATTTTTTCATCTTGTAAAAGGCTACCTTTGCCAAGTCGATTGTTGTTCTAATCTCTTCAAGGCATCTCCCATAAGATTTTATGACTGTTCCAAGATAATTGTACCGATTCACTTGTATATGAATATTCCCATGTTACATTGTCCTATTTCCTTCGTCCTAGTGACGATCATAATCTGTGTCTTCTTAGAATTCAATTCTAACCCTAAATGTTCACTGTGTGCAACAACCGTATCTACTAAATGTTGCAGATCCTGCTTATTGTCTGCAATCAATATTGCATCATCACCGTGATAGAGACATGTTAACAAGTTAAGTAAATGACCTTTTTCAAAGCCATAACTGTATGGGTATATGGTGCTAGTTCCATATTTAAAAACTAGATTAATCGGCAATTAATGTGCGATGTGGTCAAAACCACGTCGATCCTTTTTACTTCCCAGAACATGTGAAGGCACCGGTTTTAGGCAGGGTTGATCTAGCAGCCCAAGTGCATTCACTTAAATTCTCGTGACATAAACTGTAATGCTATGAAACTGACTGCACACCAGTACTCTTCATAATTTGTAGCTGTGGATTCCGGCATTGACATGTTTAAGTGCGTACGTGGAAATGCCTCGACGTTCATGTGTTTCTTTTGTGTAACGCTATCATTATTTGAAGGCGACAAGTTTAATCACAACTTAAAACTTTACATTCTAGCACATAATTTGCTGGTTATTCATCCAAGTGCATTTGTTCCTTAAATGAGGCTCTGTCGTCCGTTGGAAGTTAACTTATATCTTCCCATCACTGCATGCCTGTTGCTTTCACATTTTCTTGTTGTCTTAGGCGTCCATTCATACCTGCTTTTTCCATGTCTTCTATGAATGACAATTCATTCATCCAATGCCTGTCATGTGCCCTTAATTAGTCTTCGAAAGTTTTCTCTATCACATCACAGATGCCCTGCTTCTATTGCTGTCAAGTGTACATTATTTATCACATCTCGAATCCATCTATGAAAATCGTAAATTGATTAGAGAAATTAGACGTAGACAGTCACAATTTTTGGACACGTTATGAGAAGAAATGAATTGGAGAACTTGGTGACAACTCGCAAGATCGAAGGGAGCAGACCAAGGGGAAGACCGAGAAGTAAATACCTGGATGGCGTGGCCACATGGCATGGTCGAGACAGGAACACTGAGCTGATCCACAACTCTAGTGATCGAGTCAAATGACGAGTCACGACCTCCCACGTTTTCCGGCATGGCACATGATGGATGGATGGAATCCATCTATATCGTGGTCCTCCTCTTATCCGCCTTTCCTGTACACATTTCTCTATAATTATCTATTCCAGAATGTCATGACCTGTTAGATGTCCAACATCATTCGTTTCCTTCATTTGTTTGTTTAAATAATAAATCATCTTCAATATTAAGCTCTTTTTTTTTTGGAAACACTTGTTTGTTTTATATTCTGTCCAATGTGTTTTTTCTCACATTTATATTCAGTGGTGGACATGCATTTTTCACCTGATTAGTTGCAATTATCAAGTGAATTATTTTGTCAGGTCTGTGGCTCAGTAAATCCGACTTTGACAAACATGTTGTTGATTTGCTTTCCCTAGCGTTTTAACTAGCTATACAATTACAAACAGCCAAGAAATGTTGGGGTTAACTACGACGTCGTGTAAAGGACATGCAGCTAACTTCCATAACATTTGACTGTTTATAATCTAGAAATAAAAGAATAAATTGTCTCGGTGCAATTTCCTGCTATGGGTATGTGAGAAGATGAACAGGCACCGTGCAGTCTTGACAGACGATAGTTTGTTACATTGTGCTTTCTCCATAACAAAACGTCTGGCTGAATAGCAGAGACCGTGTGTTGCCCATGCAGCATGATCCCCTCTCGACCTGTCTAGTTTACTCTAGTTTTCATATGAAACAAGACAAGCTGCAGAAGCTGCTGGATCAGCAAAAGCAATACTCTGGCGGTCTGCCTATCGGTGCTTCGATCCTAGACCAGCAGCCAACCGAGGCTTAGGGCCTTGTCTGCTGTGCCACGACATTTAGTTTTTAGGCTGCATTTTCTCGCTCCAGGACAAGGTTTGTACCCTCCCAATTGCGCTCCTCCGCTCGAAGCCGCTGGCACACTGAGAGGTGTCGAGTTTAGTAAGCACCGCCTAACATTCGGCGCTACTGGAAAACAGGTAGTAGTCTACTGTCATAAGGTAGCTCATCCATATCTGACTAAGACCTGAATAACTTTAGACGATCGTGCCTATTCATTGTGTAGGCGTGAATGCACGGCGAAACAGGAGACCAGTATTCCCCTCACTTTCGCAGACGACGACGCCAGGCGTCAAACCTGTTTCCGACCGTGTCCATGACATTACTAGCACAGTTCGCTATCAACTACTCTACATGGCAACAGGTTTGTGTCTCTCTTCGTCTAGCTCCTACCCCTTGTCATGTCTGGCATGGGAAACCTACCTGTCCCCCGCGCTACCTTCGGCACTATTCTTGGGATCATTAAAACACTCAGGTCCTTCTACCACGTCAATGTGAAACAAGGAAGGAATAGGGCTGGATTCATTAAATATACAAATTTTGAGCCGATATCACACAAATGCAATTATCCATGCTCGTAGTGATCCCTCCAACACTTCACTAAGGTAAATGGAGGACGAAACGAAGAAGAGGAAGCGTAGTATTCCCTCAAACACTTCACTGAGATAAATAGAGGGAGACATGAAGAAGAGAAAGCTTAATATTCAATTCAACACGTCACTGAGGCAAATGGAGGAGTAAAAGAAGAAGCAGTTTAGTATTATCTCCAACACTTTACTGAGGTAAATGAAAGACGAAAAGAAGAATAAGAGAAGTTTACTAATCTGACTGTCGTTGCTCTGAATATTGCAAAATATACATGTTTCAATTACTTTAGTTTTAGTAAAGCAATTTTTGTTTTACTTTTCGTTTATGTCAGCACATTTCCATCGTCCTTGGGAATTTATGTATCATATTGTTTCGGTAATTTTTTTTTTTCCTTTCTACATGTCTTTACCCTTTTATGTAGTAGAACATTTCGCAGAAAGATCACAAGAAGAATAGCAACCACAATGAAAATAGTGTTGTCTAAGAGCACACTGTGTGCTGCTTGCTAAACTATCTAGCCAGATGTTTAGTATGCACTGACCAAGCGTAAAATATATAGTAACACACGATGCGTGCTCGACACAGAGTCGATCCCTCGCTGTGCGTTGTGTGGGAAAGAAAGAGTTAAATATAGATGCTTTAAAAAATCATCTAGTCCTTATAATTTTGCAAACTTACCTTAGGATGACATCCACCGTTGTTCTCAACACACATATTGACCAAACTGCATGATTTCCCGTCGCCTTTGTAGCCAACTTTGCACACACAGTGATACTAGAGATGAAAAAATACAAGCGAAGGTGAAAGGTTTCGTGCTTTCATATACAACCACACTCGGCAATCATTGTTCATTCCCACCTACAACATGTAAGTAAAGTAAAGGCGACTTTTACACGTGTTAGCAACATTAGACATACGGTGCTAGACCCATATTTTAATAGACAAATGAGTACTCGGTGTGTGATGTCATTAGTATCCCACCGGCCGCTTTTACTTTCTTAGACATATAAGACATATATCCTGGTGCCCATTTAGGCTTGGTCTACCGGGGATCCTTGGTTAATTTTCCAAATCCCCACGCAAATGACGGGAGACCATTTCTTGAAGATGTTAACCTGCAACACATGTTTGATTAAATTATTGTCCTGGTTTGTGTTTTGAAATATTATCCGGTTTACTATATAGACATGGATGAAGAATGACTTGCACGATTAATTGGATTGCTCGATTGATTGGGTTGCTCGAATAATTTGATTAAAGTGAGGAAGAGTTGCGCATTTTGTCGAACATACACTCTCGCCTGAGTCCATCTGAATCCAGTTGCAAGACAAGTCAAGACGACTGGAGACGAATACAGGTGCAGTGGATGACCAACCAGGGCGCTCTACATGCCTTCCGTGCTCATTACGTTCCACAACGCTTAGCAAGGAAATGCCGTCTTGCTCGTTGAACCACTGATGATTTCCTCCGCACAGTCTGCCGAATCCTGTCTTCACATGCTGTGTTATATAGACCTAAAACGCATGGAAACACATTGTCCTTATACTGTAAAAATACATCAAAAGTCAAACACATGTAATGAGAAAATTCGTACAGCAAATATGGGAGAGCATTACTTTGTCCTTAGAGTGCTACAGTAAAAGTTCATTCAGTATTAAATTTAAAGTAATATTACATTTAAAGATATTACATTTAAAGTAATCTTCATTTAGGTAGTAAAGCTAAAGTAATTATTCATTTGGTTTTGTAGTTAAATTATAGTTCATTGGGCATTGTAGCTGAAGCAATAGTTCATTCAATAGCCGGGGCTGTGGCGAAGGTGTTGCAACCGCCATTCGCAATACCACATACCACGCTAGAAACACGGCCGCAGGCGGTTTGGAAACAGATCGCTTGCGCTGATTTTCATACAACGATATGAACGTCGGTCGTTCAGAAAGCAATGGCAAAATACTGAAAGTAAACTTGTCGCACGAACAGCCAAAAATGCTGGGGTTTATAGCGACGTCCTGTAAAAGACATGCAACTAACTTTTTTTAAATCGCTCATTACTTGTTAAATTTAAGTATTTATTTGGTATAAAAGTAAAAGTAATAACTCACTGGGTATTACAGTGAAAGTAATAGTTCACTTATAATAAATAACCTTTTCAGCCATGGCATTGACATTTACGAACTCAGCGTCATGTCCCGGAAACTGAGATATTTCGCACATTAAACTTCGCAGTAGTTTGAAAAGAACAGTGACTGAAGGCGTGGTTCATGGAAGATAGGCTGGGGAGGATCAACATGAAGTGGGAAATGGAACATTGAAAACACCCGGGGCTTAACAATGGATAAGGCAGACGAACTGACAAAGGATCTTGAACCTTTCCGGCGCGCCGTGATGAGAGCGACGTTCTGCGAAGGTCCTGCTACATGAATATAACTTGTTATTTCACATAATTGACTGTTATAGTTCATTGTTTATATCTTTCAACCAATTATGATATTCATACTTCGCTTTCTATTTTCAGCATAGGTTGTGTAGTGTTATACTTTAGCTATTTCACACTATGTAGGTTATGTTACCCTGCTATTTCAATTTATCTTGTTCCTCTTGTACCTTGCGGTTTCCAGGTGAAGAGTAAATAGCGGGAGAGTACCCCATGAACTCTGTTATTCCCTCTGCCCATCTTTTACATGGTCGGCCTCTTCTTCTGGTTCCATTTGGTCTGTACATCATTGCTGGTTGTGGTATACAGTCAGTTAGTAACCTAGTTATGTCACCGAAAAATTTCCTAATGAAATCTAGCGCTACTATTAAATTCCCCCCCCGCCCCCCCCCCCCCGTATATATACAGAATCTCAATAAGGACTTATATTTTTGAATATTTTATTAACATTAGTAGTTCTTTTCATGAACTATTTAATCGTGACAATTATTCTGTTGGCATACGCTTATTTCCATTGGGCCATATATTCCATTAGTTTTATTCTTTGATGTTCAATTTTCTTGCACTCTAATAAATAATACTGTGTAATATTATATTTTTGATATTTAGCACATTTTAGTTTCTTCGATAGCAAAAAAGGGTGCTATTTCAAGTTTGTGTCGCTGGAATATTAAATTGTCGTGAACTTGTGGTTATTTGTATTTGACACATTCTTAATCTCGTCAGCCAACATTCATGAATGTCTTTAGGTCAATATCAGTCCATTACGCTAAGTGTGAGACATGAATTCATAATGACTCCAGATCGTTTGTTACTATATAGTGAAAATATAATGAGAAATTGAGAGGGATTGGGAGCAATCGCCATTGAAGGACATGCCATTAATAATATAAGATGTGCAGATGATACAGTATTGATTGCAGAATACGAACAGGATCTGCATCATTTAGTAGAATCGGTTACTGTACACAGTAAACAACTAGGGTTAGAATTAAATTGTAAGAAGACATTGATTGTGGTCGTCTTTAAGAAAAATGAAATGTTGTTTGTCCATCAAGAATGATGATGACCATTCATTTCATCCAGTGGGGTTGAAAATATGGAGCCGTGAGTTCTAAAATGGCTGAAAAGGCCTATTTTGGCTCGAAATGTTCTTTGACAATGCGATCAAAGATTGCTTGACGTTCCAGGAGGAGGATCTCCTGCAGTGGTTTTTACTGTGCAGCCTTTTCTTCACAGCTCTTGCAGTCCTGGTTGCTTCACAAGTGACTGCACCCTTATGTAATGATGTACGCCATGAATTAGGGTCTTTAGCAGCATTCTCCCAGGTGTCAGGATGAATTCCAAAAGCTTTCAGTAAGACTTTCAGGGTGTCTTTAATACGTTTCCTCTAGCCGCCTTGGGAGCGTTTACCACAACGCAGCTCGCCGTAAAAAATCTGTTTAGGGAGCCTGTGATCTGGCATACGAGTTAAGTGACCAGCCCAGCGAATCTGATTTTTCATTAGTAGAGTGTGGACACTGGGCATGGATGCTCTTTCTAGAACTTCAGTGTCTCGGATCTTGTCTTGCGTTGTAATCTTCAATAGCTTCCTAAGGCAGAGTGTGTGGAAGTGGTTTGATTTCCTAGCATGTCACTGGTAAACAGCCCATGTTTCACAAGCATATAGCAGTGTGGATAATACAACTGCTTTATAGACTTTCAGCTTTTGTTTGTATTCCATTTCTGTCCCATACATTCTTGTACAGTCTGCCAAAGGCCGCGCTGGCCTTGGAGATTCTTGCATTCACTTCGTCATCAATTGTGGCAGTTTGTGACACGGTGGTGCCAAGATAGGTGAATTTGTCCACAACACTTAGTATATGACCGTTCACCTTGATATTCGGCACAGAGTGATTATTTCCTGGAGTTGGCTGGCACATAACTACAGTCTTCTCCAAGTTGATATTGAGCCCAAAGTTGGCACTGGTATATGAGAAAGCTGAAACATTGTGTTGCATGTCTGCCTCTGAGTTGGCATATAGAGCGCAATCAGCAGCAAACAGCAGTTCTCTGACGGTGTCGCTGTTAGTTTTGGTTTTGGCTTTCAGTCTTCTGAGATTGAACAACTTTCCATCCATGCGATAGTTGATGTCTATTCCAATGTTGTTGCTCTCGAAGGCATTCGTCAGCTGAAAACATGAGGCTGAACAGTGTTGGTGCCAGAACACATCCTTGCTTCACTTCATTGGTGACAGGAAAGGGCTCAGACAGTTCACCATTTTCCTGTACTCTTGTCTGCATACCATCATGAAATAGCCGCACTATTTGGACAAACTTTTGTGGACAGCCATATTTCGCCATAATCTTCCACAGTCCTTCTCTGCTGACTGTATCAAAAGCCTTGGTAAGGTCAATGAAAGTGGAGAACATTTAAGAGTTCTGTTCCTGACATTTCTCTTGCAGCTGCCTTGCAGCGAAAATCATGTCAACAGTTCCTCGTTCTTTTCTGAAGCCACACTGACTTTCAGGAAGAAGACCTTGATCGAGATGGGCCGTGAGTCGATTGAGAAGAATTATGGCGAGTATCTTCCCAGCGATTGAGAGCAAGGAGATTCCTCCGTGGTTGTCACATGAATGGCGGTTTCCTTTACGTTTGTAAAGGTGGACTATTGACGCGTCCTTGAAATCTTGTGGCATGGTCTCGTTCACCCATGTTTGTAAAGACTTGGTGAAGCTGCTCTATTAGGACCGGCCCACCTGCCTTGTATATCTCTGCTGGGGTGGAGTCAGGACCAGGCGCCTTTTCACTTGAAAGTTGCTGGATGGCTTTGTTTACTTCTACTATGGTTGGCAATATGAAGCTGGATGAAGAATGACTTGAGCGATGAATTGGATTAAAGTGAGGAAGAGTTGCGCAATTCGTCGACCTCACTCTCTCGCCTGAGTCCATCTGAGTCCAGTGACAAGACAAGTCAAGACGACTGGAGACGAATACAGGTGCAGTGGATGACTCAGAAAAATGAAATATCATAATGTTAAACAAGTGAATCAGGTGAAATATCTGGAAATAACCATAACATCTGATGGAAGATGTCTTAAAGAGATGAGAGCAAAAATCGCTATGGCGAAGACAGCCTTTTGAAAGATGGAAAATATACTGACCAATAAAAAAAAAGCTGCCAACCGCAGTGGTAGTGAAGTTCTACATATAACCTCTATTGTTATGTGGATGTGAAACATGGATAATAAGTATGATGAGAATCAACTAATGGCAGTGAAAATGTACTTTCTAAGGAAAATGCGAAAAATACCTTGAATGAAATGGAAAACCTATGAGCAAGTTCTATAAGAAACACACGAAAACCGTAAATTGTTTATACGTAAACAGTCGGGATATTTTGGGCACATTATGAGGGGAAATGAACTAGAAAACTTAATGACAATTGACAAGACTGAGTGGAAAAAGAATAAGATGAAGGCAGAGACATAAATATCTGGATGGCTCGACCACATGGCATAATCGAGACAAGAACACAGAACTGGTCAACAACTCTGGTGATCGAGTGAGATGATGGAACATGACCTCCCACGGATATTGGCTTCAGACAAGAACACAGAGCTGATCAACAACTCTGGTGATCGAGTGAGATGATGGAACATGATCGCCCACGAATATTGGCTTGGTGCCTGATGATGATTAAGCATGCCTTAGTCTGAAGCCCATTCTTCTCTTGTCCATTTTAAATCCCTGTTTCGATGTCATATGCATGCACGCTTATATCACTTTTAGTGAGTGCGTTGATGTTATGGTTATGACCTTAACATTGGCCAAGTCGGGCGAGGGTTCGAATCCTGCCCTGAGCGTTTTCTACGGGAAGGGAATACTGTGACCTATTCCTCCGTCCACTCCGGCACACAACATGATGGTACTAACATTTCACTACCCGTGACAGGTTCTTGTTTTTATATCATATTATCATGTGTTATCTTCCTACCAGCTCTATGTTGCAAATGTCAAACCTGGACAATAACAGAAAAAGAGCGAAAAAAATCACAACAGAAATGAGATTCCTGAGAAGAATACTCAACGTATCAAGAAGAGATAAGATCAGAAATGAAGAAATCAGGACTAAAGTTGGGGTTATAGCTGCACTAGATTTTATTAGAAGCAGCAAGTCAAATGGTTTGGCCATGCAAGTAGGTTACCAACTAACAGTATACCACAACGAGCAATGATGTACAGACCAGAGGGAAGCAGAGGAAAAGACCGACCACGTAAATGATGGACGCAGGGAATAACAGAGTCCATGGGAATACCGATACATGAAGCCCATAGGCGGGCACTCTCCTGCTGTTTATACTTCGCCTCGACACTGCAAGGTACAAGAGATATGTGTTGTGGGAAATGGCGTAGGCGATCATGTATCTTCACCTGTGTTTGTCTCGGTGTTCTGGATTAATTGCATTAAAGATATCCCCACCTATTATGCCAGAATGTAATGCCATCCAACATCATTTCTCCCGATTTGCCAACGCCATTTCTGCGCTTATCTTTAAGTCGTCGCGATGTTCTCCAACATCCGTGTTCTCGCCACGTGACCACAGAACAACCGCTGTCTCATTATTGTATATAACTGTGTACTTTCAATAACCCGGTCCAGACAATGTGAAAATAAAGTACAGGAAGCCTTCTTTGCCTCCAGGTTTTGGTTATTAGTTACTTTGTCGGCCCCATATATTAGCAATATTCGTCTCAGAAACCACATTCCGTCGCCTCCAAGCTCTTCCTAAATTGTTCGCTCATATTCCAGTAATCACTACCAGACAGCAGAACAGGTTTGCTGTCGCATGTCAGTACTCTCCTTCTGATTTTCATAGAAAGTGACTTTTTACAGTAGATACGTTTTGTCTTCTGAAGTGCAGCTGTTCCTGGGCTTATTATGCTCTTAATGCCTTCCTGACATCTTCAATCTTATCATATGAATGTACTAAAATATTTGAATTTATTGACTTTGTTAAGTATTTTTCCTTCTATTGTAATATCACATTTTGGTTTTATCATTTTCTTTGTTAATAAGGCTCGGTGTGTGTTTGTTCTTGATATTTGAGGATTTTTTTTTTATTTACAATCTCTAAAATCTCAATTGTTTGCGTTTTCAGGTATAAATACTGTGTCATCTGCATAGCAAAGAATGTTTATATTATGAAATAAACGCCATTTCTTATTCCTAGTCTGCCTTTAATCTCTATGATTATTATTTCATTGGAGAGAGAAAGAGAAAGAGAGAGAGAGAGTGTGAGAGAGAGAATGAGAAACAGAGACAGACAGACACACAGACAGACACATAGACAGATCCGGTGACAAAACACATCCTTCTCTTACTCCTAGCTGCGTCTGTTTATAATTGCCAGCTTTATTTTCCATTTCCCTTGCTGTTTTATGTGTACAGTAAATATTATTTTTGCTATTCTAAGATTTCTTTCAATAATTTTAAAGTCTTCATTCAACAGTTTAGTAAATAAACCCACTCCAAATTATGTGAGAAGTTATAATTCCTCCACTGTCATTTTATCTGTTCCAAAAGTTTTTCCTTATTTCATATGTTGAATAGTATCAGTGACTTCTTCATGTAGTAAATTTGTGCCTTTAAAGTTGTTTTCTTCTCGTAAATCTGCCCGTCTCCACAATATACTTTTGCGTTCATTCAATCCCTTTATCACATCATCGTCTCCCATTAATGCCCTTCTTCTTTGTGATGGGAAACATCATGTGTTCAGTATTATTTTTCTACCCATTGCCTGTCAATGTATTGATTTGACTGCCTATATTTTTGTAACTAACTAGAATTTGATTTCACATTTTAACACTGCTCGTTTAACCAATTTTATTTGTTTCGTGGAGGGGGTAGCATATGCAATTTCTAGTGGTGGTAGTTCAGCAGCTATTCCATAGTGTCCTATGCAGAAAAGCTGCCCCATACTTAGGTTAATAGACTGAGCAAGTTATAGCCGATACAAGTCAAAGTTTGATGGTGAAAAGGTGAAGAAGCTGGCCTAGAGCTCATGATGCTTTGAGTCTCCTGAGCTCTGCCATTCCGTTCATGAGCGATATATACTTTGGAGACCCATGGTAGGCCTTATTAGGAGCCACGGATTTCGTGTTCTGTGCGACAATTCGCCACTGTGAAAAAATACCGAGACATACTGGATACAACTCGATGCAGTGAAGGCGGTCCTTTTAAAACCACGTTTTAAACATTTAAATAAGTTAACGTTTTCGTTTTAAAGCGATATATCAGATGGATAGTATCATAAATTGTAACGTAAGAATACTGCAATTAGCTAAGGTCTGTCACATTATAGTTTAGGCTCTGTATGATCTCTGCTAAGGTCCTTAACCTCACTTAACGGTTTCCATTCCGCGGTAGTTGTGGATCGAGGGTTAGACCGCAGCAGAGACCACTAGTAAAATACATGGAGCATCTGGCGTTGTTCGAGAGTCAACAGGACTGATGGAAGTATGCATGAAACTGTTATCTTGACAAGGTGCATTAACGCGTGTTGTTGTTTTTCGATACTGTCATAAAGAGGAATCATGTCTGTGGCGTTAACATTGTGATTGAGAGGGTAGAGAGAGAGAGAGAGAGAGAGAGAGAGAGAGAGAGAGAGAGAGAGAGAGAGAGAGAGAGAGAGAGAGAGAGAGAGAGAGGAGAAACAGGAAAGAATTAGGTAGATAGAGCGTGAAAAGGAGAGTAAAGGATAAACAATGATGAGATAATGAGATGGAGCAAGGTAGAAATGACAAACAGACAGACAGGCAGTCAAGGAGGTGACAGATGTCGCTCTGGCTGACCAATCGTATTCCCAGATGCTTACGAGAAGAGAAAATAGAACACTGGAAAATGTTACACATATTCTGTTGTAGTTAATTTTCTTAAAAGTGACTTTTACCGAACTCCTTTTCGGTATACTGTACAATTTACAACTGCCGAGACATGTTTAACATAATCAACGTGCACAAGAGCCCTCTCGTTTGTTGACGTAGTAGAAAATGTCCAAAGATTACACGACGCACTAGACAACATAAAAATTGTCAGTCAATTGATACCTAAATAGGCCCATGAGCCACCACTAGACGTGAGATGTCACCATGGAGATCCAGGTATCGTTTACTTGCTTTTTTCTCTTTTTTTTTTTTTTTTAAATTCCCTCTATGAACTTGTAGATCAGTGGTTCTCAACCGGTGGGGGGGGGGGGATATTTTAGGTTTTCATATTGGGGGAGAGGGGGGGGGGGAGAGGAAATTAATATTATTTCAAGATCGCGTTAATTAAAGAACCGATTACTTAATATTGTTTTTTCCTCCATACTTTACGGTTCTGTACTTCTCGTCTTTCTAAAATTCGTTTCATGACGTAAGTAGACCCAAAAATCACGTTTTACGTGGACGTCAAGACTTTTTCTTGTATGTGTTATTAAATTTAGTTTCCAGTTTGACTTATTCTGTGCAAAGGGGGGGGGGGGGTGGGGGAGTGGGTATTTATAGAGAGGAAATGTGAAAGGGGGGAATGACATTATGAACATATGGTGTTGGGGTGCATGGGCCAAAAAAGGTTGAGAACCACTGTTGTAGAGCTAATCGTTGTGACCTCTCATCAAGCGTACTTAATAATATCGCATCTGATTTCGTGTGGGCAATGTCGTCAGCGAAGTCCTGATCATCAAATTGCTCTGTCATAATCAATTGAACTCCATTTCTTTAGGAAAATAAATAAAACATGTACTTCACATACCATATGCCGTCAGGCCGCATGTGCAATTGCTTGTATGGTTCACATATTCTCTTGTTGGTCTATTGGCATTAAGTTCAGCGCAATTTATTTTCCCCGACTCTTTCCGACGGTCGAACGGACTAGAGTTTTCAGGATACCTGTAAACGAGTCGTCCGTCCTTCAATATGTTGAAGTTCAAAGAGACTGGCTTATGCACGCGCCATTAATCAGTTGGAGTACCAGTATTAAGAATCCAGGTAGTTTTCAAGAGACGCCATTTGTTTAATTACCCAGAGAGCCTCTGTCCTTGCTACGCATTTAGTGTATGGATGCATATATAGGTCAGTGTGGCCTTGAGGTTTAAAGCGCTCGTGCTTCAACTTCGTGTGCTCTGAAGGCGGGTTAGTGGGTTCATTCCCTGCACGGGTCAGTTGGACTTTAACCCTTTAACCTGGACTTCTTGTTCAGAAAGCAATGGCAAGCTACTGAACGTAAAATTGTCTAGAAAACTCGGGATTGATAGCAACGTCCTGACAAATAAATACAACACACACACACACATACTAACACACAAATCTACATATATGTCTGTCTGTATGTATGTGTGGGTTGGTGGGTGATGGTTGTATGTGTATGTGCATGGGTAGCTGTGTACGTGCCATTACTGTGTTATTTCCTCACACATAGCATTTTAAAGTAAAACTAATGTTATAAAGCTGTTCCTCTTAATGAAGACAGCATGGATACAATTAAACGAGAACCACATGGATAACATGAAACATCTAGACAAAAGAGTGAAAAGAGAGTGCAACAGACTGTAAGAGACCCAATACTGAAAAAGCTAAACGATTATAATTTCTTGGACACAATTGTAAATAAAAAGATTAGCAAAGAAATCAATACAAAACGGCGATGAAGCCGTCTGCTCTTTGCGTGACGCAAATGGTTGATAATGATCCGAACTATTACAAAACCAGCAAAAGAAACGCTGATATAAATGTATTTTCTCTGCTCGGCGGATGTTGCTAGATTTTCAGTCTACAAAATCTGTCCAAGGTAATGGTCTTCGGCATGCAACGCAAAAGCATCTCCTTAAAGAACAACACTTGCGTGTGAAGACCATCCAATGATGTCAACTTTCACTCTTCTGAAGTTACGTCATTTACTTTACAGACACCAGGCTCTTTGGCGAAGGGGTTACGAATACAATTCGTAATCCCGCATACCGCGTTCGAAACACAGCTGCGGGCGATTTGGAAGTAGACCGCCTTGCGTTGGTTTCAATACAATGGAATAAGTGCCGGTAGTTCAGAAAGCAATGGAACTGAACGTGAACTTGCCCAGGAATCACAAATAGCCGAAAAATGCTGGAGCTGACTGCTACGTCCTGTAAAGTATAGGGAACTAACTTTGTTATGTACCTATAAAAGACTTGGAAAGTAAAGACGTCGGATGTGATACCAATCACATACCCCAACGAGTGCCGATTGGTCTATAAAATTATGGATCTAACACTCCATGCTTAATGCACATCGAGGCGTGTAAAGTGGCAATGATTCACTACATACAGAACTGCAGGAGGCGTGTAAAGTGGCATTGATTCAATACATACAGAACTGCAGGAGCCGTGGCTGAGAGTTTACGGTGTCAGCCACAGGCTCAGAAGGTTTCGGGGTCGATCCTAAACGGAGCTGGGGACTTTTTCTAATAAGTACTGATATGTAATGATATCACACATTCCGCTGATCTCTTGGGTAGTGAGCTTGGCCACCTAGACGTCTCGGAGAAGGGCGAAAAACAGGAGGTCCCGTGTGTACTTTACGCAAATTAAAACATCCCATGACAGTTGGAATTTGCAAAGAGTTGGTCCTTGCAACATTGTCAGAAAAGAAAAAAAGCCAACCCATAGATTTTACGTTCAGTAGTTTGTCATTCCTTTCTAAACGATCGGCACCCATAACATTTCGTTAAAAACAACGCAACGAAGTCTGCTGCCAAATCGCCAGCAGCTGTGTATCGAACGTGGGTATGCGAGATCACGAACTTCGTTCGTAACCCCTTTCGCCACTGAGCCACAGAAGAATTAAACCTTATAAAAATGGTCGAAGTCGGACACACTAACCTCTGACGTCTGCTAGCTGTGCGGAAATTCCCTTGGAAGAGGAGCGGAGGAGAAGAGGAAGATCTACAGAACTGTTAAGAATCATCAAAGTACTAGCAGGTCAGCAAGGCAGAATGGATAAAAGCGTGTTATTAAACACCCGGTGTGCTGATGCCGAGGTAAGCGGTTCAACCCCTACACTGGACAGCTGGACTAAAATGTTGACCTATCGTTCTTGACTTGGGGACGTCAATTCGTAAATTACAAGTACCTCTGAAGTTCGGGGTTGGGCGGGGGTGGGGGGGGGGGGCCTCGCCTGATGGCGAGGGACACTGTTAATAGACTCAGTTATATAGGAACGAAGACCACCCTGAATGAGTGGTCTACCTCCGTGGCAGACTCAGGGAAGACCACCCTGAATGAGTGGTCTACCGCAAGGAGAATAGAGGTAACCCAGTGCCCCTACATAAGGGCAGGGTAGGTGTAGGTGGTAAATAGGAAGGGGAACTATCAAACAGTTCTCTCATGAGACACGGAGGTGTCAACCAGAGAGTAAGCACTCTGGTCACGGCGTAATCACGCCAGCGTGACAGATACAGAGAACTAGACTCAAGAAAGACCACGACTCCAAGCGTGCTGAGTAATGCAGCACGCAGAAGCCGAAGTACGCACAAGGTCACTCCGCGTACCGTGTAGTCAGCACGCGGAGATTTCCTCAGACAGGGGACAGACTTTGTAGTGAGCGCATCGCTTAGCGTCGATGCGTATTCTTTAGCCAGTAGATAGAATTAGCAATAGGGTTAGGAACGCCTAGTGATAGGCAATTCTGTGGTGTATTCATGTGTGATTTATTAGCGACCGTTTTTGTGCATTGATGTAATGTAAAGAGCCTGTGGCAATAAAATGTATAATCAATACCTCTCGTACGACTGACAAATCTTTTGTGTGGTGCGAGAGAAGTTATCCCGTGATGCCTGAAGCATCGGTTGCTGACAGATGGCGAGGGACACTGTTAATAGAAAAAGCTAACCCACATGCAAAATTCAGACCAGCACTGCTAGAAGTGCGTATGGACTAAGCATGAGTTAAAACAACATTAAAGTATTGAAAAGCAACAGAAGGTAATCACACTGACGGATGTCTGTACTAGCGATAATAAATCGCGCGCGCGCACACACACAGACATACACACACACACACACACACACACACCGACACACACACACACACACACACAACAAACAAACACACGCAAGTGCATTTTCTGGTCACCTTCAGTGTTCATGTTGTGCAGGAATTGTGACACAATCTCTCATCAACTGGTACAGTCAGAGACCCTGCTACACACCCGTGAGTCGGTGGTATATGGTGCTAGCCGTGTGTCTAGGGGACACACTGACAGGCTAGGGATCATCTATGACACCGGCGGCCGTTATGTCCCTGAACATTTCCTGATACCCAGATTAGATTGGGTCAGCCTGGTAGCCTAGGTCAAGTTTTAAATCGTCGCCTCGATGGGGATTCGATAGCATGAGAACCAGGCCGACAGGCAAGCGTGCCAGCCAGGCCTCTACCGTGGGCCCAGCACTTACATATACACCTAACTAACTAAGAGAACCATCCATAGTGCTGATCTTCAAGATGCATTTATTTCACATTTACTTCCCCTGGAAAGGTCCACTGAAGGTAACGGGCTTCAAATACCTGTTTCTAAGTCGTGTTTCCAAACAATTTTGTCAGGTTTACCAATTTATAGCGTTTACTTTTTTCTTTTTCTTTTTTTGTCCGCATATCCTTTACAGGACAACGCTGTCAACATCAGCATCTTTCAGCTGATTGTTGATTTCTTGGCAAGATTACGCTCAGTATTTGCCATTGCTTTCTGAGCGACCGGCTCACATACCCCGTAAGTTACTGACGCGGAGAGAACCGCCACCGATTCTCACGCAACGTCACGTTACTCACGAGAGAATACGGGATTACGGAGAAAGTCGTGTAACCTCTAGACCAGGGAGACCGGAAATTCATAGCCTACTCTCAGCAATTTGCCGTGACATTTTTTTTTACGTATGCAACACACACACACGGCCCTCCAGTTTTTCGCTTGTCTCCGTAAAGATTAGGTATCCGATTTCATGACCCCATAGATCAGTGGGTTTTTTTTTGCCGCGTTTCCATCCTGTTTGAGGATATTGCGGTCAACATCAGCATCTTTCAGCTGTATGTTGATTCCTTGGCTAGATTACGCTCATCAGCACGCCACGACTTTCTGAGCGACCGGCTCCATACTCCCATAAGTCAATGGCGCGACTCGAACCGCTTCCAATTCTCGTGCGCTCACGCCAACCACGAGAGTATTCTGGGTTACGGAGAAAGCTGCTAACTCCTCGGCCAGGGAGACCGATATAGATCAGTGGTTGCGTGCTATTATTAGAAAGCAACTGTTCTTATGCCGGTCTCCCTGGCCGAGGTTTTAACGACATTGTTCGTAATCCCGTATATCAATGTGGGAGAAAACAGTAGCTGTGAGAATGGGCAGCGATTCGCGCCGCGCTAGTAACTTACGTGGGTATGTGAGCCGGTCGTTCAGAAAGCAATGCCAAACTACTGAACGTAAAACTTGCCTAGTACATCAATAGCAGCTGATAAATACTGGTGTTGACTGCAACGTCCTGTAAGGGATATGCAACATTTAAAAAAAACTGTTCTTATAGAATCTCCCTATGCTTATTTCGAACCCCATAACTTCTGATCATAAAGCGGACCGTCAGACTTCACAACTGCTCCTTGCCCTCCAAAAGACTAATTATACAGAAGGAAGTACTAACAATAAACACGCATCGAAATCAGATGGGAAGTAAATTTTTGTAAATTTTTGTGTTTAATTCGTTTTGATTTTTCGTGCATTGATAAAGACTTATTTCGAAACGTTTGTCTGTTTATGTATGATTTCCCATTCGTCGAGCTTCCCAGTCATATTTTGTAACTACTACTCCTCTCGTTACTTCTATGTAATACAAATCTATCGATGCCCCTGATTTTCTGCTATGCACGTCCAGCCAGTCTATACGTTTCTAAGGACCCCCATCCCGTTTACCCAATCTTTACAACTATGCAAGATCTGTCAAGATAATGAAGTTGTCTTTGGGAAATCTCAAGAGATGTTAGCCGTTTTCGCTCCCCGTTTATTGTATGATCACATTTAGATGATGCTTTTAGACGTGTCTGTCAGACCCTAGACAGCTGGCTTTTGAGATGGGAGCTGGTCATTAATACACAGACCCAAACTAGTTTTATCTCATCCTCGCTGTCTACGTCTTGAGAACATTTTGCTTTAACATTTACACATCTTCCGTTTGTATATCATTAAGTAAAACATCTTCCTCATACGCCTTAAGGAGTGTCGGGTGTTTGTTGCGAGTTCAATATATGTATAGACTAATCGACACTTTATGGGAGATGTGATCAATATATGTATAGACAAATCGACACTTTATAGGTGATGTGATCAATATATGTATAGACCAATCGACACTTTGTGAGTGATGTGATCAATATATGTATAGAGTATAGACCAATCGACATTTTATAGGTGATGTGATCAATATATGTATAGACCAATCGACACTTTATGGGTGATGTGATCAATATATGTATAGACAAATCGACACTTTATGGGTGATGTGATCAATATATGTATAGACCAATCGAAATTTTATAGGTGATGTGATCAATATATGTATAGACAAATCGACACTTTATAGGTGATGTGATCAATATATGTATAGACTAATCCACACTTTATGGGAGATGTGATCAATATATGTATAGACAAATCGACACTTTATAGGTGATGAGATCAATATATGTATAGACCAATCGACACTTTATGGGAGATGTGATCAATATATGTATAGACAAATCGACACTTTATGGGAGATGTGATCAATATATGTATAGACCAATCGACACTTTATGGGAGATGTGATCAATATATGTATAGACCAATCGACACTTTATGGGAGATGTGATCAATATATGTATAGACCAGTCGACACTTTATAGGTGATGTGATCAATATATGTATAGACCAATCGACACTTCATAGGTGATGTGATCAATATATGTATAGACCAATCGACACTATAGGTGATGAGATCAATATATGTATAGACCAATCGACACTTTATCGGTGATGAGATCAATATATGTATAGACCAATCGACACTGTATAGATGATGTGATCAATATCACTCGGGCCACTTTTATCTCCCCGAACATTTTCTGGCAACAATTTCAACATTTGTTGACTTAAGAGCCCAGTTCAGTTTTACAAAATCCTTGTCTCGAAGGAATTAGAACACATGGCCATGGACAGAAAAGGCAAGCCGGTTTGCTACTGCTCCACCGTGGCTCCGTATCCATCGTTAAAAGCTGCCAAAAATGTTTCCTTGTCTTCCTTCATCTTTCTTTCAATAAGTCCTTACACATATCCTGAAAAAGGGGAAAATCAGTTTTCCGCGATTAACCTTTTGATTAGCCTACTTTCAGATTTATTATGTTTCTTTTATGATTATAAGTTAAATGTTAGTTATATGCTTTTACAGGGCGTGGCAATAAATCCCAGCAGTTTGTTTTAATTGTTTGTGGTTTTCTGGACAATTTTTACGCTCAGTAATTTGCCATTGTACCTGTTTATGTACTTAATTTAAACGAACAGTGATTATATGTTATATATTTGTTTTCGTTTTTATGTTCTCGTTAAAGACTGTTTTTTTTTTTTTTAATTATTCAATCTCCCACGTAAACCATTTTGGTCAAATTATTAATGTTGTTGTCAGCGTTTATTTCATAACATGATCAACTAACCTTGCATTGTGTGCATCACAAGCACGGCATAAAATAACGTGCCATTAGAAAAGGTATGCCCAGACACACAATCGCGAATACACATCAGACATAATGACCAATAAAGATTCTTTTAAGTATGTGTGTGTGTGTGTGTGTGTGTGTGTGTGAGAGAGAGAGAGAGAGAGAGAGAGAGAGAGAGAGAGAGAGAGAGAGAGAGAGAGAGAGAGAGAGAGAGAGTATGTGCACGCAAACGCGCTTATGTTAAACTTACATAGCTGGAATATCTAGTTTTACCTGTACAGATAATCGAATATGGAAACCACGGTAGTGCAGTGGCCAAACGCTCGCCTGCCGGCCCGATGCTCATGGGTTCGATCCCCGTCGGTGAAGAATCAAATTTCTAAAATTGACCATAGACCTCACGTCCAGCCAGTCTGAAACCGGCACCAGGAAATGTCTTGGGATATAAAAGCGACCGGTGCGACGCTGACCATATCACCCACTGAATGCCGGATGGTTCATAAAATATATTAGACTAGCGCCATATGCCCTTTAACGCCTTAAGGCGTGTCAAATGGTCCTTTACTACTTACTAAATGCATATCAATGTGATGTGAAAAACAAAATGCCATTTACTGCCAATATAGTTCATTGCGGTGTATGGCAGGGGGGTCTTTAAGCCTGAGGAATTAAGGCCGCCTGGCTAGTGCAGTCGCCGCGAACTGTGCAGGTTAAGATTTTCATTTTGCCCCCGACAAAAAAATATCTCCCACCTTACGGAGGATTAGAACCCGAGTCTCCCGAAGGAGAATCCAGCGTTTTAGCTACTCGGCCAGTCGCCCCTCAATAAACACCGGTATTCGTTAACTTTACTGCGAGCTTAACTGTGGTTTCTAGATATTTCCTTCTTGTTCAACCGGTCTCGTGTTTCTACTTGCAGATTTCTGACTGCTGACATAGATACTGGCTGCTTTCTCAGCGCTTCGTGCAGTAAAATATTACATATTCATATGAGCGCAGGTAAGTGTTTTGTGTGTGTTTAAACCACGCTGAAACTCTGCTGCAACAATATCAAAATAATAACATGGCAATGACATTAAAACATTAAGTTAGCAGCAACATAGCACAATAACATGGCTGTGACATTAACACGTTAAATTAGCAGCGACATCGACACAATAATGTAATCTATGTTCATGCGATCTTAAGTAGGCAGGCAGTTCGTATGCTAAGTTTGGGGGGAAAACAGAAAACCGCCTTTGTTGTTAATAAATAATACATAAATAAATTGTCTCACAGTTTCCTGCAATGGAACTGTAATGTAAACCTGACAGCAAGGAAGATCAGGTGGCCAGTCTTTCTCTCACTTTGGCAAGCGACGAGCCGAGGCTCTGAACCCGCATCCAACCGTGTTCATGACCTTACCGCTCATTTCACTATCAGCTTCGCGCCCATCTGTTGCTATTGGCAGTGTCTCATTTTCAATAATATTCGAGTAATGATTATATCGTGCGATAATACATCCACGATGCAAAAACAATCGCTTTTATCTGGGCTGTCTCTTAAATTCGTTTCTGCTGCCAGTGTTGTGGAGACGGTCATGCCATGTGTTGTGGAGACAGTCATGTGTTAAGACAGCCATGTCATGTGTTGTGGGGACGGCCATGTCATGTGTTGTGAAGACGGTCATGCCATGTGTTGTGGAGACGGTCGTGTATTAAGACAGCCATGTCATGTGTTGTGGAGACAGCCATGCCAGTGTTGTGGAGACGGTCATGTGTTAAGACAGCCATGTCATGTGTTGTGGGGACGGCCATGTCATGTGTTGTGAGACGGTCGTGTATTAAGACAGCCATGTCATATGTTGTAGAGACGGCCATGTCATGTGTTGTGGAGACGGTCGTGTATTAAGACAGCCATGTCATATGTTGTAGAGACGGCCATGTCATGTGTTGTGGAGACGGCCATGTCATATGTTGTGGAGACGATCGTGTATTAAGACAGCCATGTCATATGTTGTGGAGACGGCCATGTCATATGTTGTGGAGACGGCAATGTCATGTGTTGTGGAGACGGCCATGTCATATGTTGTAGAGATGGCCATGCCATGTGTTGTGGAGACGGTCGTGTATTAAGACAGCCATGTCATGTGTTGTGGAGACAGCCATGTCATATGTTGTAGAGATGGCCATGCCATGTGTTGTGGAGACGGCCATGTCATATGTTGTAGAGATGGCCATGCCATGTGTTGTGGAGACGGTCGTGTATTAAGACAGCCATGTCATATGTTGTGGAGACGGCCAATTCATATGTTGTGGAGACGGCCATGCCATGTGTTGTGGAGACGGTCATGTGTTAAGACAGCCATGTCATGTGTTGTGGAGACGGTCGTGTATTAAGACAGCCATGTCATGTGTTGTGGAGACGGCCATGTCATGTGTTGTGGAGACGGTCATGTGTTAAGACAGCCATGTCATGTGTTGTGGAGACGGTCGTGTATTAATACAGCCATGTCATATGTTGTAGAGACAGCCATATCATGTGTTGTGGAGACAGCCATGTCATGTGTTGTGGAGACGGTCATGTGTTAAGACAGCCATGTCATGTGTTGTGGAGACGGTCGTGTATTAAGACAGCCATGTCATGTGTTGTGGAGACGGCCATGTCATGTGTTGTGGAGACGGTCATGTGTTAAGACAGCCATGTCATGTGTTGTGGAGACGGTCGTGTATTAAGACAGCCATGTCATGTGTTGTGGAGACAGCCATGTCATGTGTTGTGGAGACGGTCGTGTATTAAGACAGCCATGTCATGTGTTGTGGAGACGGCCATGTCATGTGTTGTGGAGACGGCCATGTCATATGTTGTAGAGACGGCCATGTCATGTGTTGTAGAGACGGCCGTGTCATGTGTTGTGGAGACGGTCGTGTATTAAGACAGCCATGTCATGTGTTGTAGAGACGGCCATGTCATGTGTTGTGGAGACGGCCATGTCATATGTTGTAGAGACGGTCGTGTATTAAGACAGCCATGTCATATGTTGTGGAGACGGTCGTGTATTAAGACAGCCATGTCATGTGTTGTAGAGACGGCCATGTCATGTGTTGTGGAGACGGCCATGTCATATGTTGTAGAGGCGGCCATGCCATGTGTTGTGGAGACGGCCATGTCATATGTTGTAGAGACGGTCGTGTATTAAGACAACCATGTCATGTGTTGTAGAGACGGCCATGTCATGTGTTGTGGAGACGGCCATGTCATATGTTGTAGAGACGGTCGTGTATTAAGACAGCCATGTCATATGTTGTGGAGACGGTCTTATATTAAGACAGCCATGCCATGTGTTGTGGAGACGGTCGTGTCATGTGTTGTAGAGACGGCCATGTCATATGTTGTAGAGACGGCCATGTCATGTGTTGTGGAGACGGTCATGCCATGTGTTGTGGAGACGGTCGTGTATTAAGACAGCCATGTCATGTATTGTGGAGACAGCCATGTCATGTGTTGTGGAGACGGTCGTGTATTAAGACAGCCATGTCATATGTTGTAGAGACGACCATGCCATGTGTTGTGGAGACGGCCATGTCATGTATTGCACAAACGATCATATCTGTCAGATATGTTTGATTGTATAAGGCTTATATCCAGCTGTGGAGACTGTTATCGCAGTTCATGTACTACAAACACAAACATATCATGTACTTTCCTTTCAATTTGCATATCCTTTACAGGACATCGCTGTCAACATCAGCATCTTCCAGCTGTATGTTGATTTCTTGGCAAGATTACGCTCAGTAGTTTGCCATCGATTTCTGAGCGGCCGACTCAATATCCCGCAAGCCACGAGCGCGGGTCGAACCGCTTCCAGTTCTCGCCTCGCTGCGAGACCCTGCTTGGATAAATGGGATTACGGAGAAAGTGGTGTAACCCCTCACCCAGAGACCGGCTATCATGTACTACAAACACAAAAGTATTATGTGCTACAAAAACAAACATATCACGTGCTACAAAGACAGACATACTATGTGCTACCAAGACAGACATATCATGTGGCACGTAAACACAGAGTCTAGCTAAATGGATCAATCAGTAACTATCAAATGTCTGTCTCCGAACAATAATGACGTTGTGTAGTCCTCGGTATGGTTGCCATATTGTGAAATTGAGAAACGGGGCTTTTCTCTGAAGTACATGAAGAATCACAGGTCAGAGTGGTCGGAAAAGTTAGCACACATGAGTGTGTCCTGACGGCGGGGTATTGGGTTCATTCTACATACCGGTCGGTTAGACTTGAACCTTTGACCTCTTGTTCTGAAAGTAATTGCAAACTACTGGACGCAACATTTTCTAGAAAATCAACCTGGTGTTGATCGCAATGCCATGAAAAGAACGCGCACAATTAAACAGAAGAAGAAGAATAGATGATATTACAACATGAATACTGTCACAACATGCGATGTTTAATGGCATGATATCACATTGTTAACTTTGTCACTGTCACTATTTTACAAAATAGCTGTCCATTCATTTTGAATAGCTTGCAGAATACATCTTCAATTTTGTTTTGTGCTTTCTGTGTCCTGTTATGTCCGCTGTTCAAAACAGATATAACACGCTACTTGGTGACGGGCTCTGTGGCGAAGGGTTTACGGACTCAATTTGCAACCCTGCACACCCCGTTAGAAAGACAGCCGAGGGCGATTTGGCGTATACCTCATTGCGCTGGTTTTCATACAATGGTATGAATGTCGGTAGTCCAGAAAGCAATAGCAAACTATTCAACGTAAACTTTCCCAAAAATCCCAAACAGTCAAAAATGTTAGGGTTGACTGTGACATCCTGTAAAGTATATGCAGTTAACTAACTGAACTAAACGTGGTGGTCATTTCTTCGTCGTTTTATGAATGACCATTATTCTGAATATTGTTTATTAAATTAACACATTCTCTTTATTATTTTGGGATCCGTGAATATGATCAAACATATCTGTTCATTATTCATTCATTCATTCAGTAGCATGTCCGTTGTAGAACCTAGCTCCCATAACAACCTTCCGGAAAACTTCTCTGTCATAAGCAAGATGTCCCGAGTCCGATACACCCATCTGGAGATCATCCGCCGCATCCTGTACCCATCTTCTCTTTGGCATTCCTCTTCCCCTCGTTCCGGGCAAATATCCCTCCATTATTGTTCTCTCCAAACTTTCATGGCGTTTCAAATGACAAAAATATTTCAATTGTCTTTGTTTTATCATCTTTAATAGCCAACCTCCTTCAATATTCAAATCTTGAAGTATGGATGCATTTGTTCTTTTCTTTACCCAAGATAATCTTACAACTCGTCTATAACATTTATGTTCAAAGGCGTTTATGCGCTGTTCAGCTTGTTTAGTAAGTGTCCATGTCTCACAGACGTATGTTGCAGACGTATGGGAAAGACGCATGCTCTTGTAAATCTAATTTGTGTAGTTCTGTCTGTCCCACTCCATAATTTATTCAGCTGACAGTAAATTACTTCATAAATAACCGGGACTATCCCGGAAAACAGGGACTCTGGCAACCCTAATCCTGATGTAAATTGCACGATATGTTCAAGATGTCTGCTAAAGAGTATCGAAAACCTGACATAACTTGGGTGAACTCCTATGCTTGTTTTGAAACAAAATCCCCGATTTCGTCGGTGGTAAACAATTCGATGGTTTCTATTACTTTGGAATCATAGTACAAGTAAAATGTTCACATTATAAGGCGTTATCTTTCATGCAAGACTCCATCGAAATCTTTTGTGAAGTTGATGAATTTGTAGTGTACTCGTAAACCCCTTTGATGTTGAAGATGCTTATTTTTCAATAAGAAATTCATGATTAACAATTTGCGTTTCCTACTTCCTTGGATCTAAAGCCAGCTTAGTAAAATGTTACGGTATATTAAGAACAATGATAAGACGGGAGACAGTTTAGCTTAAATGCTACGGTACATTACAGGCTGGCAATGATGCTTGGAGGAAATAAATTTGATGGGATTTTACGTTACGTTGAAATTTTAATCACAACACTCTCTCTCTCTCTCTCTCTCTCTCTCTCTCTCTCTCTCTCTCTCTCTCTCTCTCTCTCTCTCTTTCTTTCTCTTTCTCTCTTTTTTTCTTCTCTCTCCCCCTCTTTATCTCTCCCTTAATGTCTCTCTTTGTCGACGTATCTCTTTCTTTCTCTCTCTCGTTATCTCTCTCTTCATCTCTCTCTCTCTCTCTCTCTCTCTCTCACTGTCGTATTTCTCTTCGTGTCTCACCCTCTGCCATCGTATATCTCTCTATTTCTCTTCAAGTTTCTCCCTCTCTCACTGTATGTCTCTCTCGCGGTTTCTCTCTCTTCATGTCTGTATGTCTCTCTCGATTCCTCTTTTCATTTTTCTCCCTCGCTCTCTGTGTGTCACTCTCTTCATGTCTCTCCCCCTATTGCTGTATGACTCTTTTATTCTCTCTCTTTCTCTTCATGTCTCTCCCCCTCTCATTGTATGTCTTCTCTTTGTTCTCCCTCTTCATTCTATCCCCATCTCGTTGTATGTCTCTCTCTCTCTCTCTCTCATTTTCTCTCTCTTCATATGTCTCCTCCTGTATGTATTTCTATTGTTCTCTCTCTCTCTCTCTCTCCCTCTCTCTCTCTCTCTCTCTCTCTCTCTCTCTCTCTCTACGACAGGCCCCATCTTGCTGTATGTCTTTCTCTCTCGTTCTCTCTCTTCATGTCTCTCACTCTCTCGCTGTATGTCTCGATCGTTGTCTCTCTCTGGCCATGTGTCATCCTTCTCTTTTCACGTCTCCCCTTTCTCACTGTATATCTTTGTCTCGTGCTCTCTCTCTCTCTCTCTCTCTCTCTCTCTCTCTCTCTCTCTCTCTCTCTCTCTCCTCCCTCCTACCCATCTTATCTCACTCAAGCAGCCAGCCAGACAGTCAATCGTTAATCTGCTTGCTCGTTATAGTAGCGGAGGAATTAGACCAAGATGACAGTGATTGAATTCCACACAACCGGCAAACATTTCATGATTGTCTAAAGTTGTCCCATTGCGTGGACTAAACTTGACGTTTAAAATGAAGGCAGACTAACCCTGGCTGTAGACTCGCTGTAAGCAAATAATTCTTTTTCTTATAGTCCTGATGTGTGACGTTGGCGATCATGTCTGTCCACAGCTTTATGATTCTTGTGCTCCAAATCATTTCTGACACCGACGTTCTTCCTTGCCATTATGTCAAACTGTCCAGTATAGTTGTCTTCCCCAGCCTCTCTTCCCCTCCAACCTTCCCATTGTGATGACATACTCCAGCATCCCTATACATGCCCACATAATGTAGGCCTGTCTTCTTCTGATGTGAGTAACCAATTCTCTTTGTGAGTTAACTTCTTTCAAGATGTCTCCATTGCTTATTCTATCCGTCCTCGATGTTATCATCATTATTCTATAAAACCACATCTCTGCAGCTTCTACATAGTTCCTCACTTGTCTGCTAATTTTCCACCACTGGCTTCCGTACATCAAGATTGGCTAAGAATAGTTTGTAAGCAAACAATTATCTACCGATAATACGGTACAAAAAAGAAAGAAGCACACGCTGGATACACTTCGGATGTCTGACACCAGCTTGTCTACATCTGCACTTTGCCATGGCCTATAGACAGAGTGTGAATCTACAGCTTGTACCTATGTGTCCACCCCGCTGTCCAGTTAGTCGCGGTGGTAGAGTGGTTAGTGGGTGTTCCTACCAACACAGTAGTTCAGCCTCAATCAGTAGCAAAATTACTGCATCCATCACTACTGCTCTGGCAGAGGTCAGTGTAACCGCGGGGTCCAATACTATTAGGCTTAAACCTCCCGTGCGCTGACGGAGTTAATTCCCTACACCGGTCGTTTAACACTCGAACCACACTTCCGGTTCATTCACTTCATTGTAATCATACATGTTGTTTGTGTGACAGACGTGTCCAGACCACAAAAAGGATACAAATAAGTAAAATATATATTTATATTTTCGTGTAGTGTTTTTCGCGTAGTTGTGTCGGTTTGTGTTTGTTCATTCTGCGCTGACGAAAGCTTTCGCCGCAACGTCCATTTTCTTATTTGTAACGTGTAGTAGTAATAAAGATGACTGTCTACGTCTCGGTATTTTGTGATTCATACACCGGTGATTTGCATTTCCAAATTGCCATCTCGTTCATAAAGCAATGGCAAACTTTTTTTTTTCGCATATCCTTTACAGGACATCGATGTCAACATCAGAATTTTACCGCAGTCGTTATTTCTTGGCAAGATTCCGCTCAGTAGTTTGCCATTGCTTTCTGAGGAGCCGGTTCACTTTATCCCGTAAGTTACAAATGCGGCAAAAACCGCTTCCAACTCTCACGTGTTGCGTTATCCTACGTGGATAAACGGGATCACTGAGAAAATCGTGTAACTCCTATGTCAGGGAGACCGCCAATGGCAAACTACTGAACGCAAAATTGCCAAGCAAATCAATCTGCGATTAGGGTTGATAGCAATGTCACATAAAAGACATGTAACCATCCATTAATCTGGGGTAGGCGTCTGAGCCTTGGGTGTAGAGAGCGCAGTTTTGTAATCTCGACGTGCCGGGTTCAAGTCAGCCAGAGGAGATTAGGAAGTTGATCATTTTGTGTTGATTTTCTCCACTACATGGGCATCGGCCGTTCTGCAAGCAATAGCAAACTATGCAACGTAAAATTGTCTAGAAAATTACAAACAGTTAATACGTGCTGGAATTAATTGTTACGTAATGTAAAATACATGCCGCCCTGCGGAAAGAAGACCTTAGTGTGTCATTAGTGACTCAATGAGTACGCTCGGGAAGATAGAGATGTGGTTGCTGTCTCTGGGGAGGTCTCGGCTGGCAAATATTAGTTTGATTTTCGTGCCAGGGTATGCGGGTGTACAAAGGATTTAGCAGGCTTTCAGGTAAAGCTACTGTGGAAGGCGGACGAGCCATGGACCAGGCTGCTATTCTGAATGCTCTACGACAGTGGTTCTCAACCTTTTTTGGCCCGTGCCCCCCTTCACCATATTTTCAGAACGTCATTCCCCCATTCCTATCAAAAATTTGGCCCGTGGCCCCCCCCCCCCTTTTCACCGTATTTTCAGAACGTCATTCCCCCCTTTCATGTTTCCTATCTAAAAATCCCCTCACCCCTATACAGTATACATAAGAATGTAAGGTAAATTTAATAGCACACACTAAAACAAGTCTAGACATCCACATAAAACATGATTTGTGGGTCTACTGACTTTATAAAATGAATTTTAGAAGGATGAGACGTACTTAACTGTAAAGTATGAAGGGAAAAACAATATCAAGTAATCGGTTCTTGTATTAACGCGATCTTGAAATGGTCTTCATTCCCCCCCCCCCCCTGGAAACCCTAAAATCCCCCCCCCCTGGGGGGGGGGGGGGAGAATTCCCCACCGGTTGAGAACCACTGCTCTACGAGAAGTAGGTCGTTTACGAGAACCAATTGATAACTGTGGATCTACAGCCATGGTTAAGCTTTGAGAACAGCAAGTTAAAAGAGGTGTGGCCACACAAGAACACTACGCAGGAAGCCCAAGAAGATTAATAAACCAACACAGAACTGGTGTCGTTAGCCGCTTTACGCTGCGGGATTTGCTGAGGAGAATTTTCTGGACACTTATGGACTGAATGGTTCGATGTGCAGTGAAGATGATCTGTTGATTAACTAACTGACTAACTAGGAAAGAAGACCGAGTCAAGTGGATTATAACCCCGTGAAATTGAGTCGATCCATTTTGCCATACCTTTAATCTCTTTCTAGTCAAAGCTGTGATACCTACATTCCAGGGCCGTGCATAAATATATTACGTCACACGAGGTGACTTAAACATGTTACTACAATTTGTTTATTGCATAATATCAGTAACATTATGATCAATTACACTATATTTCATTAAGTATAGTTGCGATCAGCAACTATTCAAAGAATTGTTATATTACATCCAGTGGTAGTGGATCGGACGTCTTCCCTTCTTTAATAAGAGCGAAATGTTCAGAGGACTTGTGTGCAGATTGGGTACGCTAAATATCACTCGACGGTTGTTATATACACAACACATGAACAAACTTCTGTTAGTTCTGTAAGGTTTGTAAATGAAAAGATTACATAAATAATACAATTTTACCAAAGTCGCTTCTATCTTATATTTTACAAAATAATATTTTTCATAACAGAATCAACAATTCAAACTGTATTTTAATATTCTGCAAACTTTTCTAAGCTACCCCAATAAAAACGTTTATGTTTAAGCCTGTTGTCCACTCTATATGAGATAATCAATCATTTAAAATTAAGTAATCGTATGTCTTTCAGTAAGACAATGACGGAGTTTCACGTAACGATTTCGATTCTCAGTTGTGTGTAGGTGGTTTCTATTTGACTCTATAATATCAATTTATCTCCTTTAGTCTTTACTGTTCAACATTACCCCACATGGACAACAATCACCTTCGGGTGATAGACCCTAACTATAACTTCTCCTTGAGGTTGAATGGGGTAGGGGTAATGGTGAAATGGAATCTAATTTGCTGTTCAATGAGCACCCAATCAATATCAAATGTTTATTTATTCGCCACTAAGATAACGATGAGGAGGAAGGGGTGGGATGGGGGGTTATCATTCTATTTATTTATGTATTGAATATTTATTGCTTTCTCGTATCTTGTAGGTCTGCACACGACAATATTATACAATTTATGCGGTACGAAAATATTTATTAAGCTAATAACATGTTCCTATATTGGCTTTAAGTTTGGCGCGTAATACAGTAATTGCTTTTGGCGTTAATATCTCAGTCTGTTATATGTGAGCGTAAAATAGGTTATCGTGATCTTAAGTTATCGGTATAACTCTCGCGCCTACAACCACCTACTCATGCTCCTCATTTTTGTTCCTTTCTCGGTCCTCCTCCTCCTCCTCCTCTCTTCTTCTTCTTCTTCTTCTTCTTCTTCTTCTTCTTCTTCTTCTTCTTCTTCTTCTTCTTCTTCTTCTTCTTCTTCTTCTTCTTCTTCTTCTTCTTCTTCTTCTTCTTCTTCTTCACATGATCATATCCTTCTTCTTTATTTTTCAATCAATTGAATTCCAAAGATACGACACAGTTTCTCACAAATAAATAAGCGAATTTATGAGTTAATACGAAAGTGATCAAGAGTTACATTAACGTATATATTAATTTATGATAAAAATCATAGAAAATGAATAAACAAGACGAGGGCAAAGCTGAAGAGTTCGAAATGTGGTTATGGAAACAAAGAAGATCACGACAGGAAACGACAACAAGCAATGAAGAATTACAAACACTGTGATATAGGAAAACATTACGGGGTGAGATTAACATTCGAAAATTAAGATGCTTCAACAACAAACAAAAAATGTTCTTCATTAAATGATGTGCTAGCGGGAAATGTGGATGGGAAGAGGAAAAAGAAAAAAGAACGAACGAACTTTATTTTCATAGTATCACACATTGGGCAATGTACCCATCCTACATTGGGCTCTTCCAATCACTCATTTTTCGTACATCATTTAACTATTGTGCATGTTACATTCACATACCAAAACAAACATTTCCAAACGAGTGTTGTGAACATTAAACAATGCATATTACCTTGTTATGAGACAGCAGACAGACAGGCACACATACACACGCACATGCATACACACATACAAATATGCCTGCATACATAATTTGACCATTTACACAAACTCCCGCTCAATAACTCACACATTCACACTCCCTCGCATACACATATACTCACTCACAATCACAAGTTCACTAATAAAAGTTTACGCACCCACACAAACACTTCCTAATTCGCTTACACACATATATACCGACTCGCAATCACAAGTACTACATCATTCACTGTTTCATACTGTCTGTCTGTCTGTCTGTCTGTCTGCCTGCTTGCCTGCCTGCCTGCCTGCCTGTCTGCCTGTCTGTCTGTCTGTCTGTCTGTCTGTCTCACTGTTACAGTGCCTCACATGCATATATATTTATTTAATAATACATAAAGGAATGCATGCATACACACATTTCTTCACTGATACTCGTACTAATATACACAACTTTACAGCACCGTATACACAACACTCCTGAAGACGTGGAAAATGCCATACGATTGTTATCTGAACAATTTAACAATATTTACTGACAGATTCATAAAGAAACAGGACGGATGGTCTTGGAGACGCATTACAGCCGCTCTTCAATGTGGAGATGGCACTTGATTGACTGATATGCAAAAGACATTGGGAGTCATCACGTGCACTCTACGCAATCATTACATTACAGGGAAGATACTCGCCAGAATTCTTCTCAATCGCCTCACGGCCCATCTCGATCAAGGTCTTCTTCCTGAGAGTCAATGTGGCTTCAGAAAAGAACGAGGAACTGTTGATTTGATTTTCGCTGCAAGGCAGCTGCAAGAGAAATGTCAGGAACAGAACTACGAAATGTTCTCCACTTTCACTGACCTTACCAAGGCTTTTGATACAGTTAGCAGAGAAGGACTGTGGAAGATTATGGCAAATTATGGGTGTCCACGAAAGTTTGTCCAAATAGTGCGGCTAATTCATGATGGTATGTAGGCAAGAGTACAGGAAAATGATGAACTATCTGAACCCTTTCCTGTCACCAATGGAGTGAAGCAAGGATGTGTCCTGGCACCAACACTGTTCAGTCCCATGTTTTCAGCTATGTTGACGAGTGCCTTCGAGAACTACGACATTGGAATAGAAACTATCGCTTGGACGGAAAGTTACTCAATCTCAGAAGGCTGAAAGCTAAAACTAAAATTAAAAGCGACACCGTCAGAGAGCTTCTGTTTGCTGATGATTGCGCTCTATATGCCAACTCAGAGGCAGACATGCAACACAATTTTTCAGCTTTCTCACATGCATGTGCCAACTTTGGGCTCAATATAAACTTGGAGAAGACTATAGTTATGTACCAGCCAACTCCAGGGAATAATAACACTGTGCCGAATATCAAAGTGAATTATCATAGACTAAGTGTTGTGGACAAATTCACCTATCTTGGCAGCACTGTGTCACAAGCTGCCACAATTGATGATGAAGTGAATGCAAGAATCTCCCAGGCCAGCGCGGCCTTTGGCAGACTGTACAAGAATGTATGGGACAGAAATGAAATAAGCCTGCAAACAAAGCTGAAAGTCTACAAAGCAGTTGTATTATTCACACTGCTATATGCTTGTGAAACCTGGACTGTTTATCAGCGACACGCTAGAAAATTAAACCACTTCCCCACAGTCTGCCATAGGAAGCTACTGGAGATTAAATGGCAAGACAAGATCCTAGACACTGAAGTCCTAGAAAGATCGTCCATGCCCAGTATTCACACTCTACTAATGAAGAATCAGATTCGCTGGGCTGGTCACTTAACTCGCAAGCCAGATCACAGGCTCCGTAAACGAATTTTTTACGGCGAGTTGCGTTGTGGTAAACACTTCCAATGCGGCCAGAGGAAACCCTTTAAAGGCACTCTGAAAATCTCACAGAATGCTTTTGGAATTCATCATGACACCTGGGAGACTGCAGCCAGAGACCGAAATTCGTGGCGTGCATCATTACGCAAGGGTGCAGTCACGTGTGAGGCAACAGGGACTGCAAGAGCTGTGAAGAAAAGGCAGGACAGAAAAACCACTGCAGGAAATCCTCCTCCAGAAACACCAAGCATTCTTTGTCCACATTGTCAAAGAACATTTGGAGCCAAAATAGGCCTTATCAGCCATCTTAGAACTCACGGCTCCATACTTTCAACCCCACTGGATGAAATGAATGGTCATCATCATTCTTGATGGACAAACAACAAAACATAATAACACGCAATCATTAACTACGCTTTATTCAGATAGAGGGAAATAAAACCAAAATCAAATACAGCTTCAGTAATCATTCTTCTTTCACTCTCTATACCACTGAGACATAGGCTTTCAACCAACTCAGGCCAAATTCTCCTACCTTAACTACCCCATGCAGTTTCGTCAATGTCCTTCCAGTATTAATCATTTATGTTTTTATTTTCCTTCTCCATTGTTTGTTAGGTTTTTCTCTATTGCTTGTGCCTTGTGAATTTCAGAAAAAGGCCTTTCTGACAATACTATTCTCAGGTTTCTTCACGTATGTCTACCAAGTGCCTGTGTCCCCCCCCCCCCCACAACCTCTGCTATTTGTCTTGTTCTCCCCATGAGCTCCAAATCGGTTACTTAATTTTTAACTATATTGTTTCAGATAATGTGGACATAACCTCTGAAATCTAACACAGCCTACTTAATCATTTTTTGCTTTTGCATATCCCTTTTACAGGACGTCGCTGTCAACACCAACATTTTACTGCTGTTGTTGATGTATTAGAAAGTGTACGTTCAGTAGTTTGCCATTGCTTTCTGAACGACCGGCTCCCATACCCACTCATTAAAACCCAGCGCAAGGCGGTCTGTTGCCAAATCGGTCGCAGCTGTGTTTCGAACGCGGGTAAGTGGGCTTACGAATCGCGTCCGTAAGCCTTTTGCCACGGAGCCGGCACTAATCAATGACTAAGGTTTATTTTTATGATGTGAAAATAATCGCCGAAATCAAATACAGCCTACTTAATCATTAACTACGTTATATTCATATTATGTGGAATAACCGCTGAACACATAGATGCAATTATTTAGAAAGAAAAAAGAGAAGTTAAATGACATTGCGAACATCTCACTGTGGATCGTGACCACACAGCACTTGCTTGCTGTGTGCTCGTCATTACACCGACCACTGAAACCTCCTCTATATGTTCAGATAACAATTGTATGACATTTTCCCCGTCTTTGGGAGTTTCGTGTATACGGTGCTAGCCCATATTTTTATAGATCTATCGGTACTCGATGGGGATGTCAGTATCACGTGGGTCGCGGTTACTTCCAATGGCATTTACCAGTACTAGGGGCGCTGAGTGGTCTCGAGGTATGGTATCCGCCTCGAGTGCTGGAGGTCCGTGGTTCAAGCCCCGGCTAGGGTCGGGATTTTTTCACGTGAACTTCTAATAATAAAAATTCCCCCCTGGTCTTTGGGTAGTGAGATCGGACGCCCGTGTGTATTGTTGCGCACGCAATAAAATCCCTTGGCAGTTGGAAATCGAAAAAGAGTAGCCTAACGGCGCTGCCGTCAAAATTTGAGTTTAAAATCTACCCAAAGTATTTCAGGATCATCGCCGGTGCTACGGAGTTCGTGCACTGAGCTGAGAGTATCCGGACGCAGGCTTGAGTTAGGAGTAGAACGGAGCACTTATGGGTTACACCCGTGTGCCGTGATGTTGATCCGTCGACTAAACTAAACTATACTTCTTTGTACTAATTTTATACTAGGTCGGCCTGGCAGCCCAGGCCACTTTTAAAACATCCACCTCGTTGTGGATTCAAACATATGATTAACCCTTTTTCAAGCCCGCGTCCTAGCACTGGGCATTCCCTGCTCCCCAAATTGTATGAGGCCGGACCAATGTGGTAAGAACATTTCGCTCCAGGAAGAGAATATGAGCACACAACCATTGTTCCAGTTGACGAGTGTCTGTAAAGAAGACGTATAGAAAATGTTTAGTTGTTCTCTTCTACCTTTATTCTCCCATTGGAGTCCTGAACCAGATCACACTAAGCCCTTTGTTGACTTGTTCATGACTGCTTAGATTGTCTAGTTAAAGTCTTCAACGAGATGAAGTAGCCAGCCTCTGGCCAAGCCTCCTTTGTCGCATCTTACGACATGAATAGTAGGTCTCAGTGCTGCTATTCTCTGCTTCCCTTATGATCCCCGCTAACACTTGGGCAGAGTCGCTTGGTAAAGGGTCATTGGAGCTCCATTGAAGTAAAGAAAATAACGTAAAATACCATTTTACAAGCCTAAAGGCGTAATTTGGCATATGGTGCTAAACTCATATTTGTATATACCAACCGGCACAAGGTGGATGATGTGATCATTAACACACCGATCGCCTTTACTTCCCAAGATATTTCAGGTACCTTTGTTAGGTTGGATGAACCTTACAGCCCTGGTAAATTTGAGCAATTTCCACTTAAATGCGGATTCACACACATAACAACCGAGCAGGAAGGCAAGGGTCTAGCCACTGAGCTATCCAGGTGGCTCTGGAAGCTCCATTAGTATGAGTCAGTCAGTGCAGTTGTCTTTCGTTCGGAGCAATATTGAAAAGCATTATGCATGTCATCATGGCTTTAGAGGCACATGCTAGCGAGTTATTTTCTGATCATAAATTATTTACTCAGACGCTTTCGAAACATTTGTTCTTTTAAATCCCTTGGGACTATTGAAAGTGAGAACATGTAAACATCAGTTGCTTCTGGTTTGATGATAAACATAAATACATGTATGGTTATATGTATACAGCCAATCGGTATGCGCGGTCGTAATAAACAAACGGGGGTCGCCATGGCTGAGAGGTATAAGACACTTAGACTTTCTCAGCTGACCACGGCGTGTCTGGTGTACACACAAAAACACTTTCATACATAAATTATAACAATAGAAACACAGAAACAAAAAAAAAAAACATACGGTTGACAACAGAACACGGTTGACTGCAGAGTATCAGCACGTGACTAGATATACAGTCGGCCTCAGTGACCTAGGAGTGGTCAACGCAATATTACGATCTGGACATAATGGGTTTGAAGTTAACCGCAGACTATTCGGAAGCCATCCCTTGGCATTGATTTTCACAATGGTCTGAGCGTTTAGAAAACAATAGTAAACTCTGAACGGACAATTACCTAGAAAATCACAGTCAGTATTTTCCACTTTTGCGGTCAAGCGTCGTTAGGATGAATAGCTAACGTTCCAGTACGGGTTGTACTGGATAGTGTTATCCCGTGTGATTATACAATGGCCTTGATGTCGTCAATACATTTTCTTCTCGGACGTCCTCTGGCGATCGTATCAGATCGTCTTTTGATATGTCGCCAGTGCTGGTAGTTGATGGTGTTGCATTCTAACGAGGTGGAAAAACCTTTTGAACTTCTGCCTTTCAACATATGTGGCCAACGGTGCTATCCCGCGGTTTCGGTCTGATAACATCATTTCTTAATCTGTCTCGGATGGCTAGGTTGGTAGCGCTTCTCAAGCATCTCCATTCCCATGTGTTGATGTTGCGTAAATATGATTTGGATAATGTCACGGTTTGACATTAGTACAAAAGGGTCGGTGTGAATATGTTATTTATTACACTGGTTTACACACATTTTGGTGCATTAAATTGTATTGCTGTTCTTGTATAATTTTGTGTTGTTGGTTCTAAAAATGTAATCAGATTTTTTTCTATCAGCTCTAGTTTTTGAGATAACTAAGAATGACCGTCTTAGTAGGACAATTGTTATTTACAAGCCTGGAGTTAGGTGCCATCAGTGGCATTTTGCGTGTAATCCGCATTCATTTTATATGTAATTACTGTGTATTTACTACCTTCTCACACACCAATATGTATTAAAACATTATTACTAGCATTTTCAATCTATAGTCAACACACACAAAACTAATTTTCGAAGACTTCCTGGAATGTGAATGCCCGGACAGTCACGCTTAATCCATCCATCCATCATGTGCCATGCCGATAAGCGTGGGCGGTCATGTTTTATCATCTCACTCGATCACCAGAGTCGTTGATCAGCTCCGTGTTTCTGTCTCGACCATGCCATCTTTCTCACGCTTAATAGTCCAACAATAATCTGGCAACATGTGGGCATCCCAAAGTCCCTAGTATATCTCTTCCATTGTTTTTATATCTAGGTGAAATCTTTCCCCTTGCACCCCATTAATGTCGCCAAGATTCTCACGAAACAAATGTAAATTTGTTATGGAGGTAGTACAATTTTACGCTCATGTTGCATCCGACCCTTAAAAAAAACGTCAGCAAATTTTCAACCAATTCAGAGCGATTGTCCGCTGTAAAGTTACCCAGAAAGTTTTGCACAACTAAAACAAATGATGACCCGGATGCGGACTGTCCCCCCCCCCCCCCCCCCCAATCGAATCAATATAATTTCGATAGCTTATCAACTTTCTAAGCCTGCTTCGTGGCTTAGAGGTTATGACTTTTCTCCGTAATCTCGTATACTCTTGTCGGTAACGTGAGAATCAGCAGTGGTTCGAATCGCATCGGTAACTTACGGGGTATGTGAGCCGGCCGCTCAGAAAGCAATGGCAAACTACTGAGCGTAATCTTGCCAAGAAATCAACATACAGCTGAAAGATGCTGGTGTTAACAGCGAGGTCCTGTAAAGGATATGCTAAAAAAAAAAAAAAAAAAAAAAAAAAATCAACTTTCTAATTTGAGGTTGATCAAAAATTCCAGCTTTAAGCTTGTCTATGCTCAATTCCGAAAACTTTCTGCATACGTATTTAAAACAGGTACTAGTTCTGTTCAGTGTCTTAACAAAGTGCTTCATTAAGCCAAGCTTTAAATGTAAAAGTGACAGTAGAACTCTTTTTTGATCAATGAGACGCGTGTTGACATTATTCTTTTCCCCAACTTTAAATTCAGCCCTTTGTCCAGTGAGTATCGTTTGCCCTGCTATCCCACAAACATATAAAGCATGATATTTGATGAAACGCCTTGCCAAGCAAGAAGTTCATCAGTTTTAAGAAAACCAAATCTCCCGCAGCTGTGTTTCAAACGTGGTATGTGGGATTACGAACTGCGTCGCCACAGAGCCGGCAGCTCGTGTTAATGTTTACGAATAATCTTCGGGTAAAAATACGGATACATTCGGTCTGAGAATGAGATACATTCTCGGCTTTTTTACGCTTGAAGGGTCACAATGTGCGCTTGGTTAAGCCAAATCATCTATGCGACATACAGTCTATTCAATAACCAAGTTCAGCATGAAACAATATGCCTTTAGGGAGATAGTAAGACACATTAATGAAGTAAATGTCATGGATGGTAAGAACAAAAACACCAGTTTAATAAAGGGCATGTCAAGTATCATAAATCCGCAGGATGACTATTCCAGCCATTGATAACTGATAACATTGATTGCGTGGGGCTATCTTCCGTTTTTGTTGTGTATCCTTTACAGGATGTCACATAACCACAACATTTTTGGCTTTTTTATGATTTCTTGGCATGTTTATGTTCAGTCGTTTGCCAATGCTTTCTGAACGACCCATAGCATTTTATGAAAACCAACGCAAGGTAGTTTGCTTCCAAATCGTCAGCAGCTGTGTTTTGAACGCTGCATGTGGGATTACGAATTGCGTTAGTAAGCACTTCGCCAGTGTGAAGTGAAAATGAATCCTGGACTTTACGCCCAGGGTTTCAGGATAAAATGTTTGTTAAGAACACACCAGGTAAACGACGCCACAATATCCATCAACTACCATCATCATCATGTCTTTTGCAGAGCATCGCTCTCACCACTGGGTGCCGAAAATCTACTCCGAAACTGCAGTAGAAATGTTGACAAAGAAAACAAAATGTGAAACGTGTAGCTTTCTTCTCAGATGCGAAGTCAGTTGCTTCAATCGCGAAGAGAAAAACAGTGTAGAATCAGCAGGCCTAAGGACATCACTCCATGGACAATGTCAGACATCCAAAACCAAGGTTGTAATAGAATGGATCCCCTCACATTATAAGGCACCTACAAATGAAGAGGATTGGCAAAGGAAGTCGGATGATTACCTCGGAGTGATATATATGTAATCTATAATGCCAACAGATTTATAAGAAAAAATTATATTAATCAACTCGGAATGAGAGCATCTAAGCCGACGAAAAGATTATGCAATTTTGTAATTCGATCGATGTGAACAAGTAGCAATCTTAGACTCCGAGGGTGTGCGTGTGAGTGAGTGTGTGTGTGTGTGAGGGAAAAAAGAGGGGGGGGGGAACTGTACCATCACACCTTTGATATTATTTATCGGCTCATATTTTCAGTATCTTGGGTGTATACTGTGGTAGTTTCCCCTTGATTTCCACGTTCACATGGCTATGATCTACGTCCACAACCTTCAGCAACCTCTTACGTTGCCAGGGGAGGTAAATGCCATGCTCTGTGGTACTCTCATTAACAGCAAATAGCACCCCCAGAGGGGTCCATTTATCTTGGTGGATACTTGGTCCCCAGAGCTGCGTTTGCTACGCCGCATTTTGTTTCCCATCTTCTACCACGAAGGAGTGCCGGTGAAATTTTTCCATCACTAAATTATGGAGACAATTCTCAAACTCTGCGGTACTTTTAAAGGACATCCATCAATCATATGGGCATAAAAGTTGTCATTGCTACTCTCAAGTTGGTCATTTGTAATCCTGATGTAACTACGATTGTTATTATCATGACAACCCCAGTTAATTCTTCTTCTTCAGAGTTCCGAGCCATTGAGGTTCTTTGCTGCAAATACAATCCGTCTCCATTCGTCTCTCTGGTGGACCTTCTCTTGCCAGTCGTTGATTCCAAGTGCTTGTAGGTCTGTACATGTATTATCTCTCCACCGCCTTCTTGGTCTACCTCGGGGTCTGCGGTCATTTATTTCCTGAGTGTAAACGAGTTTTGTTTCCCTATTATCTTCCATTCTTTCTATATGCCCTAGCCATTGTAGTCTATTAGCCTTCATGATACGAGTGATTAGCGGGGACTTAAACAGATCATAAATGTCTTTGTTACTTCTTCTTTTCCACTCTCCACTATGTGTATCCCTAATGGGTCCAAAGATGCGTCTTAAAATTTTGTTCTCAAAGGTTTGTAACAAGGCTTCGTCTCTTTTCGTTGTACTCCAGGTTTCAGAGCCATACAGCACAACTGGTCTGATCAGTGTTTTGTATATTGTGATTTTGGTGATACGAGATAGCGCCTTTGATTTTAGTAGATGTTGTAGTGCATAGTATATCTTATTTCCAGAGTTGATTCTAGTTTGTATTTCTTCCCTTATGATGTTGGAGCAGTTGAAGATTGTACCCAGGTATTTGTATGTTTCCGTTCTTTTAATGGTCATATTATCTATTTGTATGTGGCCAGAGTTTTTAGCCAGTTAATACGAATGAAAATTAAAGGTCCATGGTTTTGGTATGGACGGTTGTCAGTCGGCGTCTGACGCTAGAGGTTTAGTGAAGGCAGTTTAACAATTTCTCGATATACCAGGTTGAACGTTTGAAGTAAGCCGCACGTGATTTGGGAGCATATCTCTTTGGATTATTGGTTTCGATGGTATACGTTTTGGCCTTTCAGAATTCAATGGCAAATTGCTGAACGTAAAACAGCTAAGTAAATCACAAACAGCCAACAGATGCCGGGGTTCGTTACTGTGTCCTTTAGCTAACGTGTCATTCAATCAAGCAGCACGTCTTGAGGAATGGGGTCTATCTATCATGGGTGGTAGCATGAGAGATGATTGCTTGGTTTCTAGAGCTGTTATGACGAATGCCTTATCCATATGGATAAGAGAACCTTGACCGCGTTCCCAGGGATAACACAATTATTTAATACTTAACACTACACGGTACAATCTGTAGCACTTCCGAATGAAGTTTGTGCCCAACGAGAAGGGGCATCGGGAGCTTGGTAAGTCAGCGCCATACAGGAACAATCAGCATCCAAACACATCTGATGCGAGAGACTGTTTACTTTTGGGATTGCCCCTAATGCTCTGAAATTACTCCTGTCTATTCCATTGTTCACATTGGGCAGTGAGGAGCATTTTGTGTGGTATTCACTAACACAGGAACGGAGCAATATGGGGACGACCCGTTGCCGTGAAGTTGGAACCACGACTAACTAACTAGCTCTGAAATTATTACTGTTATTCATTAATTTTTTTTTTAATTTCATGGGTTTCCATGACGTCCTAGTTTAACATTGACACTAGGAAATTATCTGGGAAATCGACTGGGCCAGAGTGAACTTGGCCACATCACACGAGAGCCGGTTGGTCTATAGCAACTTGTGGTTCGTGCCATATCTCCATTACCCCTCAAGGTGTGTAAATGGGTCCTATTTATGAAAAATAATAACGTAAAGAAATAAGTATGTGTGCACGATTATTTCTTTTCGATTTCGTTATGGTTCATCTTCACATCTTCCGTCACCACGCCCTCCTCCTCCTCCTCGTCATCCACTTCTTATTTTTCTTCATTTCTCCCTCCAAATCCTCTTCCTCTTTTAACCGTCCTACGCCCCTTTTAATTTCCTTCCGCTGCCTCTTCCTTCTCCTTAAAAAAAAACTATTCCTTCGACTTTTCCTTCTCCTTTTTCTACTATCCGAGTTATCTCTTTCAGCGTCCTTGGTTTTCGTAGCCGAGGTAGCGAAGTGGCTATCACAATTGCCTGCTTGCCCGGTGGCCACGTATTTCGAGTCCCGTGAGGGTAGAATTGTATATTGATTGTCAAGGGCTCCCAGGTGGCCCCAACCTTAGAAACTGGCCACAATATAATTAACTGAGAAGTACAAACGGACACTGTGATGTAGACAATATCACCCATGGAGTACAGATTGGTCAAAACCAGAGGTGGAGAACCTTTTTTTTCAGCCAAAGGCTATTGGGATATTTATAACATCATTCGCGGCACAAACAAAGTTACCAGCGTTACAAAAGCTCGTTACATTTGGTCAAACATGTAATTATTTCATCCCTAATGTGATGGCCGGAACTGCTTCTTTTTGGCGAGGCATGTGATGTCAGCTGGTATTGATGATGTTGCTACTAGATTAATTGGTGATTATTAATATAGTTCTTACACTTATTGAATTTCGAGTCCGAGCTGCGGTTACCTAGAAAAGGGCAGACCAAATGATTTCGCGGGCCTGATACGGCCCGTGATCCAGACGTTTCACGCCCCTGGTCTAAACATATCGACTAACACAATATACCCAACACTGCTCATACTGTGATCATGGAGTTTACCTACTTTTACTCTGATCGTGTACACTGTTTAGTTTTACTTCAAGATGCTAAAATGTAATAATACAACGTGTAACTCGTGATATTATTGCTATCAAAGATTATTATTCTAGCTCGGGCACTCAGTCAAGAACGTTATTTTGCATGTTGCATGCATGAGAGTTGACAGCTGACCGTTTCGTGTGATAGCTGCACACAGAACAATCCTTCTCCTGTTAATTGATCTTTTTTCTTTCAACACATTTTCAATGCATACATCAACGTCAAGGAACTATGTAATGATAGCATGTACATTTTTGTTGTTGCTGTCATCGTCAGTGTTTTTAGGTTCACGCTGGTTTGGGCCAGGAAGGGTAAAAACAGAGGGGGTGGGGTTGTATCTGCCGTTGCCCTCAGCATACCCTGCTCTGCATTAACTCGGTTAAACGGAATGAGATCTTCCACTTCATAGATCACGTGTCACGAGCTCACAAAAACCACCCCATTCATGAATAATGCGATTCGCATGTAGCAATGCCATAACAATTAGTAACATCACATAAAGCTACATAAAGAGGCATGCATTTCAATGTGCGTCAGGGAGAGAGAGAGTGAGAGAGGGAGAGACATACACACACACACACACACACACACATACACACACAGAGGGAGTGAGGAAGGGAGGGAGAGAGAGAGTGAGAGAGGGGGAGACAGACAGACACACACACACACACACACACACAGTAGAGGGAGTGATGAAGGGAGGGAGACAGACAGACAGTAACACACACACACACACAGAAAGAGAGGGAGGAAGGGAGGGAGACATACAGACACACAGAGAGAGAGAGAGAGAGAGAGAGACAGAGAGAGAGAGAGAGAGAGAGAGAGGAGACAGACAGACAGTAACACACACACACACACACAGAAAGAGAGGGAGGGAGGGAGGGAGACATACAGACACACACACACAGAGAAAGAGAGAGAGAAAGAGAGAGAGCGAGAGAGGGGAGACAGACAGACAGTAACACACACACACACACACACACACACAGAAAGAGAGGGAGAAAGGGAGGGAGACATACAGACACAGAGAGAGAGAGAGAGAGAGAAAGTGAGAGAGAGAGAAAGAGAAGAGAGAGAGAGAGAGAGAGAGAGAGAGAGAGAGAGAGAGAGACCGATGTCGATAATATAAACATTAAAGGAAATATGTATCATCACGACTGTCCTGTCGATAAGGATTAAGCCGTCTTGCCTCCCTATTGCACACAATCTTCTGCGTCTTACAGTATATGTAAGTATAGTAGTAGGTCTCTATAGTCCGGAAGGACTATAGAGTTGTGCCGCTGGGGAGGTCAGCACCTGACAGCACCGCTGGTGACTGTATAGTCCAATGCGAGAGTGACAATCTCTTCACAGTTTGCGCATCTGTAAGACAAGACAGGTCCCGCAGTAAGTGACTGTAGTTATGCCTGCGCCGCATATCCTCAGTTTGTTGGATCAGTTTGCGTTCAAAGAGCATCAGTCCGTTTCGTACATATCTTCTCCGGGAACATGTGTCTGTTGCAACTCTCTCCCATGTGTCTGGATCTATGCCAAAGGTCTTGATATCTTGTTTACACACATCCTTATATCGCATTTAGGGTCTTCCGGCTGGCCTCTTCCTTATGGCTAGTTCTCCGTATAGGAGATCTTTGGGAATATGTTCACCCTCCATTCGAGATATATGGCCCAGCCACCAAGCAGTCTCTGCTTGAGGTGGGACTGCACTGTGGTAATATCCGCTCTTTTTGAGCATGTGTTTGTTTTTTATGTGGTCTTTCCACGATATGACCGGGATATGTCTCAGACATCTCATGTGGAAGGAATTCAACTTTCTTTCCTATCGTGATTACAAGGTCCAGGATTCATACCCATAGAGTAGTGTGCAAACAATACAAGCTTTATGTACTTGAACTTGTGTACGCTCTGTCAGTCTATTATTCTCCCAAACTCTTTTAGTTAGCCTGGGAAGGTTGTGGCTGCCTGATGATGTAAGTATATAGTGTGGGTACCTGCAGGTGTTATCAGAGCAACTGTAATGTTTGTATTGCTTTATATCAAACAGCTTTACATGCTTGCAAGAGCTATCAGTGCAACACTGACGTTTGTGTCGTTCCAGATCACAGAGCTATAGATGGATGCAAGAGTTATTCAATCAACTATAGTGCCTGAATTGCCCGAGATCACAGAACAATAGATGGCTGCAAGAATTATCCACATTCCCTGTTGTTAAACAAGAAACTATACAGATATCTGGCCTGCAGCAGACATCGGTGACCATGACTCTCCAGCCCTCTCTGTCATCTGCTATGTTTATGCGATGTTGCTTTTACCATTATTTGTTTCCCGGCTGTTGACGTTTTCCACATAAACTTTCTCATGTCTCCTCTTGCTCCTTTTGCAAAGTTCTGTGTTCAACTATTCTGTTGATATATCCAATAAATTTCATCCCCCCCCCCACCCCCGCCAATCCCCACCCCATTTTCACCTTATAATTGTAAAGAGTGATCTTTTAACACTCACAGTTCATTGTCTGTCTTCGTTGTCCACTATATTCTCAAATTCTTATCAAACAGTACACTTTCGCTGCCTTACATTTCCTCATCATTGCATTATTCATTGTGCAGCACTCACAAAATTATATAGAACACCAAGCCTCGCACTCCACAACCTTTCAGTAAGAGGAGTTTTGTGCGTGTCACAATATTTAATGATTCCTTCTTACGAGATACTCTTTTCGTGTGATTTCACTGTTCATTACATATTTTCATAAAAGATGATAAAATGACTTGCTAGCGTACATTCTAGATTGCTGTTCATCATTCACTGTGTTTCTGTTGTCGAAATGTCGGCGCCACATCTAACAGCTCTACGCATTCTAACGCCATATCATGAACACATATGCTTTACGTTCGTTCGTGAAGCATATTTTCTCAAATGTAATTCTCTAACGTGACGTTTAATTTGAATTATCTGATAATGGCGGATCGCTTGGTAGAGTTGAGGTATATCATGTGTGAACAATTAAATCTCAAACGTCTTGGTGCAAACAGGTAGTTTAACTTGATCATCACAGTAAATGATGGTGAAGGGTATTGCCGTATATAACATAATTCACTTAATTTGTTAATGAAGATATTATATAAATCTACAAACCACATGTGCGTAAACAATCACAATCATTGTTTCCGATCAAGAGGAACATACAGAACAAAATGGATTGCTGGCGTGCGGTAAAGCCATTATATATTGCCACGGTCCGATATTACGGTTATATACAAGATAAAATTTTTTGTTGCGTATCCCTTGCGGGACGTTGCAGTCAACACCAGTATTTTCAGCTGCTGTTGATGTACTAGGCAAGTGTTACGTTCAGTAGTTTGCCATTGCTTTCTGAACGACCGGCCCCTATACCTTTTTCGAAAAAACCAATATCGCCGTGTTTCGAACCCGGGTATACGGGCTCACAAACCGCGTTCGCAAGCCCTTAGCCACAGAGACCGGATATACAGGATAACATATAGAATATAGCTACATGAATAATTTAATAGCCGTAAAAATATACTTACATAATATATAGAGTACAGCAGTGTTTGACTTAAGAGTCAGCACTAATAGTACTACGGTATTCACGAATTACGAGCCTACAATGTGGCTGTTGGTCTACACTTCGCTTTAATTACAACTTTTATGAGAGCTGGTGAACTCTTAGGTTCAACAAAAGTAGAGAACCAGAGACGGAAAGAAGGTTCGATTTTCTTCTTCTGCGTTCCGAGCCATTGAGGTTCTTTGCTGCAGATACAATCCGTCACCATTCGTCTCTCTGGTTGACCCTCTCTTGCCAGTCGTTGATTCCAAGTGCTTGTAGGTCTGTATATATATTATCTCTCCACCGTCTTCTTGGTTTACCTCGGGGTCTACGGTCATTTATTTCCTGAGTGTAAGCGAGTTTTGTTTCCCTATTATCTTCCATTCTTTCTATATGCCCCAGCCATTGTAGTCTATTAGCCTTCATGATACCAGTGATTAGCGGGGACTTATACAGATCATAAATGTCTTTGTTACTTCTTCTTTTCCACTCTCCACTTTGTGTATCCCTAATGGGTCCAAAGATGCGTCTTAAAACTTTGTTCTCAAAGGTTTGTAGCAAGGCTTCGTCTCCTTTCGTTGTACTCCAGGTTTCAGAGCCATACAGCACAACTGGTCTGATCAGTGTTTTGTGTATTGTATTATCATTATTATTGCGTTATATTATATATAATATGTAATAGTATTATTGTATTATATATTAAATGATTAGTCAGTAAAATACATTCTGGTATTTAGAGATATATAGAACATGAAAAGTATCTTATGCAATAAGTCACTATCATTGAATGTTAGAAAGAGAGTGCTCAAGTGCTATATAGAACTTGTTTTGCTGTAAGGTAGCGAATCTTGGAATGTAAATGAAGAAATTAGGAAGAACTTGGAAGCAACAGAGATATGGTTCCTAAAACGAATATTGCGAATTCCTTGGACTGCCAGAGTAAATAACGACGATTACCAGAAAGAGGCCAATGAAACTAGAACATTATATACAACAATAAGAAAGAGACAAACAGCTTTTTTTTTGGTCATGTGATGAGAAGAGAGGCACTGGGGAATATCGTGACGACTGGAATGATCAAGGGGAAGAGAGGCAGAGGTCGACCAAGAGAAATGAAGCTGTCATGACACTTGATGATGATGATAGTTATGTTGAATAGCTAGATGTCACTGTCGATTACCGATTGGAGAGTATTGTTTACATTCCACGTTTAGTAACCTAATAGTTTTGAGCAGTATAAACATCTGTGTTAATGCTGGTAAGCATTGGCGGACATCAGACGTCCTCAGTTAGTCCAAAGGGAGTAGGGCTTGTTTAGACGTTAGATGCGTCTGTGTTTATTTCCATTACAACGTCATGTAAGCTGGTATGTTATTTCTTTGCACAGCATGTGTACTGAATGTTCGAGATAAAGTCGTACGAAGGACAGTGTGCGGGAGGATCGCTATGAAACAATAACTTGTCATTGTGAGGGACGTTGTGTTGTACTGGTTGGGTTTGTAGGCGAAATAACGGTTCGGTATGAACACGAAAACAGAGTTAATAAGCTTCTGGGCTCCGGAGGCACCAAAATAGTGGCGAAGCAATGGGTGGGGGAGGTAATTTTTGTGATTAACATCTGCTTACCGGTTTGTGCCAGTGTTCTGTGGTCTGTATAGCAGTACAGATTATGTTCGTGCTTGTGGGTGGATGTTACGAAAACAAAGGTTCCGGACAGACATGTAGCTTTACACTGTCCTTGGCTACATAACTTACAAACAGGTGAGCAATTCTCCTGACTATAACATCTCACAGCAGGTAGTCGAACGAGCATGCTTACCACTGATGTATGGATACCGACCAACCCACCGATCAAATGACAATGGACAGGCACACTGAGAGACAGATAAACATCAGACAGGCAAGCAATCAGACATAAAGACAAACAGGCAGACAAACAAGCAGGCACGCAGACAAGCAGGCACGCAGACAAGCAGGCACGCAGACAAGCAGGCAGACAAACAAGCAAGCAGGAGAAAGTAAGGCAGACAAACAAGCAGGAAGGAGAAAGAAAGGCAGATAGACAAGCGGGATTTGACAGTCAAGCAGGCAGACAGTCAAGCAGGAAGGAGAAAGAAAGACAGACAGACAAGCAGGCAGACAAACAAGCAGGCACGCAGACAAGCAGGCAGACAGACAAGTAGGCACGCAGACAAGCAGGCAGACAGACATGCAGGCAGACAGACAGACAAGCAGGCAGACATACATGCAGGCAGACATAGAAGCAGGCAGACAAACAAGCAGGCACGCAGACAAGCAGGCAGACAGACAAGTAGGCACGCAGACAAGCAGGCAGACAGACATGCAGGCAGACAGACAGACAAGCAGGCAGACATACATGCAGGCAGACATACAAGCAGGAAGGAGAAAGAAAGGCAGACGGACAAGCAGGCAGACAGATAAGTAGGCAGAGAGAGAGATTCAGGCAGACAGACAAGTAGGCAGACAGACATGCAGGCAGACAGTCAAGCAGGAAGGAGAAAGTAAGGCAGACAAACAAGCAGGCATGATAAAAAAGGCAGACAGACAAGCAGGCAGACAGACAAGCAGGAAGGAGAAAGATGGGCAGACAGACAAGCAGGCAGACAAACAAGTAGGCACGCAGACAAGCAGGCAGACAGACAAGCAGGCAGACAAACAAGCAGGCAGACAGACATGTAGGCAGACAGACAAGCAGGAAGGAGAAAGAAAGGCAGACAAACAAGTAGGCAGAGAGACATGCAGGCAGACAAACAAGCAGGAAGGAGAAAGAAAGGCAGACGGACAAGCAGGCAGACAGAAAAGCAGGCAGGCAGACATGTAGGCAGACAGACATGCAGGCAGACAGTCAAGCAGGAATGAGAAAAAAGGCAGACAGACAAGCAGGCAGGCAGATACGCAGGCAGACAGACATGCAGGCAGACAGTCAAGCAGGAAGGAGAAAAAAGACAGACAGACAAGCAGACAGGCAGACATAGAAGCAGGCAGACAGTCAAGAAGGCAGACAGACATGCAGGCAGACAGACAAGCAGGAAGACAGACAAGCAGGAAGACAGACAAGCAGGCAGGCAGACAGACATGCAGGCAGACAGACAAGCGAACAGACAGACAAACAGGCAGACAGACAAGCAGGTAGACAGATAAGCAGGAAGACGGACAAGCAGGAAGACAGACACGCAGGCAGACAAACAAGCAGGCAGACAAACAAGCAGGAAGGAGAAAGAAAGGCAGACGGACAAGCAGACAGGCAGACAAGCAGGCAGACAGACATGCAGGCAGACAGTCAAGCAGGAAGGAGAAAAAAGGCAGACAGACAAGCAGGACGACAGACAAGCAGGACGACAGACATGCAGGCAGACAGTCAAGCAGGAAGGAGAAAAAAGGCAGACAGACAAGCAGGCAGACATACAAGCAGGCAGACAGACAAGCAGACAGACAGATAGAGAAGCAGGCAGACAGTCAAGAAGGCAGACAGACATGCAGGCAGACAGACAAGCAGGAAGACAGACAAGCATGCAGGCAGACAGACATGCAGGCAGACAGACAAGCGAGCAGACAGCCAAGCAGGCAAGCAGACATGCAGGTAGACAGACAAACAGGAAGACAGACAAGCAGGAAGACAGACAAGCAGGAAGACAGACAAGCATGAAGACTAACAAACAGGCAGGCTAACAGAAAAGCATGCAGACAGACAAGCAGGATTACAGACATGCAGGCAGACAGACAAGCAGGCAGACAGACATGCAGTAAGAGAGACAAGCAGGAAGGAGAAAGAAAGGCAGACAGACAAGCAGGCAAACAAACAAGCAAACAGGCACGCAAACCAGCAGGCAGACAGACATGCAAGCAGACAGACAAGCAGGCAGACAGACAGACATGAAAGCATACAGACAAGCAGGCAGACAGACATACAAGCAGACAGACATAAAAGCAGACAGACATACAAGCAGGCAAACAGACAAGCAATCAAGCAGACAAGCAGGCAGGCAGACAGACAAGCAGGCAGACAGTCAAACATTCAGCAGATAGATCATCAGGCAGGCCGGCAGGCAGACATACAAAAGTCAATAGTCAGACAGACAAATAGGCAGAGAGGAAAGCAGAAAACAGGCAAACAAACAGGCAGGCAGGCAGACAAAAAGACATACAGACAGAAATACAGGTATACAAAAAGACAGACAGACAGAAAGACAGGTAGACAAAAAGCAGGCAGACGGAAAGACAGGTAGACAAAAAGGCAGACAGACAGATAGACAGGTAGTCAAAAAGGCAGACAGACAGAAAAACAGGCAGACAGAACAGCGTCCTGGCAGGTAGACGTTCTTTGGGAGTCAAATGAGTTCTGGGAAAGAAATCCATTGGCGGACCAAGGGACTCAGTTACTGTCCACTCCTTCAACACGTTCAGAAGTTCGGGAGTCTCCGTGGCGAAATGGTCAAGACGTCTGACTCGGTAACCCAAGGTTGTGGGTTAGATTCAAGGCCGCGTCCTTCGGTTCACGAGTGCATGTTTTCGGAGACTCCTGAGGGTCGTCGCTGGAGCTACGGAGTTCGTGCTTTGTGCGACGCTTTCCGCGCTGCGGAAAGAGACTGTGCCATATGGGATTAAATCCCGGCGCAATGAAGTCGACCCTGTCGTCCCTGTCGACCCTGTTAAGCCTTCAGACGTCCGCCTAAGAAGACTGTAATAGTACACAAGTAAAGAACCCTTCTCCACGCCTCAGGGCTTATCGGGCATGTGATGTTAGACCTCAGTTTTGTAGACCAATCGGCGCTTCAGGGGTGATTTGGTCAGTACCACACTGACCATCTTGGCCTCCCCAGACATTTTCTGGCATTCATTTTATCCTGGGTCGATTTGAGATCTCAGTTCAATGTTAAAAATCCGCCTCGGCGCGGATTGGAAGCCATTGGCCATATGGCTGGCGGGCGAGCGTCTAGCCACTACCCTAGAACGGCTCCATACTGGAGACATGTGCAGCAGTGAAACCAATAGGGACCGCTTGATATCAGTGGCGGTGCTTGAATAGGAAGCTATCAAGCTTGCCCTTGACACGGTTGACCGAGAGTGAGACAGAGTGTCTGTTTTGTTTATGCGTGTATGTTTTTGAGTGTGTATGTGAAATAGAGAGTGAGAGAGTGTGTGTTTGTGTGTATTTGTTGAGAGAGAGAGAGAGAGAGAGAGAGAGAGAGAGAGAGAGAGCGCGTACCTGTCCTGGTTCGGATATGGAGCATTGGGCACTAACATCACAGTCAGAATGGTCACTGCAGGCGGTTTTCGGGGAACAGTAGAAGCCGTCCCCGCTCCAGCCACTGTTACATGTGCACAGTTTCGCACCTGGGCCCACTTTAGTGCAGGTGGCCTGTAAAAAGAACAAGAGTGTTGCATAATTCACATTAGATACGACAATAATTTGTCTCTGACGTCTATTCCTTCCCGCGTTGGACTGGCTGTTGATTGCAGGTGATGGTGATAATAGTAAAGGCGTTACAAACTCTTAACACAGATTACGGGTGACGGTGATTAAAGCAAAAATATGAAGGAACCCAGAACGGATTATGAGTAAAGGTGATAATAGTACAGATGTCAAGGATTCTAACACGGATAATGGGTGAAGTGATGATCGTAAAGATGTGAAGGACTCTAACACGCCTTAAGGCAGAGTGGCAGGCTTTAATTCAACAATCAAAAATAGAGAGATTTTGTTGGTTTTCCCCCTCCTCCGCCCCACTCCAGAACATGCTGGTGTGGTGGAACACAAGCAGGCTGACAGATTGGCTGGGTCTGCACCACTCGATAGGGTATTGGAGCGTGATCAGGCAGCCCCGTGGTTGGGGCCCTTTTACATCGTATGCATAGTGCATAATAATAGATAGATCATCACGGACTGGGGCGAATAAAGCTGCAAGCAATGACCAGTGGATCTGGACCACATTCACGACTTCGAGGAAGTGCCAGACGGGCACGTAATCCGACTACTATTTGTGCATTTAGTGTTGGGACTCTTCGCCGGCTGTTGCAAATGAGGACGGAGCAAGATATTCCTGGCACTCATTTTAGGCTTGGTAGTCTTGAAAGGTTAAGGTTATTCAACCCAATTGAATTCAGAATTGCAGGCAGACAGTCAAGCAGGAAGGAGAAAAAAGGCAGACAGACAAGCAGGACGACAGACAAGCAGGACGACAGACATGCAGGCAGACAGTCAAGCAGGAAGGAGAAAAAAGGCAGACAGACAAGCAGGCAGACATACAAGCAGGCAGACAGACAAGCAGACAGACAGATAGAGAAGCAGGCAGACAGTCAAGAAGGCAGACAGACATGCAGGCAGACAGACAAGCAGGAAGACAGACAAGCAGGATGACAGACATGCAGGCAGACAGACAAGCAGGCAGACAGACATGCAGGCAGAGAGACAAGCAGGAAGGAGAAAGAAAGGCAGACAGACAAGCAGGCAAACAAACAAGCAAACAGGCACGCAAACCAGCAGGCAGACAGACATGCAAGCAGACACACAAGCAGGCAGACAGACAGACATGAAAGCATACAGACAAGCAGGCAGACAGACATATAAGCAGACAGACATAAAAGCAGACAGACATACAAGCAGGCAAACAGACAAGCAGGCAAGCAGACAAGCAGGCAGGCAGACAGACAAGCAGGCAGACAGTCAAACATTCAGCAGATAGATCATCAAGCAGGCCGGCAGGCAGACATACAAAAGTCAATAGTCAGGCAGACAAATAGGCAGAGAGGAAAGCAGAAAACAGGCAAACAAACAGGCAGGCAGGCAGACAAAAAGACACACAGACAGAAATACAGGTATACAAAAAGACAGACAGACAGAAAGACAGGTAGACAAAAAAGCAGGCAGACGGAAAGACAGGTAGACAAAAAGGCAGACAGACAGATAGACAGGTAGGCAAAAAGGCAGACAGACAGAAAAACAGGCAGACAGAACAGCGTCCTGGCAGGTAGACGTTCTTTGGGAGTCAAATGAGTTCTGGGAAAGAAATCCATTGGCGGACCAAGGGACTCAGTTACTGTCCACACAATTTATATCTTAACATAGTAAAGACAAAGATAATGCATATAGATAAAACTACTATGGAGAGAGAAATATATGTTAATGAGAAAAAAATTGGAGGTGGTGGAAAATTTCGAATATCTTGGGTCATTGATTGGTGACACAATGAAAGAAATTAACAGACTAATATCTATTGCTGTTCAAAGACTAAAACAACTGAATAAATGGTGGAGTGGGACTTAGATTTGTAAAAGCATGCATCTTTCCCGTTGCAACATACGCGTGCGAGGAGACCTGGACACTTACTAAACAAGCTGAACAGCGCATAAATGCCTTTGAATATAAATGCTATAAACGTGTTCGAAGAATATCTTGGGTAAAGAAAAGAACAAATGCATCCACACTTCAAGAGCTGAATATTGAAGAAGGTTGGCTCTTAAAGATGATAAAACAAAGAAAACTGAAATATTTTGGTCACTTGAAACGTCACGAAAGTTTGGAGAGATCAATAATGGAGGGGTATATGCCTGGGAAGAGAGGAAGAGGAAGACCAACGAGAAGATGGGTGGAGGATGTGGCGGATGATCTCCAGATGGGCGTATCGGACGCGGGACATCTTGCTTATGATCGAGAAGTTTTCCGGAAGGTTGTTATGGGAGCGAGGTTCTGCAAAGAACATGCTACTGAATGAATGAATGAGACTTGGAAGGTCAATTTTGAAAAACCCCTCCGATAATAATGGAAACCTATGACCTATGAGCAGGCAGGAAATCTTCTAGCTATTGTTCTACAACTCCCTATGATGATTATAATAATAATAATATAATAACAGGTAATACGTGTGACAACAAGAGGTGATTCTAACGTAACACGTAAATGGTTTTCATTAATTAAACAAACTTCAGGAATATGTGCTCGTAATGTCTTTCACATGTATTCACAACAATGCAATAATACATATAATGATGGTGATGATGATGATGATGATGATGATGATGATGATGATGATGATGATGATGATGATGATGATGATGATGATGATGATGATGATGATGATGATGTTGATGATGATGGTGATATATATATATATGTCTGTCAGGTCTTAGTCAGATATGACTGAGCTACCGTATAACAGTAGACGGTACTACCTGGTTTCTGTTAGCGCCGAGCGTTGGGCGGCGCTTACCAAACCCGACACCCCACATTATGCCAACGGCTTCGGGCGGAAGAGTGCAATTGGGAGGGTACAAGACTTACCCTGGTGCGAGGAAATGCAAGCTAAAGACAAAATTGTCATGGCAGGGCAGACCAGGCCCTAAGCCTTGGTTGGCGACTGGTCTAGGATCGAAGCTCCGACAGGCGGACAGTTAGAGCATTGCTTTGCTGATCCGGCAGCTTCTGCAGCTTGTCTTGTTCCAGATGTAGGGGTGTTACCTTTCCTCTGGAGTGAACTAGGCAGGCCGAGAGAGGGATCATGCTGCATGGGCAACACATGATCTCTATATTTTAGCCCAGGCTTTGTGCTATGGAGAGGCAATAACTCCATCCCTGGTCTTAACTGGTCTCGGAATCAAAGCGAGAGGCAACTGTTACGGGTTATAAGTCCTTGTCAGTTGGCGTAGACATGGGGCGCCACGCGTTGCCTCTGACGGTGGGAGACACCTATAGGTGTCACTGATCAGCTACCGCCCGCCTCAAGCTGGGCAGCCCCCAGCCAATTGGGTGCTGATCCGCCACAGCCTGCCTGCTTCAATGGGTGCTTGGGGCTAGGACAAAATCTGAATCGCAGGCTGTAAAACCAATGCACCAGGTACAAACAAAAATATAAATAGAAACCTCAAGCTACGGCTTGCAACCTGGAACGTGAGAACCATGTGTCCAGGATTTTCCACTGACTTGACCAATATTGACGATGTGAGAAAAACGGCTGTGATTGATGCCGAACTCAATCGTCTTAACATTGATATTGCTGGCCTGCAGGAGACTCGCCTCGCTGAGGAAGGGTCACTCAGGGAAAACAACTACACCTTTTTCTGGAAGGGTAAAGGGCAGGCAGAAAAAAGGCAACACGGTGTGGGCTTTGCAGTGAAGAATTCGCTACTGGGAATGATTGAAATTCCAGCAGGAGGAAATGAAAGACTATTATCCCTGCGCTTGGCAACCTCTTGTGGGTTTGCCACCATTATTACTGCATATGCACCGACACTCGATTCCTCTGATGATGTGAAGGATTTGTTCTATGAGGAGTTAGACTCTGTGATTAAGGCAGTTCCAAAATCCGACTACATTTATATGCTCGGTGATTTCAATGCTCGTGTGGGCAAGGACTCGAGTTCATGGCCAGTGTGCCTTGGAAAATACAACATCGGTCGCATGAATGAAAATGGGCAAAGGCTGCTGGAGCATTGCACCAGTAATGACCTATGTATTACAAACTCTTTTTTTAAAACAAAAGAGATGCATAAGGTCACATGGAAACATCCAAGATCCGGCCATTGGCACCAGCTGGACTTCATCATCACACGGAGAAAACATCTGAACCATATATCATTGACTCGTAGTTACCACAGTGCTGACTGTGATACGGATCATTCCTTGGTTGTTGCAAGGGTTAGACTGAGACCAAAGAGAATCTACACAGCTAAACACAAATCTAGCCCCAGGATTAATATTATTAACACTCATGATCCTGAAAAGTGCTTTCAGTTTCAACAGCAACTTGAAGACGCTTTCACTGATACACCAGAAAATTGTACAGTAAATGAAAAGTGGGGTCAAATTAAGGAAACTCTTTGTAAAACTGCCGTAAGGGTTTACGGCACTGTGGATCATAAGAGGCAGGACTGGTTTGCGGCCAACAGCGAGACTATGCAGCCCTTGATTGATAAGAAGAAGAAAGCTCTCTTAAGAAACAAGGAAAGACCAACGCGTAACACTCTGAGTGAGCTAAGGCAAGCTAGGAAGGATGTGCAAAAGGCTGCCAGGCAGTGTGCAAATGATTATTGGATCAAGTTATGTGAGTCCATTCAAATCGCAAGTGATAAGGGAGACATAAGAAGCATGTATGAAGGAATAAAGAAAGCCTGTGGTCCAGTGATCAAAAGAAGTGCACCATTGAAAACCTTGACTGGAGAAGTCATCACTGATAAGAAACAGCAGATGGACAGATGGGTAGAGCACTATTTGGAGCTTTACTCAAGTGAGACCAAACTAGCGGATAATGCCCTCAACGCCATAGAGGCTCTACCAACTCTTGACCACCTGGACACACTTCCCACCATAACAGAAGTTAAGTGTGCTATAAATGAACTTGCATCTGGAAAGGCTCCAGGTAAGGATGGGATTCCAATAGAGGTTATCAGGAGTGGGCAAGACACACTCACTATACAGATCCACCAGCTAATAGAGCTATGCTGGCGTGAAGGACAAGTCCCACAGGATTTCAAAGATTCAAGCATCATAACACTGTACAAGAACAAGGGCGATCGGAGCGACTGCAACAACTATAGGGGTATCTCACTTCTGTGTATTGTTGGAAAAGTATTTGCCAGAATTGTTCTGCGCAGACTTCAAGTCCTAGGAGATCAAGTCTACCCCGAATCACAGTGTGGCTTTCGACAGAACCGGTCTACCACTGATATGATATTCTCATTGCGACAAATGCAAGAAAAATGCCGTGAACAGAATCAACCACTGTTTATTGCCTTCATCGACCTCACAAAGGCATTTGATTTGGTCAGTCGTGAGGGTCTGTTCAAGGCACTAAAGAAGATTGGCTGCCCACCAACTCTTCTGTCCATTGTGGAATCGTTCCACACAGGCATGAAGGGTATAATCAAGTTTGATGGTGCAACTTCTGAAGAATTTGAAATCAAGAGTGGAGTTAAGCAAGGTTGTGTACTAGCTCCCACCCTCTTTGGAATATACTTTTCACTTCTACTGAAATATGCATTTCGTGATCAGGATGGTGGTATATACATTCACTCACGCTCAGATGGCGGCCTCTACAATGCTCAGAGATTGAAGGCTAAGACCAAAATTAGGAGGGTACTGATCAGAGAGTTGCTTTTTGCAGATGATGCTGCAGTTACGACCCACTCTGAGGAAGAATTGCAATGTCTACTATCTGCATTCTCCAATGCTTGTTCTGAATTTGGTTTAACAATTAGCAAAAAGAAGACACAGATTATGTCACAAGGTGCACATGGGGTACCATCAATCTTTATTGACGACGCCGAACTAGAGATAGTAGACCATTTTACATATCTAGGATCAGTGGTAAATAGCAAATTATCCCTAGATCAGGAAATCAACATCCGGATTGGTAAGGCAGCAACAACAATGAACAGGTTAAGAAAAAGAGTCTGGGAGAACAGGAAGCTTACTGCCAAAACAAAAGTCCTTGTCTATCAAGCCTGTGTCCTTAGTACTCTTCTCTATGGCAGTGAAACCTGGACAACTTACTCACACCAAGAGAACAATTTAAACAGCTTTCATATTCGGTGTCTGCGAAGAATTCTTGGTATTAAGTGGCAAGACAAAATCACAAATACTGAAGTATTGGAAAGATCAGGTTGTGTGACAGTTTATTCCATGCTCAGTCTTCGTAGACTTAGATGGATAGGACATCTTAGGAGGATGGATGATGGTAGAATACCAAAGGATATCTTTTTTGGTGAATTACAGATGGGTAAGAGATCTCAGGGTCGGCCTCTACTACGATACAAAGATGTGTGTAAGCGGGACATGATTGATACAGGCATTGATAATGCACATTGGGAGCAAGTTGCCGCTGAACGTGTTACATGGAGGGCAAATATCAGAAATGGAATAAAGTCAAAGGAGAAAATTATTGCAGAAAAGTCACACACCAAGCGTTTGAGACGTAAGATGGTGCATGGTGGTGGAAATGACCACGTGTTCACATGCACCCACTGTGAACGGACATTTACAGCGCAAATTGGCCTTATCAGTCACACTCGCTACCGCCATAGTTAAAAGTTATTATGCCTTTTTAAAGCACAAACTATCGTCTGTCAAGACGGCAAGGTGCCAATGATGATGATATATATATATATATATATATATATATATATATATATATATATATATATATATGTGTGTGTGTGTGTGTGTGTGTGTGTGTGTGTGTGTGTGCGCACGCGTGTGTGTACGCGTGCGTGAGTGTGTGAACGAGATATTTTAAGTCACTGAAACAACTGCTTCTTGTAAACGAGGAAAGTAAAACATTATTTTAAATAAACCCAAAATTCAAGCACAGAACTATACGTGCGTGGCAAACTAATTTTATATGCAGTATGTTGTTCCAATGAGGACATTGGCTATGCACATTAGAATATGATTAAGCCTAATATACAATGGAGAGGTTGGGATCCGTCATTCAATGGGAAAAGTTATAAATGGCACACTATTGTAAAGGTTAATATTTGAATAAAATTTGAACAGAGTTGCTAATGATAAGATTAACATTGAATAAACCCGTAGTTAGAATCAGGACTGGCAAGATATTGGTAAGGTTTGGACTTAAAACAGCGTAAGTAAAACTTGGACTAAACGTTGATCTGATACAACATGAGCTCGGAGACATGCGCTACTATCACTACGTGACATTGTGTTAAAATGTCTGAGCAGATCACCGCACATCTGTTACCAACATTAGCACCAGGACTAACAAGACACAGGTAAAGCTAGGAATAACAGCGCTTGCCACATTTACCTGCTGATGGCATCCACCGTTGTCATCACTGTCGCAAGGATCGATCTCTTTGCAGTCGTCCCCATCACCCTCGTAGCCTGTTTCACACTGACAACTGTTCGTTTATAAACAATAAAATGAATTAAACACCTCACACTACGACTACCTGTATTCAAGGCACGTTCAAACTACATATTCATTTTCATAAAGACATACACAATGAAAGGCTTCATTATTCACAATACTGCCATGCGGACATCACACACAGTTATTCTTCTGCATTTAATCTCATGTAGAATAGGAATAGTTGAAGCAAGGGCAATAGTCAATCAGAGGATGAATATTTTGTATCACATAGAACTTTTTATGGAGGTTAGTTAATGCGGCGTTGTTGTTTTTTTTTGTTTTGTTTTTTTGTACCATGAATACTATTGCACGCCTGAAAATAGTCGACATTAAATACAGAGATATAATAACCAAACTAGAGGTCACAGGGATATTGTTTCTCGTGAGAATGCTGAGAATCCCATAACCCACTAAGAAGACATATCCACGTACTCCAAAGTTATGAGTAGAAATAACACGAAAGCTTAATGACAACTGTCAAGGCTGATGAGAAAAGAACGAAGGGAAGACAGAGATATAAATATCTGGATGGTTTGGTCACATGACATAGTCGAAACAAGAACATAGACCTGATCCAAGTCCCTGGTGATCGAGAGAGATGCATACCATGACGTCGCACGCTTATCGGCGTGGCACATGGTGATGATGATACAAAGACATTTAGTTACCCACATCAGGACAATACTATCGTCAAGTTGTCACATTATGAGAGGATAGTGTTCGGAGAAAGTTGTGACGCCCAGGAATATCGAAGGTTGTTAGAGATAAAAGTAGATAGAGAAATACGATTATGAATGTTAAATGGCACTGACACCAGTCATCGGTCAAGCTTATCAGAAACACGGCACATATTTTTTTGTAAAGAAACATCTATTTATGTACCCCTCACCAAGATAGATGGCAATGATGATAGTGCAGAGCCTTCTTTACTCTTCTGTCGCTAAAGATTCTACCCACTGATAGCTATTCTGTAAGTAGAATGACCATCGTTGAGCGCGTCTACACACATAGATATGGAGTAGTAACTAGTAAAACACGATGAAGTCAATCCATGGCCTACAGTTTTCAGTTTATCGTTCACCTTGATGGCATTTATAAAAGTTAGTTAAGCTTGCTGCTTGTACTTGTCTTTTGGCTGTATTAACCTGCAGGCCAATTGCTTTCATTTGACGATCTGATGGTCATTCCGGATGTAGACTTGGAGTCTGTGGCAATAAAACACCTAATACCCGTGGACGAAACATGACCAACCTCTGCATACACCCAGTCATTTCAGTCCGCATATGATAAATCGTGACCTGATTACACGCGAATGTGCCACTTGTCAGATGTGAAATTCCAAGACTGATTGTGCACATCCTGTCGATTTCTGAGCATGGAGATTAGAGGAGGAGTTCTAGAACACAGCTTTTCTATGGATGGTATTTCGGTGCTGGGTCCAGTAAATCTCTACCCAAATCTTACTCCGATAGCCCCAGACCCTTTTCAGGGAGCCACATGCCAGTTCATCGAACTTAAGATCTGAAATTCATTTTTACAAAGGATTCACAAGGACCTTAACCAACTAGCCAATCAAATGACGATCTGATGGGTGGGTATTGAAGTAATGTATGCAAATGAATTTTGAGAGATGTATATATGAAATGGGGAACCCTTTGTGGTCACTAAAACGGTTGATAAATAAACACACATGTATTATTTTGAGTTCATAGAAGTAGACGAAAGAAGTAGAGACAAAGTAGACATAGTTGGTTATGTTCGAGGTACACTTGTTACTGCAGTGAGGCGCTACGCCATTTGGAGATGACAGGTTCAAATCCCGGTCGGTAACTATAGTTTGCTTTATTGACTACACAAAGGCTTTCGATAAAATGAGACATGTCAACGTGATAAGGATGCTTGAGGATCTACAGATTGATGGAAAAGACCTTAGACTTGTAAAAAAACATATATTGGAAACAACATATGTAATGTCTCCAGATCTGTTTTCCCTGTACAGTGAAAGTATTTTCAGAAATATTGAAGTTATGGAAGGAATCAACATTGGGGGTCGATGCATCAATAACATTAGATATGCAGATGATACAGTCTTGATTGCAGACAATGAACAGGACCTGCAAAATTTAGTCGATGCGGTTGTTCCACACAGTGAACAACTAGGGTTAGAATTAAATTGTAAAAAGACACAGATTATGGTCGTCACTAGGAAGAACGAAATACCACAATGTAATATACAAGTAAATGGGAATATTCTTCAACAAGTGAATAGGTACAATTATCTTGGAACAGTAATAACATCTGATGGGAGATGCCTTGAAGAGATTAGAACAAGAATAGCCATGGCAAAAGTAGCCTTTAGCAAGATGAAAAACATACTGACCAATAAAAAGATGTCAATTGAAACGAGAAAAAGAGTGTTAAGATGCTACATAGAACCTGTACTTTTATATGGATGTGAAGCTTGGACAATGAGCAGTCAGGCTGAAAAACATCTGATGGCTGTAGAAATGTGGTTTCTGAGGAAAATGCAAAAAATACCATGGACAGCCAGAAAGACCAATGAACAAGTCCTTCAAGAAACAAATGAAGATCGTAAACTTATTAGAGACATTAGACGTAGACAGTCACAATTTTTTGGGCATGTTATTAGAAGAAATGATTTGGAGAACTTGGTGACAACTGGTAAGATCGAGGGGAACAGACCAAGGGGAAGACCTAGAAGCAAGTACCTGGATGGCGTGGCCTTGTGGCATGGTCGAGACAGAAACACGGAGCTGATCCATGACTCTGGTGATCGAGTCAGATGGCAGAACATGACCGCCCACGCTTACCGGCATGGCACATGATGGATGGATGGAACTATAGTTTTCAATTAGCATGTTCTCTACTACGTCTTACAGTCTCCACTTCTTTCTTTGAAAGAAAGTTTCAAATGGTGCATCAGCAATGAAAATGGGTAAATCAGTTCATCGACAGTCGGCATTTAAGAAAGCTGAAATTGTTGTACCCTGTGTATATGCAATTGATTAATATGATAATAAAGAATGATCCAATACGTTTCTAAAAACTACCTGCAATAAAACATTAAGGATGTTGTCAATCTCAAATGTCCACAAATATAAAGTATAACTTCGAATAACAAACACACATTAAACAGTCAATTTATTTAATTAGTCACCATTTTAAAAAAAATAAATAAACAGTGAAAATATTACGCAAGAAGAAGTAACAGACTGGTTGCAATCGGACAAAATGGATGGAGGCTATGAAATTGTTAATGATGACGAAATTGTATCTAGTGTGATTATCTTTGAAGAAGAAGACATTGATGACGATGAAGGGTCAGTTCTTAAACCAAAAAACCTACAACTAGCCACTCAGAAGCAGAAACAATGTTATAAGAAAGTATTTTGTGGTTTGAAATGCAAGAGGGGGTAAATGCAACACAGATCCTACTTATGCGTGAGATACGGAACATCTCCGCACAGAAAGCTCGAGCCTCAAAGACACGGGAGATTACATATTATTTCAGAGTAACGTATGTTTATATTATTACAATACATTTCTGTACATTACTACTCTTATATTAAAGTTTATATTGATCGTTTTGTAAAATGAAATACAATATTTATATATTATTCACTTTTAAAGGATTTTAATTTTATTTTCGTCCCAAGCCCGCAGTGAAATCACGTTAGTGTACATATGTATTAAGATATTTATGTTATCCGTCTATTCGGTTATCCATCACAGCCTTGGCCCTGACGGTGACGGTTAATCGAAGTTGTATTGTAATAGATTTGTCGATAGCCCTTTTCCTGAACCGCACAAATCTTGTAGTATCAGCAGTATCCAATGCAGACGTTTCCAAAGCAATGCGTAGTTAATCAATATTGTTTCAATTGCGCTGAAAATCATTTTGCCACAAGTTGCTCCGAGAAGTCTACTCAGTGGAGCTAAGTCTTCAATCAGTTAAAGTCGACATTAAATCCGCTAATGAACACGAGCAGCTTCGACATGTCAGACACAGTTGTTGATTCATCAAGGGCCAAGGAAAGCCATTGGGGATCTCGTCCTTTCCGTTCAATTGACATGTAATGTTTTCTTTTATGTCTTAACTCTCCCGGTAATTGATTTTTCTGAAAGACATATTATTGAATTAATCTACTTTGTCGAGCCAGATGTCTAAAACAGTTGCTGCATTACAAGATCTATTATTAGTATGAATGGTGTTTCTTTTCCAACTAACAAATGAGCAGCTGAGAAACTAGCATTAGTTACAACCCTAGTGCACGTATTTAATCTAGTGGCCAGTGGATGATAATGATGAAATACTCAGTATTTACGTACATGCGTGTGCATGCGTGTGTGTATGTAAACAGATAAAACGAACGAATGAACGAATAAACTTTATGTTCAAAGGTTAGCATTGGAAACGCGCGCCATTCTAACATTCTGCCGTTCTTATCCCTTTCCTTGTATACATTATTTCAAGCACACATCCAGTATTAGGGTAATTTGAATAACATTAGTCTCTCTCTTTTTCTCTCTTTCTTTCTCTCTCTCTCTCTCTCTCTCTCTCTCTCTCTCTCTCTCTCTCTCTCTATCTATCTATCTATCTGGTTGTCTATCTGTCTCTCTCGCTCTCTCTCTCTCGCTCTCTCTCTATCTCTCTATCTCTCTCTATCCCTCTCATGTACCAGGCACTGAGCAGAACATCGCTCTCATCACAGCGCGTGGAAACATCTCTCGATCTTTGGCCAATTGTTGTTCTTCGTGCACCCTCATGCTATATGTGTCGCAATGTCCCGTGGCTGCTGGCCTATCCTTGTCTCTCCTACCAACACAGCCTTCTAACACTGTACTATCCAAGACACTGTCCCGTGTATGCTGGCCTATCCTGTCTCTCCTACCAACACAGCCTTCTAACACTGTACTATCCAAGACACTGTCCCCTGTCTGCTGGCCTATCCCTGTCTCTCCTACCAATACAGCCTTCTAACACTGTACTATCCAAGGCACTGTCCCGTGTCTGTTGGTCTATCCCTGTCTCTCCTACCAAAACAGCCTTCTAACACTGTACTATCCAAGACACTGTCACCATTAACATGACCAAAGTATTTCAGTTTCAGAGACATAATACTGTTAGTGAGCCAGTTTTCTTCAATTTCCAGATCTTGTAAACTTTCAGTATTTCTTCTTGGTCCACGATATTCCAAGACATTTTCTGTAACATTTGAGCTGAAAAATCCCAATTTTATTCTATGGTGATTGTGAATCTGTTTATGACTCACATTCATATGATGTCAGGGACGCAGAGGTGTTTCCAAGGCACCAGGGCCAGGTTCTATACTGGCCAAGACCTACTAACACGTCCTAGTCGTGCGTCCTGGGCAACAGGTCCCTTCGGGGTTCTGGCTAACGTAGTAGGATCGCTGATTCTTCCGAAGTCGGAGAGTATCTGCCTGTACGGCGAGAAACCACCAGTCTGCACACCAATAAGCCAGACATGGGACGACGGATACTCACGTAAACCTCAGGTCCTGTATGATGTATGTTGGACAACAGGATGTCTTCATCTGACATACATGACTTCGCTCTGAAGTTCACAGCCATATGATGTCACAAGAGAGATGCACGTCCTCAACAATGTTATTTTAACTCTTTTACTAGTGTTGTCCTATATATTTTTAATACTGCCCATTCTCTGCAGTGCTATGATGCGTCTAATATCTATTGATCAGCTGCCACTGCTGTTGATTATGAAGCCAAGATATTCAAAGTTTGGGACGTTTTCCATTTCCTCTTTATTAATTGTGATCTTTGGCTGGAGAGTGATTTTGTCTGTGGACATTATTTTCATTGTGCACAACTTCAGAAAATGATGTTATCTTTCACTGTATCTCTTCACAGACGGGTTCAATTCTTTAAGCAGTATTTCATAGGAGAACTTTATCAGCTGTATATCTAAGTTCTAAGATTTTATTTTTAATTAAAAATGGTTCAGAATTATCTCTGCTCTATCTTTTTTCATATATCCCATTACATTTTCTGCATGTATGTTGAATAAGTGTGGAGAGAGCGTGCAGCTCTGTCGTATTCCGTTTTGGTCCTCAAATCAGTTTGATGATTCCTCGGCTTCTCTGACAGCTGCTTGATCATGGTATAATGTTTGAATTAGGGGAATCAAATGTGCTGGAAATTTCATATCAATAATGATGTTCGATGATTCCTGATGTTGTACACGAAGGCCTTACTGTAGTCTATGAAGCGAGTATGAATAACTATGTAGTACTTTCTGCATTTCTAAAAGATGGTTCTCATGTTGAAGATATAGTCCCTGTTCCTGTGCGCTGCTTGAAACCTGACCAGTTCTTCTTGTAGTTCGGATTCTAACATACTGGCTAGCCTCCTCATGATGATTCGTAAGAAAGTTTTGCTGGCATGACTTATCAGTGCGATGGTTCGTTAACTGCTGCACAGTTTTACATTTCCTTTAATTGGTAGGCGGCAGTAGATTGTGCTCTTGTATGCCTTGGGACAAATGGTGCTATTCCAGACGTTCACACACAGTGTGTGGCAGATATGGGC
>OY992882.1:93773632-93833632 GCA_963921405.1 Cepaea hortensis | reverse complement strand
AAAAATCTAATTTTTGTAGTTCTATCTGTCCCACTCCATAATTTATTCAGCTGTTTTAGTCTTTGAAGAGCAATTGATAATCGCCGTTTAATTTCTTTCATTGTGTCACCGTTGTTGGTAATCAATGAACCAAGATATTCAAAATTTTCCACTACCGCCAATTTTTCCCCATTAATGTATATTTCTTTCTCCATAGTAGTTTTATCTGTATGCATTATCTTTGTTTTTGCTATGTTAAGATATAAGTTGTGATTTTCACTATTCAATTGGGTTGTAGCTATTAGGTTTTCTATGCCATTCTGTGTTGTGGATAGTAATACTGTATCATCAGCATATCGAATCTCCGGTAAGTCATGACCACCGATATTTAGGGCATCATATATCATCTCTTACATTTCTCATTATATTTTCGGCGTACAGGTTAAACAAATATGGTGACAGCACGCAGCCCTGACGGACTCCTTGCTTGATGTCAAACCAATCTGATGCCTCGCCATCTATTCTAACTGCTGCTTGTTGGTCTAGATAGAGCATTTTTATGAGTTGTACTACATGTGATGGAAAGCCCATATTCCTCATGATTTCCCAAAGTTTCTGATGTTGTACACAGTCAAATGCTTTTGAATAATCCACAAAACATGAGAATAGGTTTACATTAAATTCTCTGCACTTCTCTATTATTAAACGCATGTTGAATATGTGATCTCTTGTTCCTCTTCCTTGTCTAAATCCAGCTTGAACTACGTTAATCTCTTCTTCCATTTTCTTACGAAGTCTTCGCATTATGACTTTCAGTAGAATTTTACTTGCATGACTGATCAGGGCAACAGTTCTATAGTTGGTGCATAATTTCAGGTTGCCCTTTTTTGGTATTGGAATGAAGATAGTTCTCTTCCAATCTTTTGGCCATATACCATATTTCCAAATCTTTGTACATAATGCATGATATATGTGTATGCTTTCTTCTCCTCCCGCTTTAATTAGTTCAGCTGGTATCTCATCACATCCAGGTGATTTACCATTCTTCAGGTTCTTTATAGCCCAAGCAATTTCATCTAATGAGGGTTCAGGTTCTGTCTCTGCTGCCATTGGCTCATATATCTCATTCATATCCTCACTGTCACTCATATCATACATTCCACTGTAGTACTCCTGCCATCTTTCTAGAATTTGTCTAGATTCTGTTAAGGTATTTCCCATCTTGTCACAGATAACATTCAATTGAGGTTGAACATTTCTTGTCAATAACTTCATTTCTTTGAACATTTCATAATCTCTTCCAGTCTTATGATATTGCTCTATTCTGGTACAGCAATCTTGTATATATTGATTTTTGTCCTTTCTTGTGTTCTTTCTTATTTCTCGAGTTAAAGATTTATACTTCATCCTGCTGTTATCGGATTCACCTCCTTTCTGTTTCAGTTCCCTTCGTTGTTTTATTAATTCTAATGTGTCTGATGAAATCCATGGCTTAAGTTCCTTTTTCTTGGTCGGAATTAAATCTTTGGCTGCAGTTATCAAGATATCTCTAGCTTGTACTGCCAGTTCATCAGGTGTCATTTCTTCTTGTACAGACATCAAGACCCAAAAGCGATTCCTAACTTCTACAGTGTATGCATCCGGTATTTTTGTGAGATCAAAACGAAGTGGTCTTGGTCCTCGGATAAGCTTTTTGAGTTTTAATTTCAGATCTGCTTCTAATAACTGATGATCTGTATCACAGTCTGCACTACGTAGGGTTTTTGTAGATGTTAGGCTTGATCTCCATCTTCTTTGTATTAAAATATAATCTATCTGATTTTTGGTAATACTGTCTGGAGACTTCCATGTGAAGAGTCTTCTTGGATGTTGTTTAAAAAGCGTGTTGGCTATCGTTAACTCATTTTCTGTGCAAAATTCAATTAATTTGTCACCTGCATCATTTCTATTTCCTAATCCAAATTTTCCTAAAACGTGTCTCTCATTTTCAGCTCTTCCTGCACCTCCTTTTCATTAAAATCTCCCATTATTATTGTTATATCATTATGACCAATCTTATTTAATGTGTCTTGTAGTGTGTTGTAAAAATCTTCAATTTCGTCCTCCTCTGCTGTTGAAGTAGGTGCATATATCTGTATGAGAGTTGTGTTTTTGGGACGGCCTTTAAGTCTAATAGTGAGGATTCTATCAATAACTGGATTATATCCCATTAAAGATTTTGCAGTTGTCTTATCTAAACAAAATGCCACTCCACTCTGGCCTCCGGCGTCTCTACCAGAATAAATGAAAATACTTCCATTTTCAGTTGTGAAATGTCCCTTGCCGCTCCAGCGATGTTCACTCATTCCTAAAATTTGAATGTTTAACCTCTCAATCTCATCACACACTACTTTAAGCTTTCCCTCGTACAGACTTCTCACATTCCACGTTGCTATTCTCACTCTCTTTCTTAGTCTGACACAGGGGATTTCCTTGGTAACACAGTCAGGATTAACTCCGTCATAACGATTACTAGTACTGGTCCCTGTGTCACACTCTTCCCCAGTGTTATTTGATCTGCCTGGCCTGGGGGTCTCACCACCAGATCTCTTTCTTATTATGTTTTCTTTCATGGTTGCTATGGTTTCTTGGCAAGTTTTGCAGAAGGTAGTTTGCCATTGCTTTCCTTCTGGGCAGTGACTGTATTAGTCGGTGGCCATAGCCATTGTCTCTACTGATGAGATCATCTGCCTATCGCCGCAGATTTCAAGACCATAACCAACAACAATCTGTCGGCTGCTCTCACACTCCATCCACCACCTGTTTCCATGGCTTCACCTAACCCTGATCGGGGGACTAAACGGGTACTCCACCTTGCCCAAGGGTGTCCCGTAGACTAACGGAGGAAAGGAGGCGTCTTACATCTCCTTTGATAGGGGATACCCCTACCCCGCAGACCGTAGGCTTACATTTACACTGCGAAAATTCAAAGTGACGACAACATTAGACAAGCAACAGTCCATATTGGTGTCAACAATATCATGAATAACAAGAGTATAAACACCTCACAACTCGCTACACTGGAGGTGTTGTTGCGCAATAAATTTCCTAAACCATCTATGTTTATTTCATCAATCATTCCATCCTGTTATGGATTCCAGCGTCGTACTGCCGATGCTGCTAATCTAACTCTATATACGTTTTGTAAAGATAACAACATTAATTTCATTAATAATACCCCGTATTTTACATCCCCTTCTGGGGCTCCTTAGAAAAAAACAAAACGGGGATCAAATACATTTGTCCAAGCTAGGAAGTAGCATACTAGCGAAGAACATAAAATATCACAATAGGGATACAATGTGTTTGGTTAGAGGTGAAGCCAGTCAGCCAACAACCGTTTCTCATTGGACATCTATATAGGAACCCTTGTGTCGGGTACAGCAAGTATGACTGCTTCACTATAATGATGGATAGAGTGTTTACAGCAGGTAGAGAAGTTATGATACTAGCTGACTTCAACATAGATATTAATAAATCCAACCAGACCTGGGCGAAATCATTCTATCCTACAATTTCAAACAACTAATAAACCGTCCCATAAGAGTTACAGACACCTCCTCAACTGTAATTGATCATATATATGTTACTTGCCCAGATAATATTATTGCATGATCTGTTCATGTTTGTACAATTAGTGACCATTACCCTGTATGTTGTACATGGTTGTCGAAAATTGGATTCAAAACTCTTTAAAAATAAACATTAAGAATCAAATTTAGAAATTTTTAACCAAGATTTATTTTTGCAAGATTTAAAACAAAGCAGACCTTGATCATGTTTACCAACTTCCTGGCCCGGACGATGCATTAGCTTTCTGGACGAAGACAATCTACAATGTGTTCGATAAACACGTGCTAATCGAAGAAGTCCGAGTAAATAATCAACATAAATCCCCATGGGTCACCAGTGAAGTTCTGGAAATCACGAGAGAGCGATATACAGCACACACAAAATTAAGATTTCATCAATTACCGAAGACTACGGAATAAAGTTTAATATGACATTCGTAGGATTTTTTAAAAAAAAAGATCATTTTAAAAAATAGATTGTAGATAATTCAAACAGCACAAATATATGGAAGGCTATCAACTTGCTAACAAATCAGAAACGCCCTTCAGAATCAGCAATACCAAATTCTATAACATGCGATGATTTCGGTTGTTTCTTTAAATCAGAAATGGAGAATCTAAAGTCTTCAATACCAGACTCATCATGTAATTTAAGTTCACTGTCATCATTCTTTGAGGAGAAGTGCACCAGAAATATTCCCGCTGAGATTCCCTTAAAGTCTGTTGCAGAAGTATATAAATATCTCTCAAACCTCAAAGTAGCATATTCACACAGCCTAGATGGTATCATTAATAGAATTCTTCGTTGTGCTGCTCCAGTCATTAGTGAGTCTCTAACGTTCATATATAACCAGTGCCTGGCCAAAAAATACTTTCAATCTGCATTTAAAATTGCTAAATTATATCCTCTACTTAAAAATTGATGAATCGATAATAGCGTTTCGGGAATTATAAACCTATCTCCCTACTATCGTCGCTATCAAAGCCACTAGAAAAACACCTACATAAAATAACGTTATACCATTTAATTAACAACGACCTAATAATTGACAGTAAATCTGGGTTTCGACATAAATATTCTTGCCATAGTGCTCTAACAAAGATGACCGATAACTGAACAACGGAAACATTTGTGGAGCGGTGTTTGTAGATATTTAAAAAGCTTTTGATATGGTAGATCGCGATATTTTAATTAGAAAACTAAAAGAAATGAAGAAAAGCGCCAATATGGTGAACATAATTACGTCATTTCTATCCGACAGACAAGTTGTGTCCTTCAACAATTGTCTATCAAGACCCACACAGCTTACTATTGGTGTGCCTCAGGGTTCAATACTAGGTCCGCTGCTTTTTGCAATTTATATTAATGATCTTGCTTTATATATTAATACAACTTGAGATTTATTTTCAGACGCTTATATTATATATATATATATATATATATATATATATATATATATATATATATATATATATATATATATATATATATATATATATAAAGAAAACAGTAGTGAATTGGATAATTCTTTACAAAAGGAACATGATAATCTTACTAGACGGAGCAATGAAAACCGCATGCAAATTAACATCGACAAAACCAAATATATGCTAATAGCGACCAGACAAAAACTACAGACACTAGCCATAACTGGAGCACCGCTCGAACTCCGCATAGACACGTTATCTATAGTTAATGTGAATGAACATAAAACACTAGGTCTTTTAATTGACAACCATTTAAACTGGCGCTCTCTTGTTCACGTTCTTATCAAGAAAACAGTACAAACAGTTTACTAACTTGCTAAAATCCAGCACTTATTGGACGAAAACATATACATGTACATGCTATATCCAATCACATCTCAATTACTGTTCCACAGTTTGGGATGGTTGCCCTAAATCTAATTTGAAACGACTATGTTCTCTACAAAACAGCGCTATACTTCTAGTTTCTGGCATAAAGCACGTTGAAAGTAATAATTTATACAGTCATCTAAGACTTCTACCACTTCGAAAGCGCTTTCTTTTTAACAAAACCAAATTAGTGAATAAAATTATATCTCAAAATACCCCAGAGTATCTTCTACCGTTGATTCAATCTAATGCAATGAACAGCAAGCGCCTAAATTTGTTACATGTCCCAAAGCCTTGATTGAACCTATACAAAACATGTTTCGCCTATTCTGGTGCTCACTTATGGAATGACGTTTCTCCAGATCTGAAAACTCCAATGAGTCCGTACACATTTAACCGAAAACACTTTCAGTACTTAATCCATACCGACTATATGCCACCATAATTTCTCTGCTGGTATAATTGTTCATTATAATTGTTTAATTATAATTGTTCACTATATATGTGTGTGCGTGTGGGAAGAGAGAGAGAGAGAGAGAGAGAGAGAGAGAGAGAGAGAGAGAGAGAGTGAGAGACTGAATGTGTGTGTGCTTACGTGCATGCGTGTGTGGGAGAGAGAGTGAGCGAGAAATGGTGAGAGAATGTGTCAGTGCATGCATGCGTACGTGTATGTGTGAGAGTGAGTGAGGGGGTGTGTCTGTGTGGATGGGAGATGTGTGTGGATGGATTGGGGATGTGTGGGTTGGTGGGGAGATGTGTGTGGTGTGTGGGTCGGGGATATGTGTGTGGTGTATGGGTGGGAGATGGGTGAGTGGTGTGTGGGTGGGGGTATGTGTGGGTGTGGGTGGGGATAGTGGGGTGGTGTGTGGGTTGGGGATGTGTGTGATGGTCGCGAGGATGTGTGTATAGATGGGGGATGTTTGTGGGTGGGTGGGGTTTGTGTGGGTGGTTGGAGGAAGTATGTGTTGGTGTAATATGTGTGGGTGCGGGTGAGTGGGTGGGTGGTGAGATGTGTGTGTGGGTGGGGTGTGTGGGGGGTATGTGTAGGTGGGGGATGTGTGAGGTGGTGAAAGTTGTGTAAGTACGTGAGGGATGTGTGTGTGGGTCAGAGCAGGATGTGTGAGAGGTGGGGTATGTGTGTGGGTGGGAGTATGTATGATTGAGAGATGTGTGGTTGAGGGATGGGTTGTTGGGTGTGTATGGTTGGGCGGTGTGTGGGTGGGTGGTGGAGGATGTGTGGGTGAGTATATGTAAGTTGGTGTGGATGAGGGATAGTGTGTGGTGTGTGGGTGGGGGATGTGTGTGATATGTGCGGGGGATGTGTGTATGAGTGAGAGATATGTGTGCGTGGGTGATGTGTGGGTGTCTGAGGGAAGTATGTGTGGGTGGTGGGGTGTGTGGGTGGGGGGGTGTGGGTGGGGGGTGTGGGTGGGGGTGTGTGGGTGGGGGTATGTGGGTGTGGGTGAGGGAAGTGTAAGTTGGTGAGGGATGTGTGTTGGTCGGAGCGGGATGTGTGAGTAGGTGCGGGATGTGTGTGGGTGAGGGTATTGTGATCGAGAGATGTGTGGTTAGGGGATGGGTGGTTGGGCGGTGTGTGGCTGGGTGGTGGAGGATGTGTAGGTGAGTGTGTGTGTGGGTTGATGGGTGTGGGTGGGGGATAGTGTGTGGTGTGTGGGTGGGGTGTGTGTGATATGTGCGGGGGATGTGTGTATGGGTGGGAGATATGTGATCGTGGGAGATGTGTGGGTGGTTGGGGGAAGTATGTGTGGGTGGTGGGGTGTGTGGTTGGGGGATTTGTTGGTGGGTGGCGAGATGTGTGAGTGTGTGTGTGTGTGTGTGTGTGTGTGTGTGTGTGAACGGGCGATGTGTGGGTGGGGGTAAGAGTGGGTGAAGGATGTGTAAGTGGGTGAGGGATGTGTGTGTGTGGGTCAGAGCGGGATGTATGAGTGGGGGATGTGTGTGGTTGAGGGTATGTGTGATCGAGAGATGTGTGGTTAGCGGATGGGTAGTTGGGGTTGGTGGTTGGGGTGTGGGTGTGTGGTGGAGGATATGTGGGTGATTGAGTGTGTGTGAGTTGGTGGATGAGTGGGGGATATGTGTGTGGAGGTGAGGAGATTTTGCGGTGTGATGGTTGGGGATATTGTGTGGTGTGTGGGTGGAAGATGTGTGTGTGTGTGTGTGGCTGGGGGATGTGTGTGGTGGGTGAGTGAGGATATCTGTGTAGTGGGTGAGGACATCTGTGTGGTGGGTGGGTGGGTGGGTGGGTGGGGGATATGTGTGTTTTATGTGGGTGGGGGATATGTGTTTGGTGTGTAGGTGGGGATATGTGGTGGTATGTGGGTGTGGGGTATTGTATGGATGGGGGATGTGTGTTGTGTGTTATGTGTGGGTGGAGATATATGTGTGTTGGGGGATGTGGATTAGGGTATGTGTGTGTGGTGGTGGTGTGTGTGGGTGGATTGGGGATATATAGGTGGGTAGGGATGTGTGTGTGTGTGTGTGTGTGTGTGTGTGTGTTTGTGGGTAGGGAGATGTGTGTTGGTGGGGATGTGTGTGTATGGGTGGGGGATGTGTGATTGGATGATGGATGTGTGGGTTGGTGCGGGATGTGTGGATTGGTGGGGGATGTGTGTGTGGGTGGGGAATGTGTGGTCTAGGGAGGTGAGGTTGGGGGATGGGTGATTGGGGGTGTGGATGGGTGGGTAGAAGATGTGTGGGTGGGGGATGTGTGGGTGGGAGATAGGTGTGTTGATTAGGATGTGTATGTGGGTGGGCGCGGGATGTGTGGGTTGGTGGAGGTTGTTTGTTTGGGTGGGTGTGTGTCTGTGTGTGTGGGTTGGGGGAATGGGTGAGGGAAGTGTGTGTCTGGGTGGAGGGATGTGTGTGGGAGGGAGAGGCGTAGGTTGATAGGGTATTATGTGACCCTGGGTGTGTGGATGAGGGTGTGTGGGTGGGTGGGGTGATGGGTGGGTGGGTGGGAGATGTGCTTCATAACATGGTAATTTGCATTGCTTATGTTTACAACATTCATTTGACAATTTTTTTTCTTTCTATTTGAATGTATCATGTACTATTGATGAATGAAAGATGAGTTATTGGAATTGTCGAATGTAAGACGGGCCTGCGTGCCCAATTTGTGACCCTTTTAAAATAAAGTTGAATTGAATTGTCCCACGTTCTCTCCAAGTCCCTCGCTCAATTTATCTCTCTCTCTCTCTCTCTCTCTACCTCTCTCTCTCTCTCTACCTCGCTCTCTCTCTCTCTCTCTATCTGAGTCACTTTATCTGTCCCTCGCTCTCTGAATCCCTCGGTCTCTAAATCCGTCGCTCTCTGAATACCTCGCTCTCTCTATATCTGTCTCTCACTTTATATGTCCCTCGCTCACTCTGTCCCTGGCTCACACTGTAACTCGCTCTCTCTCTCTCTCTCTCTCTCTCTCTCTCTATCTCTCTCTCTCTCTCGCTCTATCCGTCAGCCGTGCTTTCTCTCTCTGTTACTCACTCTCACTCTGTCCCTCTCTTTCTGTCCCTCACACTCTCTGTCCCTCACTCTATGTCCCTCACTTTCTCTTATCCCCATTCACTCTTCGTCCCTTGCTCACTCTCTGTCCTTCGTCTCTCTCTGTTCTTCTCTCACTATCTGTCTCTTACTCTCTCTCTCTCTCTCTCTCTCTCTCTCTTTACCTCCCTCCTCTCTCTTTCCCTCTGTGTCTATTTCTCTGTCTGCTCCTCTCTCTCTTCTTGTGTCCCTCACTCTCTCTGTCTCTCTCTGTCCCTCTCCCTCTGTTCATATCTCTCTGCCCCTCGTTCTATCTCAGCCCCCTCTCTCTATCCCTGGCTCTCTCTCTGTCCCTCGCTCTCTCTCTGTCCCTCGCTCTCTCTGTCCCTTGCACTCTCTGTCCACCTATCCCCCCTCGCTCTCTCTCTCTCTCTTTCTATCCCCCTCTCTCTGTTCCTCTCTTTCTCTTTGTTCCATCACTCTCTGTCCCTCGCGTGCGCAGTCTCTCTCTCTCTCTCTATTTCTGTTCCTCGCTCTATTTCTCACTTTCTCTCTCTGTCCCGTGCTCAAACTTTCTGTCCCTCGCGTGCGCGGTCTCTCTATCTCTTTCTCTCTCTCTCTCTCTCTCTCTCTCTCTCTCTCTCTCTCTCTCTCTCTCTCTCTGATCCTCGCTCTCTTTCTCACTTTCTCTCTCTGCCCCGTGCTCAAACTTCTGTCCCTCGCGTGCGCGGTCTCTCTCTCTCTCTCTCTCTCTCTCTCTCTCTCTCTCTCTCTCTTTCTGTCCCTCGCTCTTTCTCTCTTTCTCTATCTATCTATCTATCCATCTATCTATCTCTCTTTCTACACTTGACGATGATGATGGTGCACTCTGTCCTTTGCTTTCTCTCTCTCTCTCTCTCTCTCTCTCTCTCTCTCTCTCTCTCTTTCTGTCCCTCGCTCTCTCTCTATGTTCATCTCTCTCTGTTCCATCACTCTCTGTCCCTCTCTCAAGCACTCTGTGCCTCTCTCTCTCTCTCTCTCTCTCTCTGTTCAGCTCTCTCTCTCTCTGTTCCATCGCTCCTCTCTGTCCCTCTCTCAAGCACTCTGCCCCCCCCCTCTCTCTCTATCTCTCTCTATCTCTCTCTTTCTATCTCTCTCTCTAACTCTCTACACTTGACGATGATGATGGTGATGATGATGTGAAAGGTAACAACACATGTGTTACTCGTTAGGATGGTGCAGTGCTTGTAATGCACAGTTTATGATAATAGAGCGTGGTGATTGATACATGATCCTTTAACACGGGGTGTTTGAAGCAGCAAAACACTCAACTATAATAAGAAGTAACTTGATACACGTCGACATCATCAAAGGTCAATATTCAATCCAGCCTAAAATGGATACCAGCAGATACCTTGGTAAGTACTGACCATATCACCCAGTGACCACCGATTGGACTATAAAGATATCGGTTTAATACCACATGCCGATAGCGGTTTAAGAGATGTAAACTAGTCCTTTAATTACTGTCGACACCCCCACCGTGTCCCAAAATCCATTACTTATGCTAAAACGACTCCCAAGTGTCTTGCAACACATCTTTACGGGACAACTATATTGCTTTCACGCAAACATCTTTCACATCTTCATTAATGACATAGCCATCAGCACATTACTTTTCACGTGATCTTAAAAGGAGAACTCTTGTAAATCCTACCAACTTTCGTGAGTTTATATATTAGTTCCGCAGGGAATTGTCAGCGTTCTGTGGGAGATTGGGAAACGCGAGCCTTCGGGAGACTGACAAATGTCGGAAGGACAACTGTGATAGCTGTTGGTCGGACATTTTTCACTTCGGTCTGATTCTGTGCATTTATCATTTCGCTAGATTCTAAAATCAGCAGTTACTTAGGGTTACTAGAGTGCATGGGGATGTGTAATTGTTTGTGTCCTCCGACATCACGTCCATTAAACCCGGAAGGTAGAAAGTCTGTTGAGTATAAAACGATGTGTCTCCAATAAAACAGTATAGATCTGTGCGTTTCTGTTTTATTGACGTTGTTATTGACCAAAAACAGACATGTTCTGCTTACCGTTCGTTCGTTCCTCTCTCTCTCTCTCTCTCTCTCTCTCTCTCTCTCTCTCTCTCTCTCTCTCTCTCTCTCTCTCTCACTCACTCACTCTCTGCCTCTCTCTATCCCTCTCTATCGCTCTCTATCTCTCTCGTTGTCTATCTCGCTCTCTCTCTGGCTCTCTCTCAAGCTCTATCTCTCTCAAGCTCTATCTCTCTCACTCTGTTGCTCTCTCCCACGCTATATCCCTCTCGTTCTCTCTGCCCCTCGCTTTGTCTCTCCCTCCCTCCTCCTCTCTCTCTCTGTCCCTCCCTTTCTGTTCTCCCTACCTACCTGTCTGTTTGTCTGATGTCTGTTTGTCTATCTGTATCTCATATATATATATATATATATATATATATATATATATATATATATATATATATATATATGTGTGTGTGTGTGTGTGTGTGTGTGTGTGTTTGTGTGTGTGTGTGTGTTTGTGTGTGTGTGTGTTTCTCTCTCACTCTCAGCAATACAAAATTAGCGTTTTAAATACGCTATCCTGGTCAAGCCTTTGGGATATCTAGTTGTATGAAATCCAACAATGAGATAGCACAAAATCAGGCTTTCAATCCTTAAAAGAAATCCCCACCGCGCCCACCTTTTACAAACGTTTTTTGCTTATTTTTATTTTTATTCTCCAGACGAAACTTCTCAGGTCGACTCCCAAATATATTTCTATTCCGAATCCCAATCACTTTTGCTAACTTCAAGACCTGTGTTCATCTCTCCTCCCACATCAATCCTCCTACAACTTAATCACTTTGTAATCCTACCAGACGTCCCCCATGTCAGAGTCCACATCAGAACATCGCCCTCATCACAGCCGGCCGGAGAGATTTTCGATCCTTCGCTAGCTCCCTTTGCCTAGTACACTTTCATGCCCAGAATGTCTTAAATCTGCTATCCCCACTGCTGTGTTGGTCGACCTCTACCTCCACTTTTAGGGACCAGGCGTTTCATGACTTTTGTTTCTAAATCATGTAATGAATTAATCAACAAAAACAAGTAGTAGAATCGGTAAGTTACACTAAAACACGATCACAGCTGACATAATGGGCAATGCATCAGCACATAAACAACAAGCGTACACTAACACAACAACATAAAAAAACTGGAAAACTAAAACATATATAAAGATTACTCATCTGTGCATTTGGTGTGGACGTTACACGTTTCTAAATCATGCATACACCCTAACCAAATTCAATTATGGTTTATTCTCTTCCACAGACTACTGATCACAGTAAAGTCGTACACTGATCTTACAATTTCCCACATCTGCACAGCATCTTCAAGTTAAAGATCACTCGAACCATGTCAGCAGTGGTCAGTACGGAGGGTATAACTGACCACGTTACCAGCATGACGGGCACTACAGAGATGGTTATACTGCTAGAAGGAACTTCTGGAAATACAACGAACAGCTCCCATACCAACACCACTGAAGAATTGTGGTTCGATCATAGTTGTAGGAATTTTCAGGTAACCCGGGGAATTTTGTTTTGACTCTTTACGCATGTTGTCGCTACGCTTTATGGATATTTTAACAGGGTACACATTTTAAGGTCAGCAAGCTGAACGGATAAGCGCTATAGCTCAAAACTTCCTTAATTCCTTAATCCGGTTGACCTTAAACTTTGATTTCTCGCTCAAAAATTAATAGTTGAACATGAAATTGCCTACAACATCATAAACAGCAAAAAAAAAAATGCTGGGGTTGATTGTGACGTCCTGCAAGGACACGCAACTAACTTTCTAACTACATTTGGAAAAGGGTATTAATAGGTTGTAATTGGTAGTTGCCATAATACCGTCTTTTCCCGAAAATAATATCTACCCCTATAATAAGCCCTAGCACGATTTTTCAGGATGTTTTTAATATAAGACCTACCCCTAAAATAAGCCCTAGTTAAGATCGTCAGCTAGAATGAGAGACTTGCTGCCTAATGGCCAGTCAGAGTACAGGCGCCAATGGTGCACATTTGATAATGAACGGATTTAATTCATAATTCAATACGTCACTTGTGTGAAATAAAGTTACGAATGCACTACCAGCAGGCTACATGGACAAGAAATGCTCATTTAAGGAAAGTTTGTTATTGGTGGCACAGTAATCAAAATTCTTGCGTTGCTAATGCTGGAGACAGGTGTAGTAGACTGCCTTGGTGTTCAAAATGCAGAATATTGAATGTCAAGTTTACTTTTGTAAATGGTCACATTCATTTCTCACGGGACAATTGTATAAGTGCTTGGTCGAAGGAACGAACGAACGAACGAACGAAAATCTTTATTTTCAAAGGGTTAAGAATTGGGCACGAAGGCCCGTCTGACATTCTGCCCTTCTTCTCTATTTCCTCTCATACATTCTTTCATTCAACATCTCTTATGAAGCAATTCTTTGACAACAAAAGAACAATAAGCATTAAAACGCATGACAAATAATCAATAATACATGATTCGTTGAGGCAATGTTTAACATGGGCATCATAAATACCCAAGGTGGGTGTAACGTGCCACACATATGGGAATGTTTTTTTTCTTTCTGGCTAGTTCTCGTTCGAGACAATTTACCATTATTATTGTCTTTGTTGCTGTTTTTTTTAAGGGGGCATGTAGTCTGTCCTGAGGTAGTGTTCAAACAGGTTGCGACTGTCGCCTCCCTTAGGTCATACTAGGAGTTTCTAGGAGAAATTATGTGCACCAACTCAGTTGAACCGTTGAGGATCCAAGTGTGTGTACAAGAACCGTCGAGGATCAAAGTGTGTGTACAAGAACCGTTGAGGATCCAAGTGTGTGTGCAGGAACCGTCAAGGATCAAAGTGTGTGTAAAAGATAATATCGAGAATCCAAGTGTGTGTACAAGAACCGTTAAGGATACAAGTGTATATACAAGAACCGTCAAGGATCCAAGTGTGTGTACAAGAACCGTCAAGGATCCAAGTGTGTACAATAACCGTCAATGATCCAAGTGTGTTTACAAGAATCGCAAAACATCGATATCCCCATCTGTGGGTAGAATGCTTACATTTCATAGTTTATCTGATGTGCAGTATGTCTGGCCTAGTATTTTTATTATTTCCAGTTGCCGAGTCATCATAACGCGTAAGTGTACACATGGACCATCTGTGATCATTAAAGCATTTTTATTACAGCATACTGTAATTTAGTCAGCTTGTGTAAAATTTGATTTGGTATCGTTACCTACCACGTCGAGAATTTTAATAGATTCGAACCGCCCTTCCCACCACATGCGCCGGCACCCCCGCGCACCACCCCTGCACCCCACCTCACGTCGGCCCCCGCGCCCGGTAGTTTATTTTTATTTATTTATTCTACTTTTTACAATTAGTTAAAATATTATACACCCACTCAATAGTTATCTGCCTTTAGAAACATAAGAGTTATCTTTTCTTAGAATTATCTCCCTTAGATATGACCTAGATATCACCCATACCCGCCCAACTGCAAGAGCGAGGAGGATTGGGTTCAATCAACAGCGGTGAGATTCATCAAAGGAGGATCCTTAAAAAATGGGAACGTTTTGTATTCCTAACTATTTACGTTACAGCTATCACATTCACTAGGGCATGTTTCCTTAGCGACTCAATGAGCATGCTCAAGAGGATAGAGGTGGGGTGAATCCGAAGAGAATGGTTGCTGTCTCTGGAGTGGTCTCGGCTGACAAAGGTTAGTTTCATCTTTGTGCCAGGGCATGCCAGAGTACAAGGAAATGAGCGTGCTGATAAGCTCGCAGGTAAGGCTACTGTGGAGAGCGGACGCCCCATGGGCGAGGCTGACATTATGAATCTCTACGAGAAGTAAGAAGTTTTTGAGAACCAAGTGATGACTGTGAATCTACAACCATGGCCAGACTGCGAGAACAGCAAATTAAAAGATGTGTGGTCAAACAAGAACACTACGCAGGAAGTCAAAGAGGATTGATAAACCAACACAGAACTGGTGTCGTTAGCCGCTACACGCTGCGGGATTTGCTAAGGGGGGATCCGAGCACTTATGGACTGAATGGTTCGATGTGCAATGAGGATGATCTGTCGACTAACTAACTAACAATCACTAACGCTAAGCTCAGGGAGAGTATTAGATACGTTACAGCTAATTAACAAGCACTAACACGGAGCTCAGCGAGAGAACTAGACACATCCCAGCGAATTAACCATTCCTAACGCGGAGCTTATGGAGAGAACTAGACATATTCTAGCGAATTAACAATCACTAACACGGAGACAAGAGAGAGCATTAGACACAGCCGAGCTAATTAATAATCACTAACACTGAGCTAAGAGAGAGAACTAGACACGTTCCAGCGAATTAACAATCACTAACGCGTAGCTCAGAGAGAGAACCAGACACATTCTAAAGGATTAACAATCACTAACGCGGAGCTCATGGAGAGAACAAGACACATTCTAGCGAATCAAGACTCACTAACGCGGAGATCAGAGAGAGAACTAGACACATTTCAGCGTATCAAACACCGAGGTTCAGACGATGACATCATTTTTTTTTGACAATTCTTATCTGCCTTACATGTTACTAAAGAGGGGTAAATGTCACCCGCCTAAGCAGCAAGAAAATGCAGCAGTCGTTTGAAAATATGCTGGAAGACCGCCTCAAGCCCAATGCTGCAGCTAAACAGGATACAGAAACAGAATGGAGAGCCCTAAAGGACATAATTTACAACACTGCTATGGAAATCCTGGGTCCTACTCCCCGAAAGCATAAAAACTGGTCTGATGAAAATTCTGAAGACATCAACCAATTGCTGGCCTAGAAACATCTTCTCCTCAAGGCACATTTGAATGACCCGAAGTCAACATAAAAAAAGATGCCTTCAAGAACATTCAGAGAGTAGTGCAGCAGAAACGTCATCACATGCGGGACTCCTGGCTGAGCAGCAAAGCTGATGAAATTCAGGGCTTTGCTGACAGACATGATATGAAAAACTTCTACGACTCACTGGAAGCGGTCTATGGTCCTTCATCACCAGGCATAGTTCCCCTCCTCAGTGCAGACGGGGGAACATTGGTCACCGATAAGAAAGAAATCCTCCAACGCTGGGCAGAGCATTTCAGCAACATCTTAAATGCAACTTCCTTCCTCGATGATGAAACCATCAACTGCCTTCCTCAAGTTCCCATCAATGATACACTTGATGACCTGCCAACCATAGTGGAAGGAAACAAAGCCATCCAGCAACTCTCCAGCGGCAAGGCACCTGGTCCTGACTCCATCCCGGCAGGGATATATAAGGCAGGTGGGCCGGTCCTAACAGAGCAGCTTCACCAAGTCTTTACAAACATATGGGTGAACGAGACCATGCCACAAGATTTCAAGGACGCGTCAATAGTCCACCTTTACACACGTACAGGAAACCGCCAACCCTGTGACAACCACCGAGGCATCTCCTTGCTTTCAATTGCAGGGAAGATACTTGCCAGAATTCTTCTCAATCGCCTCACGGCCCATCTCGATCAAGGTCTTCTTCCTGAGAGTCAATGTGGCTTCAGAAAAGAAGAAAAGAGGGGTAAAAATGCAATGATATGAGTCACCCTTATCCTTAATGATATTTTAATACTGTTCTTGTCTTTGACACAGCTGCCGTCCAGTATCATGAAGGATATCCTGGAGCCCACCATCTGTTGTGTTGGAGTGGTCGGTATTGTGGTCACCATGGTGGTGCTCACGAGAAAATACATGTGCACATCGTGCAACTGCTACCTGACTGCGCTAGCTGTTGGAGACTTGCTCTTTCTGCTGATTCTTTTCGCCAGAACACTGGTGGACAAACTGGGCGATTGTGAATTTCATGTCAGCAATGAGTATGTCGTCTTCGGTCTCTATTCTAGTGAGTATGTCATCTTCAGTGTCTATTCTAATGAGTATATAATCTTCAGTCTCGATTCTAGTAAATACATTATCTTCAGTCTCATTCTAATTAGTACAACATCTTCAGTCCACATTCTATTGATTATATCATCTTTAGTCTATATTTTAGTGAGTATATCAACTTCAGTCTCTATTCTAGTTATTGCATCACCTTGGGTCTCCATTCTAATTAGTACATCATCTGCAGACTATATTCTAGCTGGTACATCATCTTCAGTCTCCATTCTAATTAGTACATCATTTGCAGACTATATTCTAGCTGGTACATCATCTTCAGTCTCCATTCTAATTAGTACATCATTTGCAGACTATATTCTAGCTGGTACGTCATCTTCAGTCTCCATTCTAATTAGTACATCATTTGCAGACTATATTCTAGCTGGTACATCATCTTCAGTCTCCATTCTAATTAGTACATCATTTGCAGACTATATTCTAGCTGGTACATCATCTTCAGTCTCCATTCTAATTAGTACATCATTTGCAGACTATATTCTAGCTGGTACATCATCTTCAGTCTCCATTCTAATTAGTACATCATTTTCAGACTATATTCTAGCTGGTACATCATCTTCAGTCTCCATTCTAATTAGTACATCATTTGCAGACTATATTCTAGGTGGTACATCATCTTCAGTCTACATTCTAATTAGTAAATCATTTTCAGACTATATTCTAGTTGGTACATCATCTTCAGTCTCCATTCTAATTAGTACATCATTTACAGACTATATTCTAGCTGGTACATCATCTTCAGTCTCCATTCTAATTAGTACATCATTTGCAGACTATATTCTAGCGGGTACATCATCTTCAGTCTCCATTCTAATTAGTACATCATTTTGAGACTATATTCTAGCTGGTACATCATCTTCAGTCTCCATTCTAATTAGTACATCATTTGCAGACTATATTCTAGCTGGTACATCATCTTCAGTCTCCATTCTAATTAGTACATCATTTGCAGACTATATTCTAGCTGGTACATCATCGTCAGTCTACAATCTACTGAATGTAAATCATCATCATCAAGTGCCATGCCAGCTGGCGTAGGCGTTCATGGCTCCCCACAGATCTCGGTCTTTGGTTTTCTGGATCAACTCTGCTGCTGATATTCCTCCATGCCACCGTCTCAATCCATCCAGCATCATTTCTCTTGGGCTGCCTCTGCCTCTCTTCTCCTCGATCTTTCCAGTTGTCACGATGTTCTCCAATGCCTCTCTTCTTATCACATGACCGAAGAAAGATGTTTGTCTCTTTCTTATTGTTGCATATAATGTTCTAGTTTTATTAGCCTGTTTCAGGCAGTCGTTATTAGTTTCTCTGGCAGTCTAAGGAATTCGCAACATTCGTCTCAGGAACCACATCTCTGTTGCTTCTAATTTCTTCTTAATTTGTTCATTTACATTCCAGGATTCACTGCCATACAGCAAAACTGGTCCTACATAACATCTCAGCACTCTCTTTCTTACATTCAGTGACAAGTGACAGTGAATGTAAATAGGAATGAAAAATATATATAATGTTTGGTCTCTATTCTAATGTGTATATTGTCGTGTCCTCCTTTACAGTGTGGTCCCTGGAGTGAAGAGAGTCGACACCCACATTATAATATTTTCCTCCTTTTTAATATTCTGGAGAATCCACCAGCTTCCGTCCAACACACTCCATCAGCCCGTGGACACCTTTTCCTATCACTCTCTCACTGTCGTACTATGCCCCCTTCTCATACTTCCGCAACGCAACATACTCAACAACTCTTGCTTCTAAAAATTAATAAAGATTAATTTATTAAAAGAAAAGTGTAACGTATATGAGACGTGTATGTGAAGAAAATGTGTGACGTGTTCTATAAAGTGTGTAGAATCGGACTCTCAGACAACAACCCAGTCAGCTGATCCCAGCAAGGATAGACCACAGCACGTTACGTCAGAACATGTACATCTCACCCAGTGCCGAAACCATCCTGCTGGATACTGATTTGCCTCTGTAGACCTCTGGTAATCCCCTTTCATGATCTTCCGAAATAGACACCGGTGGTATTAACAGTTAATCATGGACCGGTTGCACCCTACACAATGTCCGTTCCTATCGTTCCAAAAATAAATGCACAAGTTCTTTGTAGTGTGTACACAGTTATTAATGTTAATAGTCAATGTACTTGATCCTCACTCGTGTCTATCTAGCCTCAAGTATCATTTCTTGTGTTCTATTACACGAGATTATATCACACTAGGTAACTATTATAATTAATGTTCTCAGTTAGTTACTACTGTCTGATGCTGTGTGGTGCATCAACAATCATCACCCGTCTTTGGTGAATCATCTTCCTTCTAGCTTTAGTTACGTTCTGTACGAAACTTTATTGACTGTTCAACTGGTGTTCTTCCGAATGGGATTTGAACCTTTCCTAAAAACTTGTTGAGTTTCCTCGGATCTGGTAGGGAACCTTATGCAAAACCGCCTCATTCCCGGGATGGCTACTACACTTTGCCATAACGACACATGCTAGTTAATCTAGAATTAATCTAACACTGTAGAGCTCTCCCACAAACACGTCCATCATAATCCACGGTTTTTGTCAACTCCCCATCTCCAATCATGGTTTTCTGGCAAACCCCTAAAATTGGTCACGTGATATGGGTGACGTCCTGCAGGTGTTATTTATTTTCATATCAGCCATTGTCAAGAATCGATTCTCCCTTGCCTTAGTCACTGTCAAAGTTGTCATCACTTGTTTCTACTCCCCCAACAAACTAACGAGTTACTGTATGATCCCAACAACAGTTTTTTCCCAACAAGCTGTCAATCTTCTCGATGTTCCGGAAACTAAGAATTGACAGAGGTACTGTTTACTTCATTGTTGAGTACTTCCGTTTTCCCTCTGACATGTTATGACTTGTCAAAGCAATGTATGATTCAGCGCACTCACTTCCTCTATACATCTTCTTCTTCTTCAGCGTTCCGAGCCATTGAGGTTCTTTGCTGCAAATACAATCCGTCTCCATTCGTCTCTCTGGTGGACCTTCTCTTGCCAGTCGTTGATTCCAAGTGCTTGTAGGTCTGTACATGTATTATCTCTCCACCGTCTTCTTGGTCTACCTCGGGGTCTACGGCCATTTATTTCCTGAGTGTAAGCGAGTTTTGTTTCCCTATTATCTTCCATTCTTTCTATATGCCCCAGCCATTGTAGTCTATTAGCCTTCATGATACCAGTGATTAGCGGGGACCTAAACAGATCATAAATGTCTTTGTTACTTCTTCTTTTCCACTCTCCACTTTGTGTATCCCTAATGGGTCCAAAGATGCGTCTTAAAATTTTGTTCTCAAAGGTTTGTAACAAGGCTTCGTCTCCTTTCGTTGTACTCCAGGTTTCAGAGCCATACAGCACAACTGGTCTGATCAGTGTTTTGTATATTGTGATTTTGGTGTTACGAGATAGCGCCTTTGATTTTAGTAGATGTTGTAGTGCATAATATATCTTATTTCCAGAGTTGATTCTAGTTTGTATTTCTTCCCTTATGATGTTGGAGCAGTTGAAGATCGTACCCAGGTATTTGTATGTTTCCGTTCTTTTAATGGTCATATTATCTATTTGTATGTGGCCAGAGTTTCTAGCCATTCCGTCTCTTGAAATTACCATATATTCTGTCTTATCTTGGTTGATAACCAGCCCCATCTGTTGGGCTTTTTCCTTTAAGTGAGTCAATATTTCCAATGTCTTTTGTTCACTTTGCCCTATAATATCTATATCATCTGCATAACCAAGCAGCTTGGATGTTCCTCCAATATCACATTCCTCCTTTACCTTCCTTACAACTTTCTCTAGAGCCAGATTGAAGAGTAGCGGCGATAGTGCATCACCCTGTTTCAAGCCAGATGTTATTTGGAAGGGGTCTGATTTCCTGCCTTTATATGTTACTATATTATAAGTATCTTCCATGCATAGTCTGGTCATGTTGATTAACTTCCTTGGTATTCCAAATTCCTGCATAGCATTCCATAGACTATTCCTATGGACACTATCATAAGCCTTTTTAAAATATTTGTTTCGTAACAAAGAAAGGTTTTTACAAAGGTGGGGATGTTAACCCCACGCTTCAACCCCCAACCTGGAGGACCAGGTTGGTCCTATACATCTGCCACTGTTAATTTAGCCCGAGAGATGATGGTCGACATCCGATTTCCCCCATGATCCCACGGGTTCCATCTGTATTCAAATGTTGACAAACTGTCAAGGCGATGTCGGGATTCGTCTCCCTCACTTCCGAGTGTGGCCAATCCGTCAACCAGATGTACAAGTACAGCTGTTATTTATGCCCGACCTGTTTGGAAACACGTGCAGCCACAACTATGAATGTTTTCTCTGTATTAGCAGATAGTCCGGTTTATCAGAAAGCCTCTTAATAATCAACTGGTTAAACACACGGTTTTATTTTGTGACATATATCATCTTCAGTCTCTGTTTTAGTGAGTACGTCATCATCGGGCTCAATTATATTGAGCATGTCATCTTTTGTCTCTTGTCTACTGAGTATATAATCTTCGGTCTCTATTCTAGTGAGTATATTATCTTCAGTCTATGTTCTAGTGAGTATAACATCTTCACTCTATTTTAGTGAGTGTATCATCTTCAGTCTCCATTTTGTGAGTACAACATCTTGGGCGTGCATTCTTTTGAGTATATCATCTTTTGTCTCCTGTCTACTGAGTATATAATCATCGGTCTCTATTCAATTGAGTATATCATCTTTTGTCTCGTGTCTACTGAGTATATAATCATCGATCTCTGTTCAATTGAGTATGTCATCTTAAATCTCTGTTGTTGCAAGTATACCATCTCCAGTCTCTAATCTAGTCAGTATATCATGCTCATTCTCTATTATACTGAATATACCAGTGTACCGGCTGAGTCTTCTGAAAGGAAGAAAGGGCGTACCTTTGTCCAGTAGACGATTTAAAAGCGGTCAGCGGGAATTTGGGAGTTGCGATAGCGTAATGTCTAGACGAGTGAATAATGTTGACATGAAAAGACCGGCTAGTTAACTTTACCAGTAATATTCTATCTGACCATGTCCAATATCCTTTAATAGATTATGATCAGAAGATCAAATGATTTGGTCATCTTATTAGAATGCAAGACCATCAACTACCAGCAATGGCACAAAGAAGATCTGATACGAGAGCAAGAGGAAGCCCGAGAAGAAAATGGATTGACGACATTAAAGACATTGTACAATCACACTGAATGATACTATCCGGTGCCACCTATCGGGTGCTGGAACGTCAGCCATTCCTCCCCACGACGCTTGACGGCAAAAGTGGAAGATGATGATAATTGTTATTGTCTGAGAATACAATAGTAAAAACACAGTAACATCGGATGTTCATGAATGTTGCCTGCATTTTTATTCAACCCTCTGCTTGACATGATATTGCCAGGCTGCGGTTATTTTGTTAATCCAAACCTGTTGGGGCAATCAAAAGTGGATATTTAAATTTTGTTTCATCCAACATGTTGCTCCCCTGAATAATGAGAATGTCGATATCATATACATGTTGTCTGTATGTGGTTTTGAATAGAAAGGATATACACGAATAAATGAACATATAGTTTCATTATTCGTGGTTTCTAATATTAATCTAGGGTTACACTGAATTTAGTGAGAATAATGCTTTTACTTTGGAAATGTTTAGTAATTCTGCTATAGAGACCAAAGAGAAGCTCGGAATGAAAAGAGAGATGATAGAAGAAACAAAGCAGAGGCAAGCCACTTATTTTGGGAACATCAACAAGATGCCATTATTATGAAAACCATATTTTTAAAAAAGTTAGAAGTAGTCAAGCAAGCAATGGATAGCGATATATGAGTGCGAATAACAATATATTATAGAGCCTGAGAGAGAAAGGAAGTATTATGGATTCATTAGAGCCAACCGTCACGTGGAGACAGCACTTCATTAAATGAATACATTTGATTGACCATTTTACATGCTTTAATGCGCATTAGAAATAAGATTCTTGACCTATATTTGTATAGACCAATCGGCAGTCAGGCAGTGATATGGCCAATGTACGCCGGTCGCCTTTTACTTCTGGAGACACTTCGTGGTACCCAGTTTAGGCTGGATCGCCCTAAGAGCTCAGGTAAATTTAAAAATCCGAATCCACCCCGATTAGGAACGAATCTATTACCAGCGAGCCGACATGTGATAGTCACTACGTGACTACGGTTCCCCACATTTGCTGTACCATGTCTATAACAGACCTGCAGCTGTAGATAACGCACAAGGATCAATAAACATCATGCAAAACAAGAGAGTCCAACATTGGCCAAACAGAACGGGAAAAGGAAATAACAACAGTCAGGTACGCGTAACTACTGCGAAAAAGTGAGATAAACTAAACACAGACAAAATTGTACATACTTTTACAACGACCTTCCACTACGGCAAACGTAAATCAGGGAGGGTGGGGGTTGTCAATAAATGATGATATAAAAGAAATAAATTAAAATAAACAAATTATGACATCATTGGATATCATAATTGATCTCCCTCCCCTACCCCCTAACCCCTCCACCTGTGTTTTACGTTTTCCTTAGTGGCGTTCGTTGTAAGGTATGTACACTGTCTGTGTTTAGTATCTCTCACTTTATCGTAGGAGTTATACACACCTAACTGTTTGTATTTCCTATTGCTATATCCTGCTGCAGCCGTTGCTTTTCTTATTTAATATTAGAGAATGGCAATCCACCCCACCGAAGGAAACCTACGATAAAGAGCATTTATTCCCGGTGAAGAATCAAAGAGTTACTTTATCGAGGACACTGGTAATTTTGTGTTAAGTTGCATCGGGTCGTAACTAGAAAGCAGCCACTTCGATCGACCTATACTATTCTGTTAATGGCGTATTAGAGAATAGTCGTATTCATCAGGTTGATCATCAAAGACGAAGAAAGGGGGGGGGGGGGGGAGAATAAGAAGAAGGAAAGAAGAAGAGGAGGAGGATGAATAACATGAAAAACAACAATAATGGCAAGAAAAGAAGAATAGGGAGGAGGAGGATTAGGAGGAGGAGGAGCAGAAGGAGGAGGAGGAAAAAAAAAGACGAAGCAGAAGAAGCAGCATCAGCAGAAGAAGAAAAAGGAAAAACAAGAAGAAAAATAAGGAAGAATAAGAAGAGGAAGACGAAGACGACATGAAAAAACAAAGCCTCCGTTGTTCATGTAATAATAATCACATAACTTTCATTCATTTCAGTAATTCTGCAAGATATTTGCCTTTACATGACCATAGGCGTGACCGTTATGTTAGCAGTGGAGAGGTACATTGCAGTATGCCACCCTATGCGTACTATCGGATTGTGTACGATCAGCCGGGCTAGAACCATCATAGTGGCTCTCTTTGTGGCCTCTTTTATCCTAAGGTCACCCAAATTTCTGGACATCGAGGTCAAGTACAGAAAAACGGTGCCAGATGGGAGAGTATTGACTATTACCTGGGCGTATCCATATAATGAGAAGTTGTATACCTATATTGTAACAGGTATGTATTGATTTACCCCTTCTTTTTCTTTTTCTTCTTCATTTTCTTCTTCTTCTGCTTCTTACCACCACTCTGCACTAAAGCATAAGCTCTGAAGCATATCATGCCATGCCCTCTTATTCTTTGCTGTCTCTTGTGCTTCCTTCCATGTCTTTACCATATTAAACATCTCCTGTTGTAGCTCTCTTCTCCGCATGTATGTATTCTTCTTTCCATCTCATTTTGTCGTGTGAATACAATTGAAACAATGTTTTATATAACGCAATTACCATTTTTTTGCCTTTTTAACACGTCTTAGACGTGTTATTCTCATCAAATTAAACCCATTGCAAGCGTCGTTTTCTCACCTCATCATTCATTGAGATTTGTCTAATTCTCTCCATGAGCTCCATGTTAGTTTTTCTATCATATCGTGTTATTCCTTCTATTCTGGAAAGTCATCTGTTAGCCTCATAAAGCACACGCTCAGAAACAATCTTGTTAACAAATTCATTGTTGATCGAATTGCCTTCGATGAAGTCATAACTGAGGATTGCGTGACGAAAATGTTTAACCTTCGACGAATATACATATCATTTGCATATTTACATCTACATATCTGTTAGGAAGTGAAGTGTGTAAGTTCGTCTACTTTTTGGGAATCAACATATTAACAATTACCAATGTGTAGCGTTTTGAAATGCGCTTATTTTTTAATCACAAATAGCTAAAAAAAAAAGATGCTTTGGTTGACTACGAAGTCTTGTAAAGGATATGCCACTAACTATATTTAATGAGTATGTACGTGTCAGTATGTGGAGTGAACATAGATTACCAAAGGTGAATTATAGAAATACTGGAATGGAATACGAATCATTATCATCAGTTGCACGTTCTTGGTAAAAATAACCCTCCGAAAGTTTCTCGATCTCTTGCTATTTCTCTTTCTCATACTCCCCCATATCATATGGGTCTGCAATGACTTACCAGGGTAAGTTAATAAGTAAGTCACAAATGGCTGTAGACAAATAATAAATATGGTAACAACTTGAAACAAGTTTACTTTTATACATACATTGTCCCTTTATTTCTCAACATAATTTCCACCAACATTGATGATCTTATCCCATCGTTTTATCAGTCCTCCCAAACTGCGTGCTTTGTTTTCATTAACCCGCCATCCCACAGAACTGTGTGACTTACTTCTTGACTCGCCCTCATAACTTTTTCTGCCCATCTATGCACCGCTTTACGAGACAAACATTTGTCAGCATAACCACTGACATCCCACCTTGGCGGGAGACATTTCGCGAATGACGCCGAAGTTGAATGTGAAGTTAAAACGTGGTTTAGAAAACAGAGCATTCAGTTCTATGCAGCCGGTTTGGGAGGACTGATAAAACGATGGGATAAGTGCGTCAATGTTGGTGGAAATTCTGTTGAGAAATAAAGGGACAATTTATATATAAAAATAAACTGGTTTCGAGTTGTTATCATATTTAGTTATTTTTCAACAGCCATTTGTGACTTACTTATTAACTTCCCCTGGTAGTTACTGTACTTCCGCAGCTATTTCACAGAAAATACTAGCCAATCTAACTTGCCGTTTCCGTTCACATGTGAAAAGCACTCAAGTAGTGCCCTATGACATCAACATATTTCTCTTGTCTTCACTATACCAATTCGTCACCTACAAATGTATCTCTCTAATGCCGATCAACAAACGGTACTGCAAAACGTAATGTTTACAGACAATGTATAAACACAGTTTATAATCACAATGTATAATCACAATGTATAAACACAATGAGTCTACGTTAACAAGAATACCCTTTTTAACAAGAATACCCTTTCTTAATACGCGCGAGCAATAACTTATCTGCAATAAGTTTATATCAACGCTTGTCCATTCACTGTTCGAAAGAAGTTACAGTTTGTTGCGAGCCCTTTACCTAACGTTGCATTCAATCCCAACATGTACTGGCTAGTTGTGATTTACTAGACAATTTCATGTTTAGTAGTTTCCCATTTAATTATACAACGACTGTCGTGTCCTCCTTTACAGTGTCGTCCCTGGAGTGAAGAGAGTCGACACCCACATTATAATATTTTTTTCCTCTCAATATTCTGGAGAATCCACCAGCTTCCGTCCAACACACTCCATCAGCCTATGGACACCTTTTCTTATCACTCTCTCTCACTGTCGTACTATGCCCCCTTCTCATACTTCCCCAACGCAACGTATTCCACAACTCTTGCTTCTAAAAATTAATACAGCTTAATTTATTAAAAGAAAAGTGTAACGTATATGAGACGTGTATGCGAAGAAAATGTGTGTCGTGTATTATAACATAAATGTATGTGTCAGCCTTCAAAGTTCAGGATCATAGTGTACACATCATGGCAAGGATCACACGACATCATTCGAGTCAGTACGATAAACCTCACCGGAGTCGTATCCTTCTCTCCAGACATGTCCTCCTCCAGGAACTCTGATGACCATGAGATCTGAATCCCATGTAAATATATAATCCGTGGAAAAAAACTGTTATTGTTCCTAACCCAACTGTTCCTAACAGTTTATAGAAACTCCGGCTTCATAATTCCGGCGCGGTGAAACAAACATGGAACACTGTCCTATGAACAAGACTTTTTGTCTCTTGATAAATGTTCACTAGTTCTCACTATTAAACAGTTATTGTCTATACTCCAATAGAGACCTTTATTTTTGTTCTAGTCATAAGTGAACTGAATATCCATCACTACTGGTGTGTTAAAACTGGTATGACCTAAACTCATTCGGTATTTATCCGGTAGGATACTATTCAGCTCCACTGAGCAATGTTGATCATCTTCCTCTAGCATAATCTCTGTTGTAAAGTTGTTGGCCTATCTTCCTGCGCCAAACTTTATCCGGGATCGGATTGTCTCTTGGTTTCGTGTTCTTCATTCCAACCAGAGGAAACCTTACGGCACTGCAGTTTACACTAAATTACATCTAATGGTAGCCATACAGGCTCGTGTAAACTAAATCAAATATCTCCTTCACACGTTAGATGTTCTAACTGCTGCAGTGACAAGCATGTCTGCCTAGATCCACATTTTCAAGTTTTCCTAGTTGGTCCCAACTCGGGTTTTTATGGCAACTCCTAAAGTTGATCACGTGACATTTTCCTTTATGCCCACACAGGTGGCATATTGGCAGACCCTCCCTTGTCAGGGATCCATCCTCCCTGGATCCATCAATGTTAGATTTGTCACCACTGGTTTTGACATCCAAAACAATCTAGAGAGTTACTGTACAGTTCCAACAAAGGGTTTCGATACCAAGCTGCCAATCATGGTTTTCCAAACAACCTTACATTGTGCACGTGACGTTGTTGAAGTACTGCAGGTGTTCCACTGTTTCCAATAACCAGCCCTCAACTTTCTGTCATGTGGTGACAGTCAAAACCGCCATTCCGTCTGATGTCCGGAACTATAGATGACAGACGGAACTATTCCATATCCTGAGCGGGCAAGGCTATGTGATTTTAACTGTTTATGAACTGCCAACGCGGTGTATCCATTCCTTCTCACTCACCACCAAATGTGTATATGTGCTGCCCCGATGTAACCCGTGCAGCTGTGTTTACTCTGTTAGTAATACTGTTGTGGCCTAGAAAAATTACGCCAAGCAAACGTCGGTATTATTATCTGGTTAACTCATGGCGATCTCGTGACATAGGCCCCCTCTTAAGAGAGTAGTCCATCTCACTCTTCTCCACCGTGAGTTTAATCCAGATGATTCATTCTTCTTCTTCAGGAGCTGGGTGTCTTGACAAGAAGTCCGCTCCAACATTTTCCTTCCCAGGAATGTACTCAACTGTGAAATTATAAGGTTGAAGTAACAACGACCACCGCATCAAACGTGCGTTGAGCTTCTGAGAAGTAGCCAGGAACATCAGGGGCTGATGATCCGACTGGACCCGAAACTTAACTCCATACAAATAGGGCTGGAATTTTTGCACTGCCCATACGAGGGACAAGCACTCTCTCTCGACGGTTGAATAATTCCTCTCCGCCTGTAGTAATTTCTTGCTTGCGTATGCCACGGGTTTCAAAACCGAAGCATCGTCCTTTCCTTCCTGTAACAAAGCGGCTCCAATTCCAATCGCACTCGCATCTGTTCTCAACACAAATTGTTTGGAAAGGTCAGGGAGCTGTAATACAGGTTTGCTGACCAAGGCCTCCTTTAACTGACTATAGGCATTCTCACATTCGGGTGTCCAAATGATTTGGTCCGGGAATCCCTTTTTCAAGGTTTCCGTCAACGGAGCTCCCAGTTCAGTGAAATGTGGGATAAATTTGTGGTAGAACCCACACAACGAGAGAAAAGATCGCACATCCTTCTTCGTTTTTGGTCTAGGTGCATTTCTGATTTTCTCCAGGTTCTTCTCTTCCGGGACTATGTGTCCTGGAGTGATGGTGTGGCCTAGAAATTCCAGAGTTTGGTAACCAATCATGCACTTGGTTGGACGAGCAGTAAGCTCTGCTTCCTTGAGCCTATTAAACACTCTCTCCAAGGATTGTAAGTGGTCATCCAAGCTGTCACTGGAAATCAGAATTTCATCCATGAAAGAGATGATGGACGGTTCCTGTAACGGATCTAGTAAAGTCCTCATCATGCGTGTAAACACACTAGGTGCATTGCTGAGTCCAAAGGGCATGACCTTGAATTCGTAGTGTCCACTGGGTGTACTGAAAGCCAACAGTGGTCGAATCTCCGGTTTGACTGGTATCTGATAGTACCCCCGACTCAGATCCACCTTTGAAAAGTACCGAGCCTTATGGAGCCTAGCGAATAACTGAGTTGGATTCGGCAAAGGTTCCACCTGAAATTGTGTGTGACTGTTCAGAAGTCGGTAGTCTATACATAACCTGTGTTCTCCACTTGGTTTGCGTAACAAAACCACCCCCGCATTGTATGGGGATGTGGATGGTGCAATCACGTCATCCTCCAGCAATTTTTGTATTTCCTCCTCCAGGGCCTTTTCTTTAGAGAATGGCACTGGGTAAACCTTTTGGCGAACAGGCTCCTGTGTGGTCAAAGTCATATCGAACTCAACCAACCTCGTTCGTCCTGGTTTATCAGTCAGTATCTCCTTATGAGACTTGAGAACCTGGGTTATCCTTTCCTTCTCCTGGGAGGTCAGATCAGGGTTCACTTGTACATCCCTATAGGTTTCCTGGTGTACCAAGGGATATTCCCTGCCCTCGTTGGTTCCCACTTCTGTCTCCACTGCAACTGCCATTGCCATGAGGTGCGCTGCCTTGTCTCCGGGTCTCTCTTCGTATTTCCGCAAGAGATTGATATGGAAAATCTTCGACTTTCCCCGGATCTGGATCTGATAGTTGGTTCTGGATATCACCCTTTCCACGGGAAATGGTCCTTGCCAACCTATCTCCAGTTTGTTGTTTCCCGTTGGGAGTAGCAACAAAACTGTATCTCCCACCTCTAGAGATCTTTCTTTAGACCTGCGGTTGTAGTAAGCCGCATGTCTTTTCCTGGCCTTTATCAAGTTTTGATTTGCCAGAGTCCATCCCTTGTGGAGTTTTTCTTTCAGTTCCTCCACGTATTTATAGGATGAGATCACTTCTTCTGACGTCCCCTCTTCAGTCCAACTCCTCAACATGGCTTCCAACGGTCCTTTGATTGGACGACCAAACAGCAACGTAGCGGGTGGTAGTCCTGTTGAGCCATGAGGAACTTCCCGATAGGCAAAGAGTGCTGCTGGGATATATTCATCCCACCTATCAGGTTTTTCCTGCGCTAGTTTCCTGAGCATTGTCATCAACGTGCCGTTGAAACGCTCTACTTGTCCATTGGCTTGAGGGTGGTACGGGCTGGTATGTATGTGGTTAGAGTGAAACACCCTAAATACCTCCTCCGTTAGTTTTCCACAAAACTGAGATCCATTGTCCGTCAGAATTTGATCCGGAAAGCCTAATCTGGTAAAGGCCTCCATCAGTGCGTCCGCCACTCTTATAGAGTCAATCGTGGTCAACGGTATGGCTTCACCCCACATCGTACAGCAATCCACCATTGTGAGTATATACATGTTCCTCTTCCTAGTCCTGGGAAGTGGGCCCACGATATCGATGGCTACCCTCTCGAAAGGAGAGTTCATGATGGGCAAATTCACCCAACACCACCGGTGCTGTCCAGTGTTTCGGTGCCACCCTCTGGCACTCAGGGCATGACTTCACATACCGACGCACATCATCTGTCATTCCCGGCCAATAGTAATGGCAGGAAATCCGCTGCATGGTGGCGGCAATACCCATGTGTCCACTAAAGGAAATGGTATGCCCCATATGAAGAATCTGGGATCGGTGAGCTTTCGGGACGACCAACTGACCGTATAGGTTGTCTCCCCTTCCTGCTCTCCTGTAGAGTATCCTATTCTTCGTGTAGTACTGCCCCCGTCCTGGTGGATCAGCACTTTTCTGCAGCTTTCTGTAGCAAGGACGTAAAGTATCATCCTCACTCTGGGCAGTTCGTAGCTCCCCCGGCATTGGGTTAGTCACAATTGCGTCTGCCTCTTCCGTTTTCGTCTGAGAGCGAGTCTGCATTGCTCCCATATGGATTGGCTCCCTGGGCATTCCCAGAAAGACATACCGGCAACCTAGGATGACTGGGAAAATGGGATCGGTCAATACAGCGGCTTTGATGGTGCCGGTGACGTACCTTGACCGAATCTCCACATTAGCAATAGGCAACTTCATGGTTACAGCACTCTTCTGTGCAGGCTGTATATCCAAGGTTTCACCTGTGAATTGTTCTGGATGTACCAGATCCACAGAAATCACGGCCTCCCCGTCCAGTCCTGAGTCGTATAAACACTCCACTTGACGACCGTTAACCTCTACCAATTCCACTACAGGTGGTTTTTCCTGGTCTGGAGTCTCTTCCTCGGCCTCGACCTGTTCGGTGGGCTCCACCTTAGGTTTCCCGGGGCACACGGCGAATTGAGTGTCTCCTGACTTTCCCCTGCAGTCAATAGCATTGTGCGTGTTTGACTTGCATTGGTTGCACCATTTCCCTGTCCTAGATTTTCTATTGTCGGACTTGAGTGAGCTCTCCTGGTGGCGAGCTTCCTTGTTGACCTTGGCATTTTCCGTGACAACCTCCTTGGAAGTCACTTGACATGCTGCGAAGTGAGGGTTCTTAGCCTTCGATTTGCAGTCCCTCGTATTGTGAGAGGGTGACTTACAAATTGAACACCACATCTCCGACCACGGTCGTTTTGGTGTAGAGCTTGAAGTGCTCTTGCTTCCCTCCTTCTTCTTCTCTGAACTATCCTCTGATTTTTGCACATAAGGTTCCCACTTTTTGGTTCCTGAGTTTTTGGCTTTCTTCTTGTCATGTTTCTCTTGACTTTTGGTGTTGGTGGAAAGGTTCTCCCCTGCCTCCCCATGTACCTCGACGAACCGTTCTGCTAATTTAGTCACGAGGTCAATACGTTCCGCTCCTTGTTCTCCCAGGAACGTCCTGAGAGGTTTAGACATTTGCTTCTTCAGCTGGTCGACCACCATGAGCTCTTCCAGACTCTCATAGTCATGTGCGAACCTAGCCAAATCCATCCACTTATGGAGATAAGATTTAAGACGCAAACTGTAGGCGGCAAACAACTCTCCCGGTTCTCGTTTCGCTGCTCGAAATTTTTTCCGGTAGGTATGTGACGTAACTTCGAATCGTTTCAGCAGAGCCGTCTTTAACTCATCATAATTGTTCTCATGTCCTGGTGGCAGGCGAGTATAAACCTCGTATCCGGTCCCGCGTAAACCCTGGGATAGCTTAAGATTCAATTTGTTACGCTCCAGACCCATAGCAACTGACATAGCCTCGAAGCGTTGAAGGTACTGGTCAATCTTCTCTTTGTCCTCCTCGTAGACCGCCAAAGGAAACTTCATGGCATGGTACCCATGTCCACCTACTGGTGTTGAGCCTGGGATGGAGGAACCTCCAACTGCTCCCTCAGTTTCTTCATTAGATTGACTCTTCAACTCGAGTTCCCTCATCCGGTACTCGTGCTCCCTTTTCTGAGCTTCTTGTTCAGCTTCCAGTTTCCTAGCTGCTTGCTCAGCTTCAAATTTCTTAGCTGCTTGCTCAGCTTCAAATTTCTTAGCTGCTTGCTCAGCTTCCAATTCCATCCTTCTCAATTCCAACTCGGCCTTTCGATCTTCCCTTTCTGCTTGACGATACTCTCTCCCCACTTCCTGTATGTAATCCGTTAGAGCAGACCCCGACAGTCCCATGTCTTCCCCCTTTGCCCTTAATTCTAACGTGGTTAGTTTAGGGGTGGCCATTTTACAGAGAGGTAAGCTAGCAGGTCGAGTACAATATAACTGCAAATTACTATACAGATATATAAACAAGTACTATAACTCTAGATATTACCACACACAGAACATTCACTCAGTGACAAGAGTAGAATCAGGACCACAGACCTATGCAGACGTGTGAAGTGTGAACAGGTAAGATATTAGTCCTAACCCCTATCCACATTCACTCTAGCTGGATTCTCCAATATGATATCACCGTCTTATAACTAAGGATCCCGTGTCAAAAGACCCCGTTGTCAGAAGATCCCACTGTCAAAGGTTCCTGCTTGCAGGAGATCTCGCTGTCCAAGGATTCCGTTTATTAGAGATCCCGCTGTCCAAAGATCCCATTTACGAGAGATCCCGCTGTCCTAAGATCCCGTTATCGAGCCCCCAATAATGTCGTGTCCTCCTTTACAGTGTCGTCCCTGGAGTGAAGAGAGTCGACACCCACATTATAATATTTTTTTCCTCTCAATATTCTGGAGAATCCACCAGCTTCCGTCCAACACACTCCATCAGCCTATGGACACCTTTTCCTATCACTCTCTCTCACTGTCGTACTATGCCCCCTTCTCATACTTCCCCAACGCAACGTATTCCACAACTCTTGCTTCTAAAAATTAATACAGCTTAATTTATTAAAAGAAAAGTGTAACGTATATGAGACGTGTATGCGAAGAAAATGTGTGTCGTGTATTATAACATAAATGTATGTGTCAGCCTTCAAAGTTCAGGATCATAGTGTACACATCATGGCAAGGATCACACGACATCATTCGAGTCAGTACGATAAACCTCACCGGAGTCGTATCCTTCTCTCCAGACATGTCCTCCTCCAGGAACTCTGATGACCATGAGATCTGAATCCCATGTAAATATATAATCCGTGGAAAAAAAAACTGTTATTGTTCCTAACCCAACTGTTCCTAACAGTTTATAGAAACTCCGGCTTCATAATTCCGGCGCGGTGAAACAAACATGGAACACTGTCCTATGAACAAGACTTTTTGTCTCTTGATAAATGTTCACTAGTTCTCACTATTAAACAGTTATTGTCTATACTCCAATAGAGACCTTTATTTTTGTTCGAGTCATAAGTGAACTGAATATCCATCACTACTGGTGTGTTAAAACTGGTATGACCTAAACTCATTCGGTATTTATCCGGTAGGATACCATTCAGCTCCACTGAGCAATGTTGATCATCTTCCTCTAGCATAATCTCTGTTGTAAAGTTGTTGGCCTATCTTCCTGCGCCAAACTTTATCCGGGATCGGATTGTCTCTTGGTTTCGTGTTCTTCATTCCAACCAGAGGAAACCTTACGGCACTGCAGTTTACACTAAATTACATCTAATGGTAGCCATACAGGCTCGTGTAAACTAAATCAAATATCTCCTTCACACGTTAGATGTTCTAACTGCTGCAGTGACAAGCATGTCTGCCTAGATCCACATTTTCAAGTTTTCCTAGTTGGTCCCAACTCGGGTTTTTATGGCAACTCCTAAAGTTGATCACGTGACATTTTCCTTTATGCCCACACAGGTGGCATATTGGCAGACCCTCCCTTGTCAGGGATCCATCCTCCCTGGATCCATCAATGTTAGATTTGTCACCACTGGTTTTGACATCCAAAACAATCTAGAGAGTTACTGTACAGTTCCAACAAAGGGTTTCGATACCAAGCTGCCAATCATGGTTTTCCAAACAACCTTACATTGTGCACGTGACGTTGTTGATGTACTGCAGGTGTTCCACTGTTTCCAATAACCAGCCCTCAACTTTCTGTCATGTGGTGACAGTCAAAACCGCCATTCCGTCTGATGTCCGGAACTATAGATGACAGACGGAACTATTCCATATCCTGAGCGGGCAAGGCTATGTGATTTTAACTGTTTATGAACTGCCAACGCGGTGTATCCATTCCTTCTCACTCACCACCAAATGTGTATATGTGCTGCCCCGATGTAACCCGTGCAGCTGTGTTTACTCTGTTAGTAATACTGTTGTGGCCTAGAAAAATTACGCCAAGCAAACGTCGGTATTATTATCTGGTTAACTCATGGCGATCTCGTGACAACGACCAACGCCTCATACCACTGAAATCAACGCTACGCTATCTGCTTCCAAATCGCCAGTGCCTGATTTCGAGTCCGCGAGCAGCAAAATAACATCCGCACGTGAACAAAAGCTGTCTCCGTCACTCCGTGGGGAAATAACTCGGCTACAGCTATTGCAGCTTAATAATGAACTTGCATTTCCAGACGTTCTTTATGCAAATGATGCTCAGCATTAAACCTCCATAATACGATGGAACTATTTTATGCACAGGGCATGTCCCTTTTGATTTAGCCAAATGTTCTCCGGCCGATATTTTGCAATCCACCACATGTGTAACTAGCACCGCCCCAAACAAATTGAAATCGTTTTCTATGCCATCTTTACGTGCGTGCGGTTTTAATTATATAAGACATAATTGATAGCATGGCTAATGCTTTTATTTTTTTAGACCAATTGACAATCCATGTATGATGTGATAGATGTCATAACCGTCGTTTTTGCTTCAAAGAAACTTTCCTGGTGTCGATTATTAAGAGCTTGCATCTTTCCCATTGCAACATACGCCTGTGAGACCTGGACACTTACTAAAAAGCTTAACAATCATAAGTATCTTTGAATATAAATGTTATAGACGGATTTTAAGAATATCCTGGATACAGAAAAGAACAAATGCATCCACACGACAAGAGCTGAATACTGAAGAAGGTTGGCTACTAAAATCTATAAAACAAACAAAATTCAAATATGTTGCTTACCTGAAACGTCGTGAAAGTTTGGAGAGAACAATAATGGAGGGGTATATACCCGGGGAAAGAGGAAGGGGACGATCAAAGGGAAGATGGGTGCAGGATGTGGCAGGTGATCTCAGGATGGGTGTATCGGACACGGGACATCCTGCATATGACCGAGAAGTTTTCCGGACGGTTGTAATGGGAGCGAAGTTCTGTCAGTAACATGCTACTGAATGAATGAACGAACCAACCAACCAACGAGCGAACGAACGAATGAATGAATGAATGAATGAATGAATGTGTGGGATGTAGGATTTAATATATGAGAATATTTGCTAAGTTTGTCTATGGGATCCCAGATGGGATGAATTTACATTCTCACTCACTTCTATAAGGCAAGGTGATTAGGGAAATTTACCACAGATACAAGGGGAAAAACAATTCACTCCTTTTGACAATGGTATCTATGTGTATGTATCCCCTCCCACTCGATCACCTTTTGAATTTGATATAGTGTCAGAGAACATTGATTGTTTACAACATATAGAACAACCACTGTTGAACAAACATCAACAAGCAATTGACGTAAACATCAACATTGGGACAAACTTGTTACCCAGGAATTAAATCAAGATCCAGAGTATGCATATGTGTATTAATAGTATTGAGTTTTTAATGGATATGCATGAGATGACATGTGACATAATAAGCACATTCAATTTGGATAACTCCGTGTATCCCCATCATCAATACACTCAAAACGAAAACAACACTCCAAATTCAAAACACAAGAACTAGACTAATTAAACAGTCCTATTCTTTCTTTTCCTCTTGTTATGTCGATATGTATTCCTCTCCAAGGCCATGCAGATTATATTTCCATTATCCATTCCTAGAAAACTGTATGGCAAGGACGCCAGATATTTATATCACAAAATGAATGAATATTAGGCTGGATCGACCTGGGTGTCGAGGTCATTAGAAAAACTCTTCTCCTCGAAAGGGATTCGAACATATTATCAAAGTAAAGGCAGTCAATCGTGCTAGCCATTGTGCTACGGTAGCTGCCGAGTTCCGAAAGAGTACGTGTTATTTAATCTGTCAGTAATATATCGCATATCCTTTACAGGACATTGCAGTCAACACCAGTATTTTTCAGCTGCTATTGATGTTTTGGCATGATAACGCTCAGTATTTTGCCATTGCTTTCTGAGCGACCGGCTCACATACCCCCCCCCCCCCCCCGGGGGTAAGTAACCAACGCGACGCGGTCCGCTACCGAATCTCGCTCAGCTGCGTCACCCACGCGACTATACGGGATTACGGAGAAAGTCATTAACTCTTTGGCCAGGGAGATCGGCATTTAGTAATTACTATCAGCAATAAAAGCAGAAATGGCAATAAAAACGGGCAGTTTTTAAACTTTGCAACATTATTTATCTCAACTTTATATTGTAAATGTCCTCATAGGAGATGCAAGAGAATAAATTAACTTTATTACTGCATCTGAATATTGAGTTCATTCAACGTTTAAAAGATTTAAGATGAGCATGAAAAGTTGGGGATTTATTCTCATCCCCCAACAATACAAATAATTCTAATGCACTTCATACCTCGATAAATAATGTTACCCCATCTCAAAGCTGAAATGTTGGCTCATTTACAATTCCTGTTGATAGCCATTGGATTGGAACAGGCAGAACATGATTATCCGTGTCTATGTCAATATATAATTTATTGAATAGCTTGACTTGAAGGCATCTTCTTTGACGTAATTAACAATGTGAATATTTTCATCCTAAGCACGTCTAGTTGAGCTTGATGGGCGAATGATGCAATGTAATTCTTTTCAAGTTTGGAGTTCGGTCTCTCACACTCCCGTTGATCTCGGATTGCGTCTCCAACATAACAGGTGCTCCATCTGCACAGCACCTACAGATTTCTGATACAAGGACTTTCGAATTGAAAGATGGATGCCACCTATAAGAAATTATTTATTGGTTGTTGCTACAAGAGCAGTTGCATTTGTGTAAAGGTTATGATGTTACACTGACAATGGCCTGAGCACGTTCGGGAGAGGATTTGATGTCTACTCTCGACGCTCGCTACGAGTCGGGGAATAGCGGTCACCTAACCTGCAAATATGCTGTGTGATTATTGTCACATCTTCGTTTACTCCACTCCTAAATTATTATTAAGAAACATCGCACCTGCAGAGGCAAGCGATATTTCGCAGTGATTTTACCAGTTCCCCAATTAGAGCCACCAGTATCTTCTATTGTTAGTGTACTGAACAAGTGCTATTTAAACCTGCTGGATCTTGTACGGAGTCTGAAGATTGCTACTTGTTTAATTTGGTCGAGTCGGTAATATCCTCTTTCTGATAGACGTCTATTCTCTTGATTTCCACTTCGCTTGCAGGCGCTTTTTATAATCCTGTTAGTCTTGTCATGGGTGTTGTCCGTTTACGGCTGAGGTTGACGTCCGCATTCCTTTGCTAATCTGTCAGCCTCTTCGTTTCCGGGCACATTGCCATGTGATGTGATCCATTGTATTACAACTCTTTTAGAGTCTTCAATACAATATAAGGCGGAGATGTTAGCGTAGTCGATAATGTGTTATACTGATAATGTAATGAGCGCGGTCAGACGAGGGTTCGACGCTTACATTCGTCGTCTCGCTAAGAGAGGGAAAGACTGACCACTTTGCCACGAACGAACGAACGAACTTTATTCCACAGTACATTTAGGGCTACAGATTGAGATGACCGTATCACTTGACAGTGCAGTCAGGGCTACAGAATGACATGACCGTATCATTTCACAGTGCACTCAGGACTACAGAATGGGATGACCGTATCATTTCACAGTGCATTCATGTCTAAATAATGATATGACTGTATCACTTCACAGTGCATTCAGGGCTACAGAATGAGATGACCGTATCATTTCACCGTGCGTTCAGGTGTAAAGAATGAGATGACCGTATCATTTCACACTACATTCAGGTCCAAAGAATGACATGACCGTATCAAGTCACAGTGCATTAAAGGCTACAGAGTGGGATGACCGTATCATTTCACCGTGCATTCAGGTCTGAAGAATGAGGTGACCGTGTCAATTCACAGTGTATTCAGGCCTACAGAATGAGATGACCGTATCACTTCACAGTGAACGCAGGGCTACAGAATGAGATGATCGTATCACGTCAGAGTACATTAAAGGCTACAGAATGAGATGACCGTATCACTTCACGGACTAAAGTTGGTTTCGGCGTAGGTGTTTTTAATACAAGTAAAACAATTGTCATTATTATTGAAACTTTTAGTCTCCAGTGTCATATTACGTAAGTACTGTTAGTTCTGATCTCCATGAAAAAAAAACACAGTGTGTGCTACAGGCAGATAATTTATGACAGAAACTGTCATCGCCTGAAACACTAGTGACATTATACGATGACAATGTTTACATGGAGTCGCGGTGGCGTGATGGCAAGCAGGCTTGATTGCCGGCCTGACGGTCATTTGTTCGAATCTCTGTCGTGGCCGCTTTGTGTTTTAATTGGCCTCATCTCCTGGGTCGATGCAGCCTAAAATGAGTAACAGAAAATGTCCTGGAAATCAAGCCGACCTGTATGCTGTTGACCGTACCCCATACTGAGTGCTGATTGGGCTATACAAACATGAGACTAGCATCATATACTTTACACACCAATGCGTGTAAAATGTTCCTGTACATTACTGTCTACGATATATCACGGCATAGACTGAGCAGCTATGGCTTGTTCCGAATTCAATGACCACGGATCTTTCATAATAAATCAGTGGATGTATTCATAATGTCACATTCACTCTAAGATGGTCATCTGGGACTGTAGCCCAGAAGAGTAACTTTTGTGTCTAACTCCCATGCTATACTTTGAAAAGATGAGTTATATGGCTACTGCATCATTATGAATTTCAATGGACGCAATGTGGGGATCTCCGGAGATTGAATGAATATATGCTTTGCATCTGCCAAGTAGATTGGCACTTCCAATAGATCTTCTGCTCTTGGAAATATTTTAACGGCCAGTGTGCATTATGTATTTAAGTGAATTTATGCAGCGCTTTAGAGAGGGCTTTTGTGAAGTTGATAGGGAACTGATGTCATGATTGCTGACGGACGGGATTTAAACGCCTGCACTCGTTGTCTCGTTAAGTGAGAGAAAGTCTGTTAACATATTCTTCCACGCATTCAGGTCTACAACTTCTCATGGCCCTGCCACATCACAGATTCATAACCGGAAACTATTTCCGAACAAATTTATGTTGTTTGTTTAATTGTAGTATATGGATATTGTCAAGTAATTCGTTTGTTCTTGGAAATTTGGCAAGTAATTTGTTTGCTGTTGGAAATATGACAAGTAATTCGTTTGCTCTTGGAAATTTGGCAAGTAATTTGTTTGCTGTTGGAAATATGACAAGTAATTCGTTTGCTCTTGGAAATTTGGCAAGTAATTTGTTTGCTAGCCGGCTTCGTGGCTTAGAGGTTATGACTTTTCTCCGTAATCTCGTATACTCTCGTCGGTTAACGTGATGACGGTTCAAATCAGCAGTGGTTCGAATCGCATTGATGACTTGCGGGGTATGTTAGCCGGCCGCTCAGAAAGCAATGGCAAACTACTGAGCGTAATCTTGCCAAGGGATCAACATACAGCTGAAAGATGCTGGTGTTGACAGCTAAGTCCTATAAAGGATTTGCTAAAAAAAAAAAAAAAAAAAAAAAAAAATTTGTTTGCTGTTGGAAATATGACAAGTAATTCGTTTGCTCTTGGAAATATGGCAAGTAATTTGTTTGCTGTTGGAAATATGACAAGTAATTCGTTTGCTCTTGGAAATTTGGCAAGTAATTTGTTTGCTGTTGGAAATATGACAAGTAATTCGTTTGCTCTTGGAAATATGGCAAGTAAATCGTTTCTCTAGGAAGTTATGTAACAACTGTTAGCTTACACTGAGTGTGTATGCTTGCAGCTGTGGGGGAGGAGTAGCTCACTGGATGCAACAAATGTCTCAGGATGGTGCAGACACAATTCGTTCTTGCCTTGAACACGGAAGTCGGAGTCGGAGAAGGGTCACAAATACGCGTGATGGAGGGAGGGGTGGGGCACTGGTAATAGGCAAAGCTAGCCAATACGCGAAAATCTATGCATTCTTGTTGTTGTTGTGGTTGTTGTTGTTGTTGTTGTTGTTGTTGTTGTTGTTGTTGTTGTTGTTGAAATAGTAGTAGTAGTAGTAGTAGTAGCAGCAGCAGCAGCAGCAGCAGCAGCGGCAGCAGTAGCAGCAGCAGCAACAGTAGTAGTAGTAGTAGTAGTAGTAGTAGTAGTAGTAGTAGTAGTAGTAGTAGTAGTAGTAGTAGTAGTAGTAGTAGTAGTAGTAGTAGTAGTAGTAGTAGTAGTAATAGCAGCAGCAGTAGCAGTACTGTGTGAACTACGCCCGAGTTCAAAGCGAGCGAATGAAAACAAATAAATGAAAGTGATCCTAAAGAAAACAAAATAAAACAACCGCAATCCATTATCACAGTATGAATGTGTGTAATTTCTTGTAATATACTGTTGTAAGATTGTCTCGTTTTACAGACTGTATTACAGGCGGGGCATTCTCTTGCGAACCGTCCTGGTCGTCCCCAGGCTGGAATAGAAGTGAAGAACAAGAAGAACAGGGTGGAAAAGGTTGGGGGTGTTATCATATGTCTGCAACAGCTCATTCTAGCTCTGGTAGCGATAGAACAAACACCGGTCTTTGTATCAGCAGCTGTTATAAAACACGATACAGAAGTTCATTCTGTTGACTGACTACATTAGTTATTCACTACGACCGGCTTCTAACGATTTCCTTTCGTGGTTGTCAGAACGTTCACGGCGAATAATTTATGTAATGACTGAAATATTATCGTTTATCGAAAGGTTATGTGCCTAGGGGTTAACGTCTTTCTCCGCAATCCTGTATATTCTCGTGAGTAAGGTAACCTGTCCGAGAATCGGTAGCGGTTCACGCAGCGTTGATAACTTACGGGGTATGTGAGCCGGTCGCTCAGAAAGCAATGGCAAACTACTGAGCGTAATCTTGCCTAGTACATCAACAGCAGCTGAAAAATGTTGATGTTGACTGCAACGTCCTGTAAGGGATTTGCAAAAAAAATGTGCATAATGTTATTGGATGATGGGAAGTTAAATAGTAAACAAAATAAGCGGTGAAGATTTTTTTTTTTTCGTAAACAATATTGAGGATATAAACGTAGAAGTCATAAAGAAAACGTTGCACGATTTATTGGCGTGTTTCGCTGCATCTCGTCAAGTGTGTACTGTTGAGTTATTTATTATCATCATTATCTTCATGATCCAGTGCCTTGCCGGCTGGCGTGGGTGATCATGTTTCTCCACACATTGCGGATCCGCTAAGTCTTCCAACCTTATTCGAGATGGCTAGGTATACGATCCACTACACTAATTTATGTGGGCAGTATATCATCCGTTTTCCTTATTTGTTTAACACCTCTAGCGTCATTCAAGCTCCGTCTTCTCTAGAGGCTGCCGTCATACCTATAATCCACACACTCCCGCTGATTCATAAAACCAATCAATCAATCATATTGTACAAACCCCGTTCCCGCTAATCTACAAAATCATTCACCCAACCAATCATATTATTCATCCTCCGTTACTATTGATCCATTAACAAGCCAATCAACCAATCATATTTACAAACTCCGTCCCCACTGGTCCACAAAACCAGTCAATCAACCAATCATGTTATTCAGTCTGCACATTAACATTACATTTGCTACATTTAACGTTACTATTTCTCTTCTCTACAGTTGGCATTTTAACAGTTCTGCCCCTACTTGCTCTGCTCGTTCTCAACCTGAGGATCATCCAAGAACTGCGTCGTTCAGCGCAGTATCTGCAGTGCTACTTGGGTGCGGACATGCGAGTGCGGTCTGTCGCCACTAGCGAGGAAGTGAAGATCACCCTCATGTTGATCGGTGTCGTGGTGGCCTTTTTTGTGTGCCATGTGCCATATATGGTCTTCAGGTACATACTTATTATGCCTTTTTGTGTGCCATGTGCCATATATGGTTTTCAGGTACATACTTATTATGCCTTTTTGTGTGCCATGTGCCATATATGGTCTTCAGGTACATACTTATTATGCCTTTTTTGTGTGCAATGTGCCATATATGATCTTCAGGTACATATTTTTTATTTATGACTCTTGAATACGTGCATAAGAGATTTTACCTATTCATACACCTTCAAACGCAAATTTGAATTCACCCAAAGAAAGTACCAGTCAATGTTTTCCTTCATATGGAACGGGTGTTGTGCAAAGTAATTTGCTCTCTTCTACATATTGCGGATACCCCTAACGGTCCGCCACAGAGTCAGAAGGCTATGGGTTTGATCTCCTGTTCGGGCTGGAAATTTGAATAAGAACCACTGGTACCTAATGATACCACATTAGTCTTCTCGGATTAGGGCGAAAAACAGGAGAGTCACGTGCAAGTTGCACACGTTACAATCCCACAACAGTTGAAAATCGTAAACAAGTAGGCCGTAAAGTCGCAGCTCTGGTAACATTGTTGAATGGAAACCTACCCACGCGTAGATAGATTCCGTTACAATGGGTGAATGGAAACCTACCCACGCGTAGATAGATTCCGTTACAATGGGTGAATGGAAACCTACCCACGCGTAGATAGATTCCGTTACAATGGTTGAATGGAAACCTACCCACGCGTAGATAGATTCCGTTACAATGGGTGAATGGAAACCTACCCACGCGTAGATAGATTCCGTTACAATGGGTGAATGGAAACCTACCCACGCGTAGATAGATTCCGTTACAATGGGTGAATGGAAACCTACCCATGCGTAGATAGATTCCGTTACAATGGTTGAATGGAAACCTACCCACGCGTAGATAGATTCCGTTACAATGGGTGAATGGAAACCTACCCACGAGTATATAGATTCCGTTACAATGGGTGAATGGAAACCTACCCACGCGTAGATAGATTCCGTTACAATGGTTGAATGGAAACCTACCCACGCGTAGATAGATTCCGTTACAATGGGTGAATGGAAACCTACCCACGCGTAGATAGATTCCGTTACAATGGGTGAATGGAAACCTACCCACGCGTAGATAGATTCCGTTACAATGGGTGAATGGAAACCTACCCATGCGTAGATAGATTCCGTTACAATGGTTGAATGGAAACCTACCCACGCGTAGATAGATTCCGTTACAATGGGTGAATGGAAACCTACCCACGCGTAGATAGATTCCGTTACAATGGTTGAATGGAAACCTACCCACGCGTAGATAGATTCCGTTACAATGGTTGAATGGAAACCTACCCACGCGTAGATAGATTCCGTTACAATGGTTGAATGGAAACCTACCTACGCGTAGATAGATTCCGTTACAATGGGTGAATGGAAACCTACCCACGCGTAGATAGATTCCGTTACAATGGTTGAATGGAAACCTACCCACGCGTAGATAGGATTCCGTTACAGTGGGTGAATGGAAACCTACCCACGCGTAGATAGATTCCGTTACAATGGTTGAATGGAAACCTACCCACGTGTAGATAGGATTCCGTTACAATGGGTGAATGGAAACCTACCCACGCGTAGATAGATTCCGTTACAATGGTTGAATGGAAACCTACCCACGCGTAGATAGGATTCCGTTACAATGGGTGAATGGAAACCTACCCACGCGTAGATAGGATTCCGTTACAATGGGTGAATAGAAACCTACCCACGCGTAGATAGATTCCGTTACAATGGTTGAATGGAAACCTACCCACGCGTAGATAGGATTCCGTTACAATGGGTGAATGGAAACCTACCCACGCGTAGATAGGATTCCGTTACAATGGGTGAATAGAAACCTACCCACGCGTAGATAGATTCCGTTACAATGGTTGAATGGAAACCTACCCACGCGTAGATAGATTCCGTTACAATGGGTGAATGGAAACCTACCCACGCGTAGATAGATTCCGTTACAATGGTTGAATGGAAACCTACCCACGCGTAGATAGATTCCGTTACAATGGTTGAATGGAAACCTACCCACGCGTAGATAGATTCCGTTACAATGGGTGAATGGAAACCTACCCACGCGTAGATAGATTCCGTTACAATGGGTGAATGGAAACCTACCCACGCGTGGATAGATTCCGTTACAATGGTTGAATGGAAACCTACAGTAGTATAGTAGGAGGTTTTGCCACCCCAAATGGGGATCCGGATCCCCAATTTTTTCTTATATAAGCTATATATGACGTCATCAGATCCCCCCGAAATTGGATCCCCATTTTCAAGGGGGATCCAAAGGGGACATAACTTATTTCTGGTCTTATGACATCCGTTTTTGTTGTGTGCTTTAAAGATGGCGGCTATTGTTACTATTTCAGGTCTCTTTTTGTTGTTGTGTGATTTAAAGATGGCGGCTATTGTTAGTTGTAGTAGTGGATGGTGAGTGAAGATTAAAAGATGTTTATGCGCGGGTGGAGCGGCAGCGAGGCGGAAGTGAGGGGAGCGGGTGGGTGATCGTGTGCGTGTGTGTTCGAGGGCGGGGTGGGTGATCGGGTGTGTGTGAGGGCGGGGTGGGTTCAAGTGAATATAAAATATGTGCCGTGGATGGGTAGGTGTTTATTATTAGTCACGGATCCTAGATGGAAACATCCTTTTACGGTTTTGATTGCGGGGCTAACGGGGAGTGGAAAATCCGTCTTTGTGAAAAACTTTCTGGTTCATCTTCCAGTCGTTTTGATCTTGCTGCTCTGTTTCATTGTCCCGCTGTTCCATTGTATGTATATATTACATGTATTTGGGATATTGTTCTTTTATCCTTTTGTCCACGTATCAATTGTTTTACATGTAAAATTGAGTCAACAATCTCTCACCACACAGAACGACATGAAAACCAGGAAAACAAGAAAGAGGAAAATACAAGAACAACATAAAAAAAAAAAAAATGGTGGTGTGCTGCATTGACTCAGGGTGCTTAATAATACCAGACAATACCTAGGTCGTGTAGTATTCCCTTGCTCTGTATGACTGGAATGTTGTAGAAAACCACCATTCTATTACCATTAGATATAGGTGATCTTGTCGCCTCAGTGTCCACGTTTCACAACCAGACAAAAGTTCAGGTTCTATGTAACACTTCAACACTCTAAATGTGTTAAACTGATCAGCTACGCCGAGCTCTACCAACATAACAAACCTGTCAACTATGTTGACCTCATGACAAAATAAGACAGTTGATATACCAGCAAAACTAAAAGAAGAACCAGCAGGTGTCGTTTTATAAGTTTATTTTGACATAAGATGCTTTGAATACACCGGCAACAACAAGGCATAAAAACACGAGAACGGAAAACAAGAACAAACTTACATTTAATCTATCGTTATAACAATAGGGGGTGGTGTTGGGAGAAGTATGCAATCTTCGGGGTCATCGTAAATAACCGTCTCCGCACTCATCCAGCTGTGGAGAGGGGGTGTATTATGTGGTGGCGGTGGTGGTGATGGTGTGGTCTCCTCGATTAAAAAGGTATCCACACTACTCCAGCTTTGGAGAGGTTGTGTATTTTGTGGTGGAGTACTGGGTTGGATTGGTGGTGAAATAATTTCACAATCCGAATCCGAGGAGAGTAATAAGGCTCGGGGTCTGAACCAGTTGTAGTGTTTTGGTATGTTGTGGCGTGTAGGTTGAGGTGATTGGGGAGGGTGCTCTTGTTGTTCTTGTCGAAGAACACGCCTCCTTAATCTGTTGAATCCCAAGTCTATTAGTTCTTCCTTCGTCAGAAGACGCTCCATGACACCTCTTAAATGGGCATCCACAGCTTCCTCAAAAGTTTCACTCACACATGAGTGGGCCAACTGGTTTCCCTGCTCTTCGATGCACCCAGTGCAATAATGGAACGGGTTGGTGCACAGTTCGGTTAGCACGCGGTCCGTTATGGCCTCGTCTGCAGTCATTCTGTAACAACAGAACAATATACAGATATAACTAACAGAAATATGGGTGTGAGAGTTTGGTGGTTAAAACAAGAACATAACATATAATCAGACGTAACCGCAATAACAATAACATAACCACAATAACCATAACATAACCACAATAACCATAACATAACCACAATAACCATAAAATAGCGCAATATGGGTGCTGTTCCATGTTAGGCTTCCGCGCCTTACAGCGGTGTTGATTATCCGTAGTATTTTACAAGTCGCCTTTTCTAACGCGTTGTTAATCTCTCTGTATTTGTTAATATCGCTTTCATACTGTTGAAAAAAAAAAATTTTTTTTTTTTGGGTTATTCCTAGGTTTTTTTTTTTTGTTTTGTTTTTTTTCTTTTTCTTTTTTAAAATTTCTATTTCACTTCTGCCATCCTCTGGTATTATATGTCTAAGATAGGAGAAACCGTGTTACTTGTTCTTGTATCTCCTCATTTACTGTGATTTTCGTTGATGAACTTTTTCTTTATGGTAAGGAGAAATCGTAAATTTAAAAAACAAAATACAAGGAGGTAACTAGAAACTTTGCAATGAGATCCTGAGGAGAATCCTTTTGACCCAACTGAAATAATTAACATCGAAAATGGAGAACCAATAAGGAAACAAAACACACAACAACAAAACAAAAATCTTAATAAGATGGAAACAGTATTTCGAACAACGTCTCAACATCCCATCAGATGTCACAGGAATTCAAGAAACCGACACAGATACCACCGAAGAACTAGAACCAGTCATACTGTAAGATGAAATTATAGAAACCGGCAGATTAGTCCCATTGAACCCAAAAAAAAAAAAAAAAAATCACCAGACCAAGATGAAATACAAAATGAAGAATTCAATCTGGAAAAAACAAAGACAGCAATACTGAGGCTTTTCACTGTTGAGTCATACTGGGAACATATTTTGTAGAGTAGATAGAATGAAGTTGTGGGGAATCATTAAATAATAAGGAGTGAGTACACATTTTGTAGAGTAGATAGAAACAAGTTGTGGGGAATCATTAAATAATAAGGAGTGAGTACACATCTAACAAACCTACCTGGTCGCTTATACAATAACAATGAATGCCTAGTGAGAGCAACTGGAGGACACTCAGAACCCCTATTCACCATAAGATCTGGAGTACGACAAGGTTCTGTGCCTCTATTGTTCTTGTTCTTGGTGTAAAGAAACCAACCACACAGAGACCGCAAGAATACCGCACGACGAGAACACAGATGAAGAACCAACTGCAAATCTAACCATTAGAGAACTAGGGATGTAATGACTATAACTACAGAAGAAAAAAACAAAACAAAAAACAACAACAATTCACTTAAACGAACACCCCCTTGAAACAAGTAAAGAGTTTCGAGTACCTAGAAAGCATAATAGCAGCAAATAACAGATCAGAAGACGTGTTAAAACATAGATGCAAACCGCTTCATTAGACAAATGGTACCAATACTAAAGAAAAAAACATGTATCAATAACTGCTAAGAAAGCACTTTACAACATAATCTTCCTACCAACTCTATGTTACCAATGCCAAACCCGGACAATAACAGAAAAGGAGAGAGAGAAAAAAAAAATCACAAAAACAGAAATGATATTCACGAGAATAATACTCAACGTATCAAGAAGATATAAGATCAGAAATGAAGAAATCAGGCCTAAAGTGGTTATAGCAGCACTATTGGTATTTCTGTATTTGGTTATATTTTATCAATTTGGTTAACAATTTTTCCTAATTTTTACAAATTTGAACGTGATGTTTCTGTATTTTGCCATATTTTATCCTTTTGGTTAACAAATTTTCCTAACTTTCATCTGTTTGGCCGTGATATTTTTACACTTGAACACTATTTTCTCCCATTTGGCTAACAGTTTTTCATACGTTTTATAAATTTGGACGTGATATTTATAAATTTGACCATTATTTTCCAATTTGGCTAACATGTTTTCCTAATATTTATAAATTTTGCCGTGATATTTCTGTATTTGGCTATATTTTATCCATTTTGTTAACAAATTTTCCTATTTTTACAAGTTTGAACGCGATGTTTCTGTATCTGGCCATATTTTATCGCTTCGGTTAACAAATTTGTCCTAATTTTTATAATTTTAGCCGTGATATTTCTTCACGTGACCAATATTTTCTCCCACTTGGCTAACAATCTTTCACATTTTTTTATAAATTTGGACGCGATATTTATAAATTTGACCATTATTTTCCCATTTGGCTAACATGTTTTCCTAATATTTATAAATTTGGCCGTGATATTTCTGTATTTGGCTATATTTTGTCTATTTGGTTAACAATTTTTCCTATTTTTTACAAGTTTGAACGCGATGTTTCTGTATCTGGCCATATTTTATCGCTTCGGTTAACAAATTTGTCCTAATTTTTATAATTTTAGCCGTGATATTTCTTCACGTGACCAATATTTTCTCCCACTTGGCTAACAATCTTTCACATTTTTTATAAATTTGGACGCGATATTTATAAATTTGACCATTATTTTCCCATTTGGCTAACATGTTTTCCTAATATTTATAAATTTGGCCGTGATATTTCTGTATTTGGCTATATTTTGTCTATTTGGTTAACAATTTTTCCTATTTTTTACAAGTTTGAACGCGATGTTTCTGTATCTGGCCATATTTTATCGCTTCGGTTAACAAATTTGTCCTAATTTTTATAATTTTAGCCGTGATATTTCTTCACGTGACCAATATTTTCTCCCACTTGGCTAACAATCTTTCACATTTTTTTTATAAATTTGGACGCGATATTTATAAATTTGACCATTATTTTCCCATTTGGCTAACATGTTTTCCTAATATTTATAAATTTGGCCGTGATATTTCTGTATTTGGCTATATTTTGTCTATTTGGTTAACAATTTTTCCTATTTTTTACAAGTTTGAACGCGATGTTTCTGTATCTGGCCATATTTTATCGCTTCGGTTAACAAATTTGTCCTAACTTTTATAATTTTAGCCGTGATATTTCTTCACGTGACCAATATTTTCTCCCACTTGGCTAACAATCTTTTACATTTTTTATAAATTTGGACGCACTATTTATAAATTTGACCATTATTTTTCCCATTTGACTAACATATTTTCCCAATATTTGTAAATATGACCGTGATATTTCTGTATTTGGCTATACTTTGTCTATTTGGTTAACAAAATTTTCCTAATTTTTATAAATTTGGCTGCAATAATTCCTTTTTTGGTGATCATTTTATTAGTTTGGTTAAGATATTTTCTTATTTCGGTCGACTTATTTAGAATGTTGGTTGAACTATTTCTTATTTTTGGTCGAGGGAATTATTAGTTTGGCTAACAATTTTCTTATTTGAATGTTGAAGTGTTACATAGAACCTGTGCATGTATCTGGATGTGAAACGTGGTAATTAGCAGACATCTTGAAAAAATATGTACTGACATCGGAGATGTGTTCCTGGAGAAAGATGTAAAGACCCCTGTGGACACACAGAAGAATTAATGAAAGTGTAAATGCTTGATCTGAGACGCGATAGCTTTGCTGGTCAGGATATGTCATGTTACATGTGTTGCCTAAGGTCGAGGCGCTTCGGTTTGTTGTGTTCGTATGTAATATTATATTGCTGACAAGTTGCGCTAAACACTCGTCGTTGTATGACCCACTAGCTGTTACGTACAGATACGGCTTTCCCCAGCCTAGTGTAGACACCCACACCACTCCTCTCCGACTATGAAAACTGTTTAGTGGAACACTATAATGAACTGGTTATAGTTGTCTATACTACATTCGAAACTACCTTATGTTTTATTCATGTCGTGATAGTAGTTTCATATCATGTGTTACTAGATGAACCTAGGACTACATACACATATAAATATTTAGTAGTAATAGCAACAGTAGTAGTAGTAGTAGTAGTAGTAGTAGTAGTAGTAGTAGTAGTAGTAGTAGTAGTAGTAGTAGTAGTAGTAGTAGTAGTAGTAGTAGTAGTAGTAGTAGTAGTAGTAGTAGTAATGGTAGTAGTAGTAATGATAGTAGTAGTAGTAGTAGTAGTAGTAGTAGTAGTAGTAGTAGTAGTAGTAGTAGTAGTAGTAGTAGTAGTAGTGAAAGGTTTAACTTGTTGGTAGAGATCGGTGTAACTGATATGTTTAACATTTTTAGAGTGGTGCAGTGTTACATAGAACCTGAACTTTTGTCTGGTTGTGAAACGTGGACACTGAGTCGACAACTTCACCAATATCTAAGGGCAATAGAATGGTGATGTCTATAGTATTCCAGTCATACAGACTACACAATCTAGGTATTGTCTGGTATTATTACGGACCCTGAGTAAATGCAGCACCCTACCACCCCGTTTACCACCGAGTGCACGTCTTCACCAACTCATTCACGTTCTCTTCCCTGTCTGTACACCTGTGTCAAGTGGGGCGTTTTTTGTTGGTGTATACATTAAAGCGTACTGGGGATATGCTTGACCCCTATGACAACACCGGTAATAGTACACATATCAGAAGTTCATGTGAACTGCGCCCAAATCGACTGCGGTTGACTTCGAACCCAGTATGTAGGGTATGGAAACAAGGATCACCTCCCCCACATCAGAGTTATCTATCTGTCCTATAACAAATTTTAGCTACTGGTAAGGTCATATTGTATTATGGGAAACAGCAACGGTTGATAAAGATATTACATTATATATTTATTGCGTAAAGGAGGTTCTGTTGGTTAATTATATCAACTTCACATTGCCTACTCTTTAGTCTGTGATGTGGGGGAGGTGATCCTTGTTTCCATACCCTACATACTGGGTTCGAAGTCAACCGCAGTCGATTTGGGCGCAGTTCACATGAACTTCTGATATGTGTACTATTACCGGTGTTGTCATAGGGGTCAAGCATATCCCCAGTACGCTTTAATGTATACACCAACAAAAAACGCCCCACTTGACACAGGTGTACAGACAGGGAAGAGAACGTGAATGAGTTGGTGAAGACGTGCACTCGGTGGTAAACGGGGTGGTAGGGTGCTGCATTTACTCAGGGTCCGTAATAATACCAGACAATACCTAGATTGTGTAGTCTGTATGACTGGAATACTATAGACATCACCATTCTATTGCCCTTAGATATTGGTGAAGTTGTCGACTCAGTGTCCACGTTTCACAACCAGACAAAAGTTCAGGTTCTATGTAACACTGCACCACTCTAAAAATGTTAAACATATCAGTTACACCGATCTCTACCAACAAGTTAAACCTTTCACTACTACTACTACTACTACTACTACTACTACTACTACTACTACTACTACTACTACTACTACTACTATCATTACTACTACTACCATACTACTACTACTACTACTACTACTACTACTACTACTACTACTACTACTACTACTACTACTACTACTACTACTACTACTACTACTACTACTACTACTACTGTTGCTATTACTACTAAATATTTATATGTGTATGTAGTCCTAGGTTCATCTAGTAACACATGATATGAAACTACTATCACGACATGAATAAAACATAAGGTAGTTTCGAATGTAGTATAGACAACTATAACCAGTTCATTATAGTGTTCCACTAAACAGTTTTCATAGTCGGAGAGGAGTGGTGTGGGTGTCTACACTAGGCTGGGGAAAGCCGTATCTGTACGTAACAGCTAGTGGGTCATACAACGACGAGTGTTTAGCGCAACTTGTCAGCAATATAATATTACATACGAACACAACAAACCGAAGCGCCTCGACCTTAGGCAACACATGTAACATGACATATCCTGACCAGCAAAGCTATCGCGTCTCAGATCAAGCATTTACACTTTCATTAATTCTTCTGTGTGTCCACAGGGGTCTTTACATCTTTCTCCAGGAACACATCTCCGATGTCAGTACATATTTTTTCAAGATGTCTGCTAATTACCACGTTTCACATCCAGATACATGCACAGGTTCTATGTAACACTTCAACATTCAAATAAGAAAATTGTTAGCCAAACTAATAATTCCCTCGACCAAAAATAAGAAATAGTTCAACCAACATTCTAAATAAGTCGACCGAAATAAGAAAATATCTTAACCAAACTAATAAAATGATCACCAAAAAAGGAATTATTGCAGCCAAATTTATAAAAATTAGGAAAATTTTGTTAACCAAATAGACAAAGTATAGCCAAATACAGAAATATCACGGTCATATTTACAAATATTGGGAAAATATGTTAGTCAAATGGGAAAAATAATGGTCAAATTTATAAATAGTGCGTCCAAATTTATAAAAAATGTAAAAGATTGTTAGCCAAGTGGGAGAAAATATTGGTCACGTGAAGAAATATCACGGCTAAAATTATAAAAGTTAGGACAAATTTGTTAACCGAAGCGATAAAATATGGCCAGATACAGAAACATCGCGTTCAAACTTGTAAAAAATAGGAAAAATTGTTAACCAAATAGACAAAATATAGCCAAATACAGAAATATCACGGCCAAATTTATAAATATTAGGAAAACATGTTAGCCAAATGGGAAAATAATGGTCAAATTTATAAATATCGCGTCCAAATTTATAAAAAAAATGTGAAAGATTGTTAGCCAAGTGGGAGAAAATATTGGTCACGTGAAGAAATATCACGGCTAAAATTATAAAAATTAGGACAAATTTGTTAACCGAAGCGATAAAATATGGCCAGATACAGAAACATCGCGTTCAAACTTGTAAAAAATAGGAAAAATTGTTAACCAAATAGACAAAATATAGCCAAATACAGAAATATCACGGCCAAATTTATAAATATTAGGAAAACATGTTAGCCAAATGGGAAAATAATGGTCAAATTTATAAATATCGCGTCCAAATTTATAAAAAATGTGAAAGATTGTTAGCCAAGTGGGAGAAAATATTGGTCACGTGAAGAAATATCACGGCTAAAATTATAAAAATTAGGACAAATTTGTTAACCGAAGCGATAAAATATGGCCAGATACAGAAACATCGCGTTCAAACTTGTAAAAAATAGGAAAAATTGTTAACCAAATAGACAAAATATAGCCAAATACAGAAATATCACGGCCAAATTTATAAATATTAGGAAAACATGTTAGCCAAATGGGAAAATAATGGTCAAATTTATAAATATCGCGTCCAAATTTATAAAAAAATGTGAAAGATTGTTAGCCAAGTGGGAGAAAATATTGGTCACGTGAAGAAATATCACGGCTAAAATTATAAAAATTAGGACAAATTTGTTAACCGAAGCGATAAAATATGGCCAGATACAGAAACATCGCGTTCAAACTTGTAAAAATAGGAAAATTTGTTAACAAAATGGATAAAATATAGCCAAATACAGAAATATCACGGCAAAATTTATAAATATTAGGAAAACATGTTAGCCAAATTGGAAAATAATGGTCAAATTTATAAATATCACGTCCAAATTTATAAAACGTATGAAAAACTGTTAGCCAAATGGGAGAAAATAGTGTTCAAGTGTAGAAATATCACGGCCAAACAGATGAAAGTTAGGAAAATTTGTTAACCAAAAGGATAAAATATGGCAAAATACAGAAACATCACGTTCAAATTTGTAAAAATTAGGAAAAATTGTTAACCAAATTGATAAAATATAACCAAATACAGAAATACCAATAGTGCTGCTATAACCACTTTAGGCCTGATTTCTTCATTTCTGATCTTATATCTTCTTGATACGTTGAGTATTATTCTCGTGAATATCATTTCTGTTTTTGTGATTTTTTTTTTCTCTCTCTCCTTTTCTGTTATTGTCCGGGTTTGGCATTGGTAACATAGAGTTGGTAGGAAGATTATGTTGTAAAGTGCTTTCTTAGCAGTTATTGATACATGTTTTTTTCTTTAGTATTGGTACCATTTGTCTAATGAAGCGGTTTGCATCTATGTTTTAACACGTCTTCTGATCTGTTATTTGCTGCTATTATGCTTTCTAGGTACTCGAAACTCTTTACTTGTTTCAAGGGGGTGTTCGTTTAAGTGAATTGTTGTTGTTTTTTGTTTTGTTTTTTTCTTCTGTAGTTATAGTCATTACATCCCTAGTTCTCTAATGGTTAGATTTGCAGTTGGTTCTTCATCTGTGTTCTCGTCGTGCGGTATTCTTGCGGTCTCTGTGTGGTTGGTTTCTTTACACCAAGAACAAGAACAATAGAGGCACAGAACCTTGTCGTACTCCAGATCTTATGGTGAATAGGGGTTCTGAGTGTCCTCCAGTTGCTCTCACTAGGCATTCATTGTTATTGTATAAGCGACCAGGTAGGTTTGTTAGATGTGTACTCACTCCTTATTATTTAATGATTCCCCACAACTTGTTTCTATCTACTCTACAAAATGTGTACTCACTCCTTATTATTTAATGATTCCCCACAACTTCATTCTATCTACTCTACAAAATATGTTCCCAGTATGACTCAACAGTGAAAAGCCTCAGTATTGCTGTCTTTGTTTTTTCCAGATTGAATTCTTCATTTTGTATTTCATCTTGGTCTGGTGATTTTTTTTTTTTTTTTTTGGGTTCAATGGGACTAATCTGCCGGTTTCTATAATTTCATCTTACAGTATGACTGGTTCTAGTTCTTCGGTGGTATCTGTGTCGGTTTCTTGAATTCCTGTGACATCTGATGGGATGTTGAGACGTTGTTCGAAATACTGTTTCCATCTTATTAAGATTTTTGTTTTGTTGTTGTGTGTTTTGTTTCCTTATTGGTTCTCCATTTTCGATGTTAATTATTTCAGTTGGGTCAAAAGGATTCTCCTCAGGATCTCATTGCAAAGTTTCTAGTTACCTCCTTGTATTTTGTTTTTTAAATTTACGATTTCTCCTTACCATAAAGAAAAAGTTCATCAACGAAAATCACAGTAAATGAGGAGATACAAGAACAAGTAACACGGTTTCTCCTATCTTAGACATATAATACCAGAGGATGGCAGAAGTGAAATAGAAATTTTAAAAAAGAAAAAGAAAAAAAACAAAACAAAAAAAAAAAACCTAGGAATAACCAAAAAAAAAAAAATTTTTTTTTTTCAACAGTATGAAAGCGATATTAACAAATACAGAGAGATTAACAACGCGTTAGAAAAGGCGACTTGTAAAATACTACGGATAATCAACACCGCTGTAAGGCGCGGAAGCCTAACATGGAACAGCACCCATATTGCGCTATTTTATGGTTATTGTGGTTATGTTATGGTTATTGTGGTTATGTTATGGTTATTGTGGTTATGTTATTGTTATTGCGGTTACGTCTGATTATATGTTATGTTCTTGTTTTAACCACCAAACTCTCACACCCATATTTCTGTTAGTTATATCTGTATATTGTTCTGTTGTTACAGAATGACTGCAGACGAGGCCATAACGGACCGCGTGCTAACCGAACTGTGCACCAACCCGTTCCATTATTGCACTGGGTGCATCGAAGAGCAGGGAAACCAGTTGGCCCACTCATGTGTGAGTGAAACTTTTGAGGAAGCTGTGGATGCCCATTTAAGAGGTGTCATGGAGCGTCTTCTGACGAAGGAAGAACTAATAGACTTGGGATTCAACAGATTAAGGAGGCGTGTTCTTCGACAAGAACAACAAGAGCACCCTCCCCAATCACCTCAACCTACACGCCACAACATACCAAAACACTACAACTGGTTCAGACCCCGAGCCTTATTACTCTCCTCGGATTCGGATTGTGAAATTATTTCACCACCAATCCAACCCAGTACTCCACCACAAAATACACAACCTCTCCAAAGCTGGAGTAGTGTGGATACCTTTTTAATCGAGGAGACCACACCATCACCACCACCGCCACCACATAATACACCCCCTCTCCACAGCTGGATGAGTGCGGAGACGGTTATTTACGATGACCCCGAAGATTGCATACTTCTCCCAACACCACCCCCTATTGTTATAACGATAGATTAAATGTAAGTTTGTTCTTGTTTTCCGTTCTCGTGTTTTTATGCCTTGTTGTTGCCGGTGTATTCAAAGCATCTTATGTCAAAATAAACTTATAAAACGACACCTGCTGGTTCTTCTTTTAGTTTTGCTGGTATATCAACTGTCTTATTTTGTCATGAGGTCAACATAGTTGACAGGTTTGTTATGTTGGTAGAGCTCGGCGTAGCTGATCAGTTTAACACATTTAGAGTGTTGAAGTGTTACATAGAACCTGAACTTTTGTCTGGTTGTGAAACGTGGACACTGAGGCGACAAGATCACCTATATCTAATGGTAATAGAATGGTGGTTTTCTACAACATTCCAGTCATACAGAGCAAGGGAATACTACACGACCTAGGTATTGTCTGGTATTATTAAGCACCCTGAGTCAATGCAGCACACCACCATTTTTTTTTTTTTATGTTGTTCTTGTATTTTCCTCTTTCTTGTTTTCCTGGTTTTCATGTCGTTCTGTGTGGTGAGAGATTGTTGACTCAATTTTACATGTAAAACAATTGATACGTGGACAAAAGGATAAAAGAACAATATCCCAAATACATGTAATATATACATACAATGGAACAGCGGGACAATGAAACAGAGCAGCAAGATCAAAACGACTGGAAGATGAACCAGAAAGTTTTTCACAAAGACGGATTTTCCACTCCCCGTTAGCCCCGCAATCAAAACCGTAAAAGGATGTTTCCATCTAGGATCCGTGACTAATAATAAACACCTACCCATCCACGGCACATATTTTATATTCACTTGAACCCACCCCGCCCTCACACACACCCGATCACCCACCCCGCCCTCGAACACACACGCACACGATCACCCACCCGCTCCCCTCACTTCCGCCTCGCTGCCGCTCCACCCGCGCATAAACATCTTTTAATCTTCACTCACCATCCACTACTACAACTAACAATAGCCGCCATCTTTAAATCACACAACAACAAAAAGAGACCTGAAATAGTAACAATAGCCGCCATCTTTAAAGCACACAACAAAAACGGATGTCATAAGACCAGAAATAAGTTATGTCCCCTTTGGATCCCCCTTGAAAATGGGGATCCAATTTCGGGGGGATCTGATGACGTCATATATAGCTTATATAAGAAAAAATTGGGGATCCGGATCCCCATTTGGGGTGGCAAAACCTCCTACTATACTACTACCTACCCACGCGTAGATAGATTCCGTTACAATGGTTGAATGGAAACCTACCCACGCGTGGATAGATTCCGTTACAATGGTTGAATGGAAACCTACCCTCGCGTAGATAGATTCCGTTACAATGGTTGAATGGAAACCTACCCACGCGTAGATAGATTCCGTTACAATGGTTGAATGGAAACCTACCCACGCGTAGATAGGTTCCGTTACAATGGGTGAATGGAAACCTACCCACGCGTAGATAGGATTCCGTTACAATGGTTGAATGGAAACCTACCCACGCGTAGATAGATTCCGTTACAATGGTTGAATGGAAACCTACCCACGCGTAGATAGGATTCCGTTACAATGGATGAAATTTGTCTAAAGGAAACAAACCTCACACAAATCTATACGGAACTCGGGCACGCTGAGTGTTGAGGTGTCTAAGTGTGAATGCACTCCACTCGAAAAGATGAACGAGCGAACGAACTTTATTTTCAAAAAGTCACAAATTGGGCACGCAGGCCCATATTACATTCGGCCCTTTTAATCACTCATCTTTGAACGAATCTCTGAGTACAACTTGAACGAACGGACTAAGAAGAAGGAGTGCATTCCTGTGGCAAATATATATCTGTCACTTGTACCAGTGCCACATTCTTTTGCATGACATGAGAAGGGGAAAGCTGAAGTATGTCATCATAACGTTAAAGTTAGAGAGGACAATAAGAATACGCTTACATGCACTACATACCGAGATTGTACAGATTCGCTCATGAATACATCCTCACAAGACGAATTAGACTAAACAATGAAGGCAATTATATTGATAGATGTCCATATGTGTGTGCTAGAGAGAGAGAGAGAGAGAGAGAGAGAGAGAGAGAGAGAGAGAGAGAGAGAGAGAGACTAATATTATCAAAATAAGCCTTATAAGTGATGTATGCGTGAGAGAGAGAGAGAGAGAGAGAGAGAGAGAGAGAGAGAGAGAGAGAGAGAGAGAGAGAGAGAGAGAGAGAGAACGGAATTTATTTTCAAAGGGTCACAAATTGAGCACGAAGGCCCGTCTTACATTCCGCCTTTCCAAGCACTCACGTTTCGTACATCAGTTATCTATTATGCATGTTACATTCACATACAATATGATTGCCAAATGGCTTCTGTAAACATAAACAAAGCATTTCACCATATTACAAGACTGACAGGTGCGCACTCACCCACTCACGCACGCACTCACGCGCACACACATACACACACACACATACACACACAGACACATGTATAAACACATACATACCTAATCTTATATATAAAAAAGGATCTCCGTCTGTCCGTCTGTCCGTATGTCCGTCTGTCCTTTATGCGCTCGCGAACGGCCCATCCGATTGAGATGAAATTTTCTACACCGCCTTCCTTTCATTCCAGTGCAGCCCACTGTCATAGTTTTTTTTTCTTCTTCCTCCTCCTCCCTCTCCCCTCCTCCCCCTCCCAAAATACGTACGTCCAGGAAATGGTCTTCTACATAGATAGTTCTCTCTGAGGTCCGCGATAACATATTAACCTGGTGGGATGGCAATCAATCATCCTACTACCTCCTCCCTCCTCATCATTCCTCCTCCTCCTCCTCCCCCTCCTTCTCCTCCCTCCTCCTTCTCCCTCCTCCTTCTACCTCTTCCTCTCTCCACCTCCTCTCTCCTCCTCATCCTCCTCCCTCTCCCTCCTCCTGCGTTCTCATCCTCCCTCCTCCTCCTCCTTCTTCCTCCTCCCTCCTCCTCCCCCTCCCTCCTCCTCTCTCCTCCTCTTCCCTCCCCTCCTCCTTCCTCCTCCTCCCTCTTCCTCCCTCCTCCTCCTCCTCCTGCGTTCTCATCCTCCCTCCTCCTCCTTCTTCCTCCTCCCTCCTCCTCCCTCTCCCTCCTCCTCTCTCCTCCTCTTCCCTCCCCCTCCTCCTTCCTCCTCCTCCCTCTTCCTCCCTCCTCCTCCCTCTTTCTCCTCCTCCTCCCTCTCCCTCCTCCTGCGTTCTCATCCTCCCTCCTCCTCCTCCTTCTTCCTCCTCCCTCCTCCTCCCCCTCCCTCCTCCTCTTCCCTCCCCTCCTCCTTCCTCCCTCTTCCTCCTCCTCCTACCTCCTCCCTCTTCCTCCTCCTTCCTC
>OY992882.1:93640293-93773432 GCA_963921405.1 Cepaea hortensis | reverse complement strand
ACACACGTACACATCCACATTCATAAACACACACACACACACACACACACACACACACACACACACACACACACATAAATATATACACACCTGCATACATGTTTACATCATTTGCACAAACTCTCACAGTTAAGCAAGCACAAATAACACCCACATACACACTCCCTCGTATACACTGCATGCATGCACACATACACACACAAACATACACACACATACGTATACACACATATACGCATACACACACTCATACACACATACACCCACGCATACACACATATATACGCATACACACACGTAAACACATAAACATACACACACGTACATACACACATACCCACACACAAAAACACACACATACACACGTATACACAAATACACATATGCACAAACACCCACGTACAAACATGCATACATACACATACATATATACACATAGACACACATACACACATCCATACATACACACGCATACACATACATACATACACACACACATGTATACATACGTACATACATACACTACATGCATACACACACTCGCATGTACACACAAATAGATAGTTCATAAGACGGTTGGAATCCTGGTAGGTTACAATAGTTTTCAATGTTTTGGTTGTCAGGTTCGTCCTCAAGCTTCTTTTTTTTTGTCTTCTACTTTGATGAGCACCACATAATACATGTACGTTTATTTATAAACTATTTAACCTAAAACTGTCTAGTAAATTGCAAACAGTTTATAAATACTTAGAGAGTATGTAAACAGCAGATTGTTGTGCATACACCATTCATGTGAAGCTTTAGAAAGGCAAACCAGGTCGATGATCTGGGTATCGTTAATGACATTGCCTTCCTGTCTCACACACGAAATCATTTTCATGATAAATTAATTGCATTGTATAGGAGATTACAACAATTTGGTTTAAAATGCATAAGGGCAAATCAAAGATAATGAGAACAAATCAAACAAATGATAACCCGATTTACCTCTGTGAAATCTCGCTTCAAGAAACGGAATTGTACACATACCTTATAGCAGTGCATACGAAGATTAGGGGTGGGGGATGGGAGACGGTAATTATATCAAAATAAAGATACAAAAGGCAAGAAAAGTTGTTATAGCACTAGGAAATCCGTGGAAGAGTTGTGCATTACAATGCTTAACACCAAACTCTGAATTTGAATAATAACTGAAAAATTCTAACGCTAAATCAATGCTCTGTATGATTCAGAAACATGCAGAACGACCAAACGAATATAAATAAACCACAAACATTTGTTAATTAGTGACAAAATGGGACGTGTATGGCAGAATCATTACAGTGGAGCTCATGGGGAGAACTTGACAAATACCAGTTAATCAAGAGTTGTACAAAAGATTCTGACTCATAATAGGGGAAACCCAGAGAATAGTATAAAAAAGGAAGGGTATTTGTCTGGAATTCACAAAACAAAAGAAAAAGAGGAAGACTAAAGAACACACAGAGAAGAGAAGTGGAGACAGAAATGAATAATATCTGGGAGACATAGACGGAGGAGTAGTATGTCAGGTCCTAATTAAGTCGCAAATCTGGTTGGCAACCATCTAGGTCACGTTATATGTCCTTCTATGTTTCTTATGCCACCCCTTTAGTGACCTCATAAAATTCAACCAGATTTGACAGACTTATCTCGCGGTTTTTGGTGTTACTTCCGGTATATCTGGGCGAACTGGCGCGAAACGGACGACGGCGCAAACCGGACTTGCGGGCTAGCACCAGGCACGCGGGCGCAAACCGGGCACGCGGGCGGGGGGTGAGGAGCGTGGGGCGGCGCGGGTTCGAGCCCCATAAAATACGTATTATAGGTGGGTAGGTGATTATTATTAGTCATGGATCCTAGGTGGAAACATCCTTTTACGGCCTTGATTGCTGGACCGACGAGAAGTTGAAAATCCGTCTTTGTGCAAAAGTTTCTGGCCCATCTACCAGATATGATCGATCCGATTCCAGAGAAGGTAATATGGTGCTACGGTAAATGACAATCCATGTATGAGACTACGAAATGTGTTCAATTAAATGAATGTCTGTTGGATATAGAAAAATGGACAGGGGATAAACGCCGGCTAGTAGAGATAGATGATATAATGTCCGAGACAGATGATAGGGTGGCTAAACTATTTACAAAGGGTTGGTTGGTTGGTTGGTTGGTAGGTTGGTAGGTTGGTTGGTTAGTTGGTTAGTTACTTACTTACTTACTTACTTAGTTACTTATTTAGTTAGTTAGTTAGTTAGTTAGTTAGTTAGTTAGTTAGTTAGTTAGTTAGTTAGTTAGTTAGTTAGTTAGTTAGTTAGTTAGATAGTTAGTTAGGTAGGTAGGTAGGTAGGTAGGTAGGTAGGTAGGTAGGTAGTTAGTTAGTTAGTTAGTCGACAGATCATCTTCATTGCACACTGAACCATAGGCTCAACCCAAACAACTTTTTAAAAAGGCTATATGCCATTGTGGACAGAAGAACTGTTTACCGTCAGTCGTATTTACCAGACCAGTCGGGTTATGTATGTGCTAAACGACGATTCCGGGGAGGAACTTCAAGGGTCATTCTGCCGAGAAGAAATACAAACCGCCGGAGACAAGCAGGTGTATCGCGTCGAAACACTCTGACAAGACCCAGGAGAGGTGGCGGTAAAGAGCATTTAGTGAAGTGGTTCGGGTATCTCATGTCATTCAACAGTTGGATCTCAGACCCAACCAGATACTAAATGGAATCTCCAATTGCAGGGGAATGAGCGTGGCCTTTTGTTTTTTGGGCAGCGAATACCGCGACTATAGATTGTCTTCTTTTGTCAACTGGTCGTTATACACAACGTCATTGGCGTATCACTATTCAATCTGTTTCGAGACACATTTTACGTGCAGTAGTTTGCCATTGTTTTCTGAACGACCGGCTCACATACCAACACGTTATAACTCAACGCGACACGGTCTGCTGCACAGATCGGTCTTGGCTTCGTTTCGAACGCCTGGTAAGCGGCTCACGAACCGCGTTCGGAAGCCGTTGGCCACGGACACCGGCCAAACCCTAAAATATTACATTCTACGTGACATTACAGAGCAATGCTTCGCCGAACATGTATCCCAACAACACTACAGGTCACTATTTCGTCAAGTTACCGCAGACTATTGAAGTGAGTCGAATGGATGTCTCACTCAACGACACGCTAATCACCCCTAGTGAAAATACATATCCGTATAGAGCCTACTTGGAAGCGACGTTGAATCATGGGGAGGAAGCCAAAAAGAGTCATCTCTCAGCCGCCCTCTATTACTATGACACGGCCAAATTCCTCGATGACACGCAAGGCGAAAACAACAAAGGACTAAGAACACGACGTCAACTAGCCAGTGAGAGTCAAGGAATAGATATGATGGGTCGATTACACGCCGACATTTTTGTGCAAGATCGCTACACGATAAACGGTGTGGATGTGAAAATTAAGCTGACTCCGTCCAAAACAGCACCTTTCATCTCTTGGCCCCTAAAGTGGCGCTATGTTATTCATCCATTATAACGTATGCCACACTGGTGGTTCGTAAAGCCAGACTATTTAGTTTGTTAGTTAGTTAGTCGAGGTTCCAACTTCACGGCAACGTGTCGTCCCTATTATGCTCCATTCCTGTGCCAGTGAATATCACACAAAATGCTTCACACTGTCCAATGTGAAAAGTGGAATAGACAGGAGTCTCGGCAATCCAACAGCTCGCACAGATACACTGTGCATAATGCCGCCGCCAGAATGCCAACACAAAAGTCATCCACGAAAACCACAGTTCAACGTCGATGGACTCGGCAGTTACCAGAAAGACCTCATTGACCCGGGTTTTCTCACATGACTCGGTATCTTTCCGCAGGGCGACCCGACGAAAGTGTCGAATAAAGCACGAACTCCGTAGTTTCAGCGCCGATTCCCAGGAGTCTCCTGAAAATGCACTCGTGCACCGAAAAGGCAAACCAGTCAATTCAACAACCACCGGTATCCATTGTTCCGAACATGCATGTCACTGTACAGGACAGATGTAACAGCATTCCAAGCGAATTTCACAGCTCACAGTGTCGCCCAAGCACTCACTCAGTTGCAGGGCGACGTAACCATGTACAACCATTCCAACATGAGGAAAATGCGATTCCAAACCGTAGCTACCAGCAAAGACACGCCACAAGCCTAAACGGTTTAATGCCTAACCGCCTTGTTGGAAAGCCAGACTAAATCCGGCGATCGCTCTCGCCCACGAGAAAGCCTTGATGAGAGCCAACGCGAAATTTCCCATCAAGCGTGTGGTGCTACAAACATTAGATATCCATCAGGGTATGCTATCTCACACTCAACACAATCTGTTTCTGAGTCAAACAACCACTCGCATCGTGATTGGACTTATTACATCACAAGCGTTTAACGGATCCTACAACTATCTTATAAAACCCGTATGATTTTCAAACATTTGGTCTGATGTATCTTAACGTAACTGTCGATGGCCGATCTGCCACCAGCAAACCGTTGACCATGGACTTTGGTCGTGACCAATACGTACGAGAATATTTTGGTATTAATCTAGCCATGGATCTAGTGGGCAAAGACGCCGGCAACTCCATTGACTGTAAACAATTCAAGTATAGCTATACGTCTAAAATGTGATGTCAGGTCTTTGTCAGATATGATTGAGCTTTCTGTCAGCACCGAATATTGGGCGGTGCTTACCAAACCCGACACTCCACATTATGCTTCTGGCGAAAGAGCGCAATTGGCAGGGTACAAGCTTTATCCTGGTGCCAGGAAATGCAACCTAAATACAAAATGTCATGGCAGGGCAGACCAGGTCCTAAGCCATGGTTGGCAGCTGGTCTAGGATCGAAGCTCCGACAGACGGACAGTTAGAGCATTGCTTTGCTGATCCGGCAGCTCCTGCAGCTTGTCTTGTTCCAGATGTATAGGTTTTACCTTTCCTCTGGAGAGAACTAGGCAGGCCGAGAGAGGGATCATGCTGGATGGGCAACACATGATCTCTATATTTTAACCCAGGCTTTGTGCTATGGAGACTCAATAACTCCATCCCTGGTCTTAACTGGTCTCGGAATCAAAGCGAGGGGTAACATTTACGGGTTATAAGCCGTTGTCAATTGGCGTAGACATGGGGCGCCACGGGTTGCCTCTGACGGTGGGAGACACCTAGAGGTGTTTCTGATCAGCTACTGCCCGCCTTAGGCTCTGCCAACTAGGTGATGATCCGCCACAGCCTGCTTGCTTCAATGTGTGCTTGGGGCCAGGACAAAATCTGAATCGCAAGCTGTTAAACCAATGCATCAGTAACTAATAAAAATAAAATTAGAAACCTCAAGCTACGGTTTGCAACCTAAAAAAAAGTCGCTTAAAAGTCGACATGGTCGACTTCATTGCACCGGGTTTTATCCCATATGGCTCGGTATCTTTCCGCAGCACAGAAAGCGTCGCACAAAGCACAAACCTGGAACATAAGAGCCATGTGTCCAGGATTTTTCACTGTCTTGACGAATATTGACGATGTGAGAAAAACGGTTGTGATTGATGCCGAACTCAATCGTCTTAAAATTGATATTGCTGGCCTGCAGGAGACTCGCCTCGCTGAGGAAGGGTCACTCATGGAAAACAATTACACCTTTTTTTTTTGGAAGGGTAGAGGGCAGGCAGATAAAAGGCAACATGATGTGAGCTTTGCAGTGAAGAATTCGCTAATGGGAATTATTGAAATTCAAGCTGGAGGTAATGAAAGACTATTATCCCATCGCTTGGCAACCTCTTGTGGTTTTGCCACCATTATCACTGCATATCCACCGACACTTGCTTCCTCTGATGATGTGAAGGATTCGTTCTATGAGGAAGAATCTCTCTGTGATCAAGGCAGTTCCAAAATCCGACTACATTTATATGCTCGGTGATTTCAATGTGGGCAAGGACTCGAGCTCATGGCCAGTGTGCCTTGAAAAATACAACATCAGTCGCATGAATGAAAATGGGCAAAAGCTGCTGGAGCATTGCACCAGAAATGACCCATGTATTACAAACTCCTTCTTTAAAACAAACGAGCTGCATAAGGTCACATGGAATCATTCAAGGTCCGGCCATTGGCATCAGCTGGACTTTATTATCACACGGAGACATCTGAACCAAACAACATTAACTCGAAGTTACCACAATACTGACTGTAATATGGATAATTCTTTGGTTGTTGTAAGAGTTAGACTGAGGCCAATGAGAATCTACACAGTTAAACGCAAATCAAGCCCCAGGAATTATGTTATTAACACCCAGGATCCTGATAAGTGCTTTGAGTTCCAACAGAAACTTGAAGACGCTTTCACTGATACATCAGAAATTTGTAGAGCAAGTGAATAGTAGGGTACACTTAAGGAAACTCTTTATAAAACAGCGGTTGACGTTTTCGGCAATGTGGATCATAAGAAGCAGGACTGGTTTGCGGCAAATAGCCAGACACTGCAGGCCTTGATTGATAAAAAGAAGAAAGCTCTCTTAAGAAACAAAGAAAGAACAATGCGTAAAACTCTCAGTGAGCTGAAACAAGCGTGGAAGGATTTGCAAAAGGCTACCAGGCAGTGTGCAAATGACTATTGGATCAAGTTATGTGAGTCCATTCAAAATGCAAGTGATAAGGGAATTATCAGAAGCATGTATGAAGGGATAAAGAAAACTTGTGGTCCAATGATCTAGAGAAGTGCACCATTGAAAACCTTAACTGGAGAAATCATCACTGATAAGAAGCAGCAGATGGATAGATGGGTAGAGAACTATATGTAGCTTTACTCAAGTGAGACCAAATTAGCGGATGATGCCCTCAACGCCATAGAGGCCCTGCCAACTCTTGACCACCTGGACACACTTCCCACCATAACAGAAGTTAAGTGTGCTATAAATGAACTTGCATCTGGCAAGGCTCCAGATAAGTATTGGATTCCAATACAGGTTATCATGAGTGGGCAAGACACACCCACTCTACAGATCCACCTGCTAATAGAGCTATGCTGACGAGAAGGACAAGTTCCACAGGGTTTCAAAGACTCAAATAAAATAGCATTATACAAGAACAATGGCGATCGGAGGGACTGCAACAACTATAGGGGTATCTCACTTCTGTGTATTGTTGAGAAAGTATTTGCCAGAATTGTTCCGTGCAGACTTCAAGGGAGACTTCTCCTGGGTGGTCAAGTCTACCCTGAATCACAGTGTGTCTCCCGACAGAACCGGTCTACCATTTATATGATATTCTCACTGCGAGAAGTGCAAGAAATATGCCGTGAACAGAATCAACCAATGTTCATTGCCTTCATCGACCTCACAAAGACATTTGATCTGGTCAGTCGTGAGGGTCTTTTCAATGCACTAAAGAAGATTGGTTGCCACCAACTCTTCAGAATACTGAGGAATCGTCCCACACAGGCATGAAGGGTATAATCAAGTTTGATGGTGCAACTTCAGAAGAGTTTGAAATCAAGAGTGGAGTTTAGCAAGGTGGTATACTAGCTCCCACACTCTTTGGAATATACTTTTCACTTCTGCTGAAATATACCTTTCGTGATCAGGATGGTGGTATATATATAAAAGAGTCTGGGAGAACAGGAAGCTTACTGCCAAAACAAAAGTCCTTGTCTATCAAGCCTGTGTCCTTGGTACTCTTCTTTATGGCAGTGAAGCCTAGACAACTTACTCACACCAAGAGAAACGTTTAAACAGCTTTAATATGCGGTGTCTGCGAAGAATATTTGGTATTAAGTGGCAAGACAAAATCACAAATACTGAAGTATTGGAAAGATCAGTTGTTTAAAGGTATATTCCATGCTCAGTCTTCGTAGACTTAGAAGGATAGGACACGTTAGGGGGATGGTTGATGATAGAATACCAAAGGAAATCTTTTTTTTTTCTTTTTTTTTTTTTGGGGGGGGGGGGGGTGAATTACAGGTGGGTAAGAGATTTCAAGGTTGGCCTCAACTACAATACAAAGATGTGTGTAAGCGGGGCGTGACTGTTACGGGCATTTTTAATGCAAATTGGGGGAAAGTCGCCGCTGAACGTGTTGCATGGAGGGCAAATATCAGAAATTGAAAAAAAAAGACAAAGGGGACAATTATTGCATATAAGTCACACACCGAGCGTGTGAGACGTAAGATGGTGCATGATGGTGAAAATGACCATGTGTTCACATGCATCCACTGTGGACGAACATTTACAGCGCGAATTGGCCTTAACAGTCACATTCGCCACCGCCATTGGTTGTAGCTATTAAACCTTTTTGAAGCACAATGTAACAAACTATCGTCTGTCAAGACGGCAAGGTGCCACTTTATGCTTTTGATCAGAGTCCCAGTTTACTGGACGGAGACCAGTTTGAGATGCCGAGGACGAGACCTTTAACACTGGAATTTGAGTTCAACACACTCACCCCAGAGCCATTACTAGTTGTCGTCTACGCCGAGCACGACAGGATAATTTAAGTCTCCAAGACCGGACAAGTGTTAACAGATTACTACTCTTAATGGACACACAGCAGATTACCAGAATACTACTAGCTGATACGTATGTTTGTTGATTACAGGTCAGAGTGTGCACTCGAGATCAGCTATATAGATACTTGTATAGAGCCAGAGCAGTGACTTTTATCGTTAATACTAAACCTAGTGATCAACCTGATTCCCACTGGGTCGCCATGTACTATGATGGGTCAGGTAAATGTGACTATTTTGACTCATTTGGTCTGCCGCTCTTACACAGCAATCTGTTCAAGTTTATTAACCATCATTTAGACACGCCACTTATGTATAATACGCGCGTGTCTTACAAGATGTGTTAAGTAACACCTGTGATCTCTACGCTATCTATTTCATCCTGATGAAAGGTCGTGGGGCGAGCATGACCCAAATGCTCCAACCCTTCTCAAACATATATCGGGTCAACGATCGGAAAGTAAGTCGCTTAGTCACTCAATACATAAAGCAAAGTCAGCTGAGACGATAAAACTGGATGAATCCCCTGACAGCCAGATGCTTGACAGTCTACCAAACTCAGATGTCAGCCCACCTTGTAAAAGACCACCCCAAGTGACAACTCAGACTACCAAGACCCAGACAATGGTATGAAGAAACCCAGAAACATCAATGTGTTTCATCGTCATCATCATCTTCCACTTCTACCGTCAAGCGTCGTAGGGAGGAATAATTTGCGTTCCAGCGCCCGGTGGGAGGCACTGGATAGTGTCATTCCGTGTGGTTGTAAATGTCTTTGATGTCGTCAATCCATTTTCTTCTGGGCGTCCTCTTGGTATCAATGTGTTTAAAGTTTGAAAATTAAAAAAAAAAAAAACAGAAAAAACGAGAATGTTCGTTTTTTTTTTTTTGTTTTTTTTTCCGCTATACTTGTCTCTGTGTTGCATTGTGTTTGCAGATCTTTGTATCCTTGTACTTGTGTATTTTTACTTTGGTCTTGTCTCGTTTGTTTCATTGTGTATTTGTCTTTGTTCTTGTGTGCCACTGTACTTGTCTCTCTGTTCCATTGTGTATGTCAATTGTTACACAGCTTTTCGTATTTTTCTCATGAATTCGGTCTTTCTTAAAACCACATCTGCCTTATTGACCCCTTGAATACCATCTACCACATCTTCTAACCGACTTTCAACGTTTCATACCACTTAACACAACCATTATCTTTGATTACAGCATAACTGGTTTTCTGCTGACTGGACAATTTTCCCAACCTACTGAAGATAATCGTCCGTCCCCTATGCAAACAACAGCTGTATTTCAGAAAATGAAAAGTATCTTATGCAATAAGTCACTATCATTGAATGGAAACATACAATTTTACAAAAATTCAACATTAAATTTCTCTTTATTATTTCCAATTTGAATGTTTCATGTAGTCTGCAATTGCTGTCTGAACGAGAAGTCAACTTTTATGTCTAACTGGCAGGTGTAGGGGATGAACCAATTACTCGCCCGCAGCGTATAGGAATTTTACACGAGAGCGTTTTAAACATTATGGCCACGCTGATCTCTGCCTCAGTTAGTCATAATCATCATCATTATCATGCGCCATGCCGATAAGCGTGGGCGGTCAGATTTCGTCATCTCACATGATCACATGAGTTGTGAATCAGCTCTCGTCATCTCACACGATCACATGAGTTGTGAATCAGCTCTGTGTTTTTGTCTCAAACATGTCGTATGGCAAAGCCATCCAAATATTTTCTTCTCTGCCATCTCCGTGTTCTTTCCCCCTCAATCTTGCCAGTTGTCATCACTTTCTCTAGTTTATTTCTTCTCATAACGTGCCCAAACAATCTTGATTGTCTACGTCTAATTAATCTAATCAGTTTACTGTTTTCATTTGGTTTCGCTATCTGTTCATGACCATGTCCATGGTTCCATTGCCCAGCTACGAGTTGAGTGCGTAGAGCAACACTGTGAGCTGTGAATTTCGTGTGGAGTGCTTTTGTTACATCTGTCCGCGATTGTGTGTAGCGTGAAATACATGTTCAGAAAAATGGTGCCCTGTCGGGTGCTGAACTGGGTTGCGTTATGCAGTAATATGTTGCTGACGGTTTTCTAGAGACTGCCGCTTCCATCGACCATGAACTGTATTTTTCGTGGCGGACTTTTGTGTTGGCATTCTCGCAGCGACATTATACATAGTATGCCTGTGAGGGCTGTTGGCTTGTCGAGACTCCTGTCTATTCCGTTTTTTACACGGGGGCAGTGAGAAGCATTTTGTGTGATATTCACTGGCACAGGAACGGAATAAAATTGGGCTACCCTTTGCCGTGAAGTTGGAACCGCGAATAGCTAACTGCGACTAACTAACCTGTCCATGATATTATTTTGCATTTTCCACTGAAAACAACAGATAGTACCCGATGAAATAAGTTTGAGAAACTAGTTCTGTGTGACTGATAGACTGTAATATACGTTTGTTTCTTTCCCCAGTATAATCATTGCCTTCAAAAACTACGACACAGAAGAACACGACTACTTCACGAAGACAAACGACATGGTGTATTTCAAGCACATATGCACCAGCTTCCTAGCCCTCAGATCGTCGTGCAATTTCATTCTTTACTGCTGGTTCTCCGAAAAGTTTTGGCTTACGTTCAAACGCATCTTCTGTGTTTCAGCCTGCGGCTCCAACCAGTCCGCACTGCGGCCCAGAAACAACAACTATAACAGCCAGCACAGTAGATTCAGCAGTCACACATACTTCCACAGATCATCGTTCATCACTACAAGGGACACGACGTGTTAGAAATCCCTTTGTGCCCACATGGGTGTGTCCCTGTAAACTGGTGATTGTCTGGGTGGGTAATTAGGTAACATTCGTCTGGAAACGGTAGAGCTAATGTAATACCTAGAACAATGTGGTTTAACTCTCAAAGAAGCAGGGGTTTTCAGTGTTCAGTGGACGATTTATCTTTCTATTTGAATGTTGGTATACTGATGGCAGTTACTGACTGGATCTAAACTTATTGGCTGCCAGAGGTTTAAATAGCGCTCCGTGGCGAAGGTCTTACGGACGCGATTCGTAAGCCCGTTTTCCTGCGTTCGAAACACAGCTGCGTGCGATTTGGCAGCAGACCACGTTGCGCTGGGTTTTAACGTGTTGCTATGGGAGCGGTCGTTCAGAAAGCAATGGCAAACTACTGAACGTAAACTTGCCAAGACATCAAAAACAGCAGTAAAATGCTGGTGTTGACAGCGATGTCCTGTAAATAGGATATGCACAAAAAAGAGGTTTAAATGGGGTTTGTGAGCGAGATGATCGACATCATTGCACTGGGTTTTATCCCATGTGGCTCGGTCTCTTCCGCATGGCGATCTGTCAAAAGCCATCCGTAGCTCCAGCGAGGCCCATCAGGAGTCTCTGAAAATACTGCTAACTTGAACCGAATAACGGAGTTTGGAGTTGAACCCACAGCCTTCGAAGCACGAGGCAGGCGGCTTGACCACGAAGACCCCCCAACATTCCAGGTTGCCAGATGACGAGGAACTACAAGGACATTAACATTTTAAACAAATATCAAATGTTAAATAGGTTCACCTTGGCAGGGGACCCAGGGCCCACTTGCCATCGAGCAAGTTGACACCCTGGCCGGTCCGCCACTGATTGATATGACTATGGGGTTAACGTGTTATGATAACGATATATACTATACATACATTCTGTGAGAACAATAGACTACCAAAGCGTAGAAAAGTTCAAGTATATAAAGCATGTAATGTTAGCACACTACTCTATGGGTTTGAATCCTGGACCTTGTACTCACGAAAGGAATGATAGTTGAATTTCTTCCACGTGAGATGTCTGAGACGTATCCTGGGCTTATCTTGGAAAGACCATATAACAAACACGTGCTTGAAAGAGCTGATATTACCACAGTGAACTCCCTCATCAAGCAGAGACGCCTCCGGTGGTTGGGCCCCGTATCTCGTATGGAGGATGATCGTATTCCCAAAGATCTCCTATACTGATAACTAACAACAGACAAGAGGGCAACCGGAAGACCCCAAATGCGATATAAGGATGTTTGTAAACAAATTATGAAAACCCTCGGCATGGATCCAGACACATGCGAGAGAGTTGCCACAGACAGATGTTCCTGGAGAAGAGTTGTGCGAAACGGACTGGTGCTCTTTGAGCTCAATCTGATCCAACAAACTGAGGATAGAAGGCATCTGGCATAAAATGCAGTCACTGCGGGACTTGCCTCGTCTTACAGATGCGAAAATTGTGACAAAGATCGTCACTCTTGCATTGGACTATATAGTCACCAGCGGCGCTGTCAGGTGCTTCGTCAGCGGCACAACTATATAGTCCTACAGGACTGAAAGAGGCGTACTACTACTAAACATACATTCATAAACGGATATCATGAATAGTACATGCGATCGGGGAAAGACTTCAGTGTAATGATACTGTATTATATGGCGCAATATGTGGGCTGCAATAGTATAGAGTAGAAATGTGAACTTGTGTTACACGTCGACTGCGGGGATGTGATAGACGCGAATTCAACTAGAGTGTGACAGCAGCAGTTAGCATGCATACACTTCGGTATCTACTGAATAAGACGTGATGGGCGTGTCCAGGTTACAGTCATGTCTTGTGTCAACCAATCATCTCATCCCATCTTGTTCCTCGTGTACCTTACGGTGCTAAGGTGAAGCATAAACAGCAGGAGAGTGCCCTTTTGGGCTTCATATATCGATATTCCCATGGATGCTGTTGTTTCCTCTGTCCAAGGATTACACGGTCAGCTTATTCTTCAGGTTCCATTTGGTCTGTACATTATTGCTTGTTGGGGCATACTGTTATTTGGTAGCCTAGTTGTATGGCCAAACCATTTAATTTGCTGTTTTCTAATGAAATAATCAATAACCAATCAAGGGAATAATGAAAAACTGTAACCCGGAATAAAATATTCGTAAGACGCTATCTACCACACATACTGGCGTTGTGTCTCGAAGGTTTGAAAATGAAATATATTTTTTTGAAAATCCCATAGCAGAACCTGCTGTAAGAATAAAAATGTTGTGGCCATCACATATTTTAGGCCTGAGTGTGCGGACGAATAGATGATCAGCCTTTCCCTCCCGTGGGCAAACGGGGTGGGCTAGCATCGAACCCTTGCCTGGCCGCTACTGCCAGTGTCAGCATAACGTCCTAACCGTTACACCAACAGGCTTGTAAATACCGATCCTTAATACTGGCTTCACGTCCCGACGGTTTGGAAATACCGATCCTTAATATTGACTTCATGAAGGGCGGCTTTGAAGTACTGATCCTTAATACTGACTTCACGTAGGGCGGTTTGGAAATACTGATCGTTAATACTGACTTCACGTAGAGCGGCTTGGAAATACCTATCCTTAATACCGGCTTCTCGTCCCGAAAGCATAGAAATTCCGATCCTTAATATTGGCTTCTCGTCCACAAAGCATAGAAATTCCTATCCATAATACTGGCTTCTGGTCCTGAACGCATGGAGATACCGATCTGTAATACTGGTCTCCGTCCTGTAAGAGATAGTGCAACAACTGACAAGAGTAGAAGGGGTTAGTCATTAATTCCTTTGGTCATAGGTGCCCAGATAAGTTCACATATCACACTATATAGTATATTGATTCCCTTGACGTTTGTGCCCCGATAAGTTCACATATCACAGGATATTGTATATTGATTCCCTTGGGTTTAATGTCACGATAAGCCCACGCATTAAGGTATTATATTACTGTCTAATGGCATGAGGCCGCGCGCCAGCGAAAACACAGTGCGTGGATCAGCACTGATTAATTTTTTAGGAGGTGTTAACCATACACACTGTTGCGAAACGTGTATTCGATGTTTCATATTGACAATTGTGAATGCAACCGCTATGATAACGGTAGCCTTTTGCAAGATGGAAAACGTAATAATAATAATAATAAATTTGTTGCGTATCCCTTACGGGACGTTGCAGTCAACACCAGCATTTTCCAGCTGCTGTTGATGTACTAGGCAGGTGTTACGTTCAGTAGTTTGCCATTGCTTTCTGAACGACCGGCTCCCATACCAGCACGTCGAAACATACTGACCAATAAAAACGAAGTCAAATACAGTGGGAACAAGTGTTGAAGTGCTATATATATAAAACTCATTCTGTCATAATCGTGTAAGCGTGGACAATACGCTGAGAGATATCTAATGGCAGTGGAAATAATGTTTGTGCCGAAAATGTAAAGTATACCATGGACGGACAGAAGAACCAACAAGCAAGTCCTGAAATAATCACATAAGATGCGAAGCGTAAAATGATTTGAGAAATTATACGTAAACAGTCAAAATGTTTGGGGCATGTTGTGAGAAGAAATAAACTAGAAAACGAAGTTACAACTAGCAAGATTAATGAAAGAAGTAATTGGAATGAAAAAGAGATAAATGTATGGATGACCTGACTACATGGCATAACCGCGGCAAAAACACAGACCTGATTCAAGACTCTTATGTTTCTCTGAGATGTGAACCATGACCGCCCATGCTAACTGGCATAGCACATGATTATTTTTAACACGCTAATTGCATATATTGATGCTATAAACATTGGTATTGCTCAGCTATAAATTTCGCAGTCACAGAAGTAGAAGAAAGGAGTCGACAATATAAATATGTTACGCCAAGTGAGGTCACACACAACATGCACACACAAGTTCACTAGCAGGGTCGACTTGGGAACTCACTTTGATCATTTCATTTTGTTTCACTTTATCAAAGGAAAATGCAAAGAGTACCATGGATAGATAGAAAAACCAATGACCAAGTACTACAGGAGACAAATTAATATCTTAGACTGATAGAGAAATTAGACGAAGACAGTCAAATTTTTTGGACATATTATGAGAAGAAATGGATTGGAGAACTTATTGACAACTGGCAGGATCGAGGGGAACAGACCAAGAGGAAGACCGAGAGGAAAATACCTGGATGTCTTGGCCACGTGGCATGGACGAGACAGGAACACTGAGCTGATCCACGACTCTGGTGATCGAGTGAAATGGCGAGTCATGACCGCCCACGCTTTCCGGCATGGCACATGATTGATTGATAGATTGAATCTATAAAATACAAGTATATGTCCTTCTGTGACTCTTATTGAAATGTCGTTTAGTTTTTGGAATGTGGACATTGCATTATGTGTTCCTTACCCCTTCTCAAATCCCTAATGTTCTTCCTTAAGTTCCATGTTTTTGTTTTCTTACGCCATAACGTAAACACATGAACAAGCATTCAAAAGCAGACCATAATCTTACTGAAATCTGGCAACAGTGGGCATACGAATAAGAACGAAATCGAAGTGAAGAAATTATGAATGACGCAAGGAGAATAAAATTAATAGTTAGCTAGCTAGCAGGAAGGCTAGATAGCTAGTTGGAAGGCTGGGTAGCTAGCTAACTGACTGGTTGGTTGGCTTGTTGGTTAGTCGAAAGATTATTCTCACTGTACATCGAACCATTCAGTCCACAAGTGTCCTGATTACAACATCAGGATCTTCCTCAGCGTGTGGCGGCCGATGATACAATTTATGTGTTGCATGGGTTGACTATGCTTCTCTGGCCCCCTGCATAGCACTCTTTCCTTCACACCCCCGTGACTAGATGTTTTTGCAGTTTGGAAAAAGGTTTCAGGTTCACAGACATGACTTGATGCGTTCACTGCGCCGCCTCTGTGAGAGCGTTCACTGTAGCATCCCAGTCCAATACCGCCCGCTTCCCACAGTGGCCTGACCTGCAAGCTGATCAGCTTGTTCATTTCCTCTTACACTTGCGTGCCCTGGCACAAAAACTGATGACAACCCTAACCTGCACAGTTCGCCGCGACTGCACTAGCCAGGTGACTTTAATTCCTCAGGCTCAAGTCCGCTCAGCCCTACACCGCAAGGTACTGTAGAGAGTAACAGTTTTTTGTTTTATTTGACACAGGATATAAGTGAAGCTAACTATTTCAGAAAGATTCGAAAAATTGAAATTGCCTGCTAGCGAAAAATTAAGCAGAAAGGAGATATATTAATTCTTTCTATCTCAGGTAGTTGTTACTGTAAAATACGTTAACTCTTATTGTCTCAGGTAATTGTTACTGTTAAATAAGTTAACACTTTCTGCCCAAAACAGTTGGTACTACAAGACATGTTGATTCTTTCTGTCCCAGATATCAGAGACTCCAAAATAGGTTAATTCATACTTTCTCAGGCAGCTGTTACTGTAAAATATGTGAACTCGTTTTGCCCAAGGCAGTTGTTACTGTCAACTAACATTTATCAGATCCAGATAGAACTAACTTCTGAGATAGTAAGAGCTAAAGCAGCCACGGGGTTTGAGGTGGTTTAAATGTCTATCTGACACAGAAAATGTAGCAATAATTTGTACCTAATTGGTTATTTTAACAACTTACTAGGATAGCAAAGGTTAACACTGATCAAACGAGCATTCATGTCAGTAAAATAAAGGACCTGTTCACGGTCATAGAGGCTTATTGAGTATATGGTGCTAGGCCTATACTTTAATAGACCATCATTACTCCATCTGTGATGTGGTCAGTATCACTCTATGACCAATATTTCTTGGTACTTACTTTAGGTTGGGTCGACCTGGAAGCTCTCGTCATACTTAAAATAAAAAAGAAAAAAAGAATACCTGTCTCCATGGGGATTCGAACGCATGACCACATGGTCGGCAAACAAGGGTGCTAGCCACTGGGTCGTCAGGGCTCCCGGTCATTCATACAGCTGTTTGTTTAAAATGCATGTCTAATTTACATGTATGTTAATTTCCCTTCTCATGCTTGTCTTATCATTACACGAATTGGATACAGAGAAGATAATAGATGTATTTGTTATTGTATTTTTGTTTTTCGCATATCCTTTACAGGACATCGCTGTCAACATCAGCATCTTTCAGCTGATTGTTGATTTCTTGGCAAGATTACGCTCAGTAGTTTGCCATTGCTTTCTGAGCGACCGGCTCACATACCCCGTAAGTTACCGACGCGGAGAGAACCGCTACCGATTCTCACGCAACGTCACGTTACTCACGAGAGTATACGGGATTACGGAGAAAGTCGTGTAACACCTAGACCAGGGAGACGGCTTGTTATTGTATAGTCACGTAGATTTCTTAATAATTTCAGCAACAATCAGCTGTCACCCCACGGTAATAAATGTACCTAACATAAGCAGTCTAGGACAGAAGGCCATGGTCAAGGACAGAAGGGGTTGGTTTAATAACTAGAAGAGAAAGGGTTGGTTTAATAACTAGGACAGAAGGAGTTGGTTTAATAAGTAGGACAGAAGGGATTGGTTTAATAACTAGAAGAGAAAGGGTTGGTTTAATAACTAGGACAGAAGGAGTTGGTTTAATAAGTAGGACAGAAGGAGTTGGTTTAACAACTAGGACAGAAGGGGTTGGTTTAATAACTATGACTGAAGACATTAACTAGAGCAGAAGGAGCTGCTTTAATAACTAGAAGAGAAAGGGTTGGTTTAATAGATAGGACACAACTAATTGGCGTAATAACTAGGCCATAAATAGTTGGCTTAATAACTAGGACAGCAGGAGTTAGTTTAATAACTAGGACATAACTAGCTGCCTCAATAACTAAGAGAGAAAGTGTTACAGATTGGGTTAACATACGAACTGCCCTTAACTGTAAGTGTTAAATATGCATTCGAAATTACTATTTAGGGTATAATTATATATATGGAGATAGCCAAACACCTCATACATAATAAAGTGTCCTTTATATAATAAAATGTCAGCTTTGTTTACCACAATGTTATTTAACATATGTTATGATGTATGCGTGTTCGTTTATCGCGCAAAATGCTCTTTGATGGTATTTGAGCAACAAGAGGCAGGGGCTGGAATGGTCACCTGACACACAGGGACGTGGGAACCTAATGGGGCGGTTCTGGCCCCTCTGGGAACCGCGAGCTCTTATTTTTTTTTTCTTTTTTAAACAAGCATATAGATTACCAATTAGGCTGGGAGTCTCTCCAATTGAAAGGCCTGGGTTTTCAGTCATAGAAAGATATTGTTGTCGGTTGAGATCAAATGTTAAACGTGCAATGCACACTCCTATAGTGTCAGAAATGTGACGTGAGGCTTTTCTCTGAATCCAACTAACCCTTTCCCCTCAGTCCAACTGACCCTTTTCCCACAGTCCAACTGACTATATTCTGTCAATCCAACTGATCCATTTCCCACAGTTCAACTGACCCTTTCCCCTCAACCCAGTCAGACTCAATCAGTCAGACTGATACTTTTCCTTAAATTCAACTGACCATCTTCCCTCCGTCCATTTGACCATTTGCCATCAGTCAACATCTACTCAGCGAATGTCAAAAGTGATATGTTATATTGTGTGTTTTATTAATGCGCCAACTGTTATTGTATATTGTATTATGACGTCATGTGATATTGTATATGTCATTAACAGTACCATTGAAACAAATAATATTTATCTTCTGTTTTTGTTTGAGTTGTGCTGGTATTGTTTACCCGATGTCATTAAAATCAAAGAATGAAACAGTTAATGCCTCTGTCTTATGGACTCACAGCTGTATCGCCACCATCTGAAAGTAACCTTGTACGATCATTTCCAGCGCTTTCAGCCTATTGGGTATACGTCGCTAGTCCAGTGGACTATGTATAGACCACTTGATGGGTGATTCGGTCAGTACAGCACCGGTTACCTTTACTTATCAAAACATTTCTTGGTAGCCATTTTAGACTGGGGCAACCTGAGTGTCCTGGTCATTTATAAAAACGTCGCCACCTGACCACACCAAACACATGACCGCTTGTCACGCAGGGAAAAGTGCTGGCCACGGTGCTACCGCATCTCACTCATGGATGTATGGCTGGCCCATTATTTTGTACTAGCGTTTTGTTGATTATACTCCTGTCTTCTTTACTGTAGCAGCAGCAGCAGCAGCAGAATTAGTAGTAGTAGTAGTAGTAGTAGTAGTAGTAGTAGTAGTAGTAGTAGTAGTAGTAGTAGTAGTAGTAGTAGTAGTAGTAGTAGTAGTGTAGTAGTAGTAGTAGTAGTAGTAGTAGTAGTAGTAGTAGTAGTAGTAGTAGTGGTAGTAGTAGTAGTGGTAGTAGTAGTAGTTGTTGTTGGTGTTGTTGTTGTTGTTGTTGTTGTTGTTGTTGTTTTTGTTGCTGTATGGCACCAGTTTCATAACAACGGGTGGCTCCATAATTGCTCCATACCTGTGCCAGCGAAAAACCACACGAAGTGTTCATCATTTTCTCATGTGAACTCGTATAGGAAACAGTAGTTTCGAGAAGCCAAATCGCCAGAATATCGACAACAGGCCAAAGTTTACTTTAATGTGCAGTTCATTGTCGAGGAGACAGCTGCCTGACAAATATAATACAAGCAACTGGCACACGCATTTTCGTATAAGGCAACAGCACGGATGGCTAGAAAATTAAGCGTCCGCCATTTTCTGAATCTGCATTGTATTAGGGTCTCCGTTGACACAAGTAAAATCATTTTTAGTCCAATTCACATCTCACCAAGTACTCGACTTAGTAACTGGGCGACGAAATAAGATCCTCCAAGTTCACACACGGGGAAAATGCACATGTAGCCCGTGCCAGGTGACAGTCAATTCCCCAGGTCTAATCAGCTCACCTGCCTATCCACATGTTGGCCAGGCTTACTATAGATACAATGTTATATATTTTAATTGGAATTATTATATCCAAGAATGAGCTTCTAAAACATTACACCAGGTCTCATACAACTTTCAACTGTCTTGTTGGAGGAGCACTGTACAATAAAACAACGTTTCTGGGCGTTTAAATGCTCAATTACGTTTCGTCTCATATTGTTCATGCTCATATATTCTGAATTTGAGGAGAAAATGTTGAGATTTTACTATGATTGACTGTAAAACTAACATAAACTGTAGATGTGAGTAGTGGCTTCCATACCTAGCCTTAATGGATAAGAGCGAAAGACATGAAATCTCGTCTGCGGGCTTTCATCAGCATCGTCATGCGCCCAGAAAACTGGCGTAGGAGTTCATGTCTCTCCACAGATTTATGTCCTTGATGTGCCATATAAACTCAGCTGATAATACTCTTCCATGCCACCTGCTAAGCCCATCTGGCGTTAATTCTCTTGGTTTGCCTCTACCTGTTCTCCTACTAATCTGTCCAGTCATCTTAATGTTTTCTAAATTATCTCTTCTCATTATATGACTAAAGAACGAAGTGTGTCTTTTTCTTATAGTTGCATATACTTCATTAGCCTCTTCGAGGCAATCGTTTTTAACTACTCTGTCAGTCCATGGTTATGAACATTAAAAATAACTCGGCAGTTTGAATTTGTAAACAACAAATAAAAATCCACTTGTGCGGCAAAGGATAAAAAGAAGATTAAAGTGCAATAGAAAATGTACACCACGGATGCATTGCGTGGATGTAGACGGCAAAAGGGACATCACTACATTAATTTCCTGTGCTACAGATTGTGTGCAGTCGCAAGGCTAGATTGAAGACAGAATCACATATTAAAATTATGTGTTATTAAATTTAGCTTCCATTTTTACGTATATTGTGTAGGGGCGGTGGGGGGGGGGGGATTTATAGGGAGGAAATACGAAATGGGGGAATGGCATTCTGAACATATGGTGAAGGGGTGCATGGGCCAAAAAATATTGAGAATCACTGCTATCACATCACAGCCCGAAGCTGATTCCTGCTTCTGGACACGTTGTTGTTGTTGTTCTTGACAAATTAAAATAGCTATGAAAGTACACTTCAGACTCAATAATGTTACATGATATATAAACACATGAGTTGTGTCTAAAGTTAGCTGCGTATTGTTTTACCTGATGTCTCAGTCAACTTTTTTTTAAAACTGCTTATGCTTTTTTGTACCATGGACAAACAGAGAAACCAATGACCAAAGCCTACAAGAAACACATGAAAACCGTAAACTGATTAGAGAAATTAGACGTAGACAATCACAATTTTGTATCAACGTTACGAGAAGAAATAAATTAGATAACTTGGTGACAACTGGCAAGATCGAGGAGAAGAGAACAAGGGGAAGGCAGAGAAGTAACTACATGGATGGCTTGGCCACGTGATATGGTTGAAACAAGAACATTGAGCTGATACTTGTGATCACGTGAGATTGCGAAACATGATCGCACTCGCTTATTGGCATGGCGCATGATGAATGAATGAATGAATGAGTTTTTTGTAGGCAAGTTTGCGTTGAGTAACCGTCGGCCGGTCTCCCCGACCAAGGGGTTTACGACATTGTTCGTAATCCCGTACATCTACGTGGGGAAAACTGCAGCTGCAAGATTCGGCAGCGGATCGCGCCGCGCTGGTAACTTACGGGGGTATGTGAGCCAGTCGTTCTGAAAGCATTGGCAAACTACTGAACGTAAATGCTGGTGTTTACTGCAACGTCCTGAAAGGGATATGCAACATAACAAAAAGGTCAGCGTCTGTGGCTTAGGGTTTAGTGAACACAGTTCACAATTCCTCGACATACCGTCTAAATGATCGAAATTATCCGCAGGCGATTTGGGAGCAGTTGGATTCTATTATACCTTTACCTCTACCACGTTCAACCTCAAAGAGGAGTTATATTAGGGTCCATCACTGACTCAGATTAATAATTGTGTGACCGAGTCAGCCACAAATAGGATATTAATTTGCAAGTAATTGTTGTCCGAAGAGGGTAATGGTGCAGATCGCTTTGCCTTGATTTATGATATTAGCGATGGCCTTTCTGAAAGCAATGGCAGACTACTGAACGTAAAATTGCCGAGTAAATCGCAAACAGCAGATATATGCTGGAGTTGATTGCAAGCCTTGTAAAGGACATGCAACTAAAACAAATATATCACCATGATCAGCCTGTGAGGTGTGAGATAAACGAGCAATATCCAGTTAAAATGTTTGGGTCTGACAATTTAATTGCTGTGCGCTGATGGATTTTCCAAACTACTGAGCGTAATCTTGCCAAGATATCAACGACAGCGGTAAAATGCTGGTGTTGACAGCGATGTCCTGTAAAGGATATGCGAAAAGAAAAAAGATGGATTGTCCACGGAGGAGACTTAGCCTTCATGCTCGTTTCTGGAAAGCAATTATGACAGTCTGAACTGACCTGACGCAAGTTAAAGAAAACACAGTTGGGGCAATTTGACCGACTCTTTAAAATATTTCTCATAATGCGGCACGATGTATTCTCATATCATTGTCGACAAAGACTGTGTGTTCTGGTTCATTTTTGTTGAGAAGTTATATTGCCTGTGTCGGTGTCAGGATATGGTTTGCATCCTAGACAAGACAACTGAATCAGAATCCAGCTGAACTCCTCAAAGGTCACCCTGTGTTTAGTTTAGTTTAGTCGAATCTGCACTCTAGGCAACTGCCTAGCACGGATGAGAATACATGATGTCCTTCGTAACACTTTCTTCATAGGTTTCCAAAGCAATGTTCAATACTCTTGCTCTCGCTTACTGCAGCCTAATTGTTCTAAAATATTCTACAAATAAAGTGAAGTTTATGAATATATTTTTTTACAAACTGGCGAAGTTCACGCTACCATAATGGCTGGTGCAACCTTGGGCCTGGAAGCTACTATCCGAATGTCTAGGATGTAATGCTGCCCTTCGGGAGACCTGGGTTCGTATCTTCGGTAAGGTGTGAATTTTTTTTTATGTCGAGGATAACAAGAAACCTGCACATTTAGCGGCTACTGCACTAGCCAGGCGGCCTTAATTCCTCAGGTTCAATACCCTTTCCCCCCCCCCTTCCCTGTCCTACACCACAAGGTACAATAGGCAGTAGATGACAGTGACCTCTGAGCCTGTTCTTAGACAGGGTACTATACACTTGCAGACTACCATATAGTTCGTCGATTCATACAGTAATGAACAGACAGAAACATTCCTACAATGCTATCTGGCAGTCTCAACAAGATTAAAATACAGCAACATACAACACATAATATCTAACTTGTTATGTAGACATTACTTGAACAACAGCGAAAGAGGCAAAGGAGGAGGGGGAGCAAGGAGGTTAAGTAGATATTAGGAGAAGAGTGGAGACGAGGAGAGGAAAGAAGAGAAGGAGAGGGAGAAGGAAGGGGAAGAAGAAATGAAGGAGGAGGAAGAAGGAATTAAGGAGGGGGAATAAGAAGAGGAAGAGTGGATGCGAATGAGGTGGAGAAGGAGGGGAGAGGAAGAAAAAGAAGAATATTGTGATTTCTATCATTCAAGGCTTAAATGTTCACATACAGAAATTATCCCTAGTACATGAAGTAACAGAATGAACAACATACACAGCTCAGGAACTTACTGTCGTTACAGTTAGGTCCAAACACAGCATCCGGCCGGCACTGTTCACAGGCTGCGCCCATAAAATCTCCGTCACAATAACAAACTCCTATCCCTCCTATTCCGTCTGAGCACTATTAGAAAGACAGGTTATATGGTTATGCATGTTGCTGGTTTAGAAAAGTTTATCCAACACTAGGTCAATTAAATACGGAAGATAGCAGGTGTAAGTCAAATACAGAACAGAAATAAGAATAGTTCAGCCAAGTAGCATTAAACAATGTGAAACAACTTTACAAATGTTGGCAATGAAACTATCTAAACACTGAAGCTACAAACAGTAAGTTGCACGATTTACTGAGTGACATATTTCGCTGAATTTCATCATGGAGAGTTGTATATCATCTGAAGTGAATAAATGAATACTCCATCCATCATATGACATGCCAATAAACGTGCGCGGTCATGATTTGCCATTTCAACAGATCACCAGAGTACCAGAGTCGTGGATCAGCTTTAACTTTACCCTTACTTTGCCTGTAAGCAATCTGTGATCACTGTAACAGTCTGCATTGGGAACTGTTTTTGCGATTGTTAACGCATTTCGAAACCTTCTGCCAATCAGGATGTAATCAATCTGGTTTCTAATTCTGCTGTCAGTACTACTCCTTGTCCATAATCTTCTAAGATGTTGCTTACACCAGATGTTTCCAATAATCATTTCCTGCTCTTTTGCCCACTCTACAAGTCTGTATTCTCTTTCGTTTCGTTCTCCCAAACCATGTTTTCCTATTGTGTATCCTTCTCCTTGATTTCGTACTTTCGCATTGAAGTCACCCATTATGATAATTATTTCTGAATGTTTACATTTCTTCAAAGCATTCTCCATGACATTATAAAATTCCTCTAGACTATCTTCACTGCTTTTTCCTGTTGGGGCATAATTGAATGATGTTTATGTTAGAAGGTCTGCCGATTAATTTAACCAATAGAACCGTGTCTGACACTGCCCAATATCCTTTAACGGACTTCGATGTTTGCAGATCCAAGATAATTACTACATCTTTTGTCTTTCTTATCCCCCAGAATAAATAATATATAAATCCTCGCTGTCTTAACCCCTGTTCCTTTCCATCTCGTCTCACACATTCCTAATATATTAATATTCTCTCTTCCAATGTCTTGTTTGATGTTACCCAAATTAATACTACTTACGTTGAAACAATTAAAACACATACTCACAGATGAGTGAATTCACTAAGGGAATATATTGTTTAGAATGAAACTATCATTTGAAATTTAGAGCCATCAAGCTTTTTACAGATGAGTAATTGTTATACAATCACGGTGCGAAGATTGATTGATTGATTGATTTAGGAATCGACATCACAGCATTCGGGGCATTCCCATAAGTGCTCCGTCCCCATCCTCAGCAGCCAGCGAAGAGTTCCAATACTAATAGTACCAGTAGCAATCTGATTATAAGTCGGTCTCGCCTTTCCTTTGAGCGTTGAGCGTCGGCCAGATCCCTTCGTCACTCCTCGTTGTCTCATTCTTGCCAGACCATGGTAATCCATTTGCTCCTCCGAGGTGTGCACGTGCTCCCACAAGGCCGCAACCACGTCTGCCTTGTCATGTATCAATACTCCACCAAGTTCTGCAGAGCCAGCCAATCTGTCCGCCTGTTCATTTCCCAGCACATCGGCATGCCCCGGAGAAAAGATCCAGGCGATGCTTGTCACCCGTGACCTCCGAAGCGAAGCAAGCCACTCCGCACGAAGTCTGCCCGTCCTCACCCTCGTCAGCATGCTTTCTGAGTCAGTTACAATCACGATGTGTGTGTGTGTGTCGTATTCTCCATCCAGCGGAGAGCCGCAGTGACTGCCTCCACTTCCATTCTTAAGCTGGATGTTGTGGTATCATATGCCAGGCTCTCCTGCCCCAAACATCGACCATTAGCTTTGGCTATGAACCCCCAGCCACTTCTCTCACCTCTTGACACCGAACCATCTGTGTAGATAATCACATCACTCGAGTGAGCATTGTCCTGAATTAGTTGCTGGATTTCCACTTCCGTGGCCCCTGCTGGCCACTCCCTGCACTCCCGGCTTAATGTGATTATAACTCTGCACAAGTCTGACTGCTCCGCTGGCACTATGACCCACTCCTCTCCACGCCTAATGTTCTCCAGGGGGCACACCTGTCTGATCGTATCCTCTGCCTGAGCCATCCATGATTTCCCTCTTATCAGTCGCTGACACTTAACTGCGTCCAGCGCCTCATGCAGTGGGTGGTCTGTGTCTGCAGCTACTCTGAGGTATGCCTTCGCCTGCATCACCTTGAGCCTACCAGCAACACTCGGCAGACCAAGGATGTAACGCATACACACTACTGGGGTGTCTCTAGTGCATCCCAGAATGACCCGCATAGCTTAGTTCTTTATGCGCTCTAACTTCACCAGCTGAATCTCTGAGACAGTGAGCAGACCTAATCCATAATAAATTACTGAGAGGATCAAGTGCTGGTATAGTGTGAAAAGCATTCTCTGCTCTATGTCCATTGCTGCCATAGTTTTAAGTGCATTCAGTCCCTTTTGAGTTCTTGTCACGACCGTCTCCACATGGTCCTTGGAGGATAGGCTCCTGTTAAATGTGATCCACAGATACTTCAGTTTGTTCTCTCTGCTGACATTTCTACCATCTATAACGAGGCTTGGGACATCAGCTCTTACAATCCTGTTGTCCAGAGAGCACCACAAAACAGCCGCCTTTTCCGGTTGGATGACAGCACTCATTTCTGTGCACCAGTCAATCACTTTATCTACTGTCGCTTGTAACTCCTGGGCTGTTTGCTCCCTATCTCTCCCCTGCCTATATGCAAGAATATCATCTGCAAATGTTAGTATTCTTCCAACCCCTGATGCTTCTAGGTTTGCAATCTTGTTCGTATACACATTAAAGAGCACCGGTGAGACTGCATATCCCTGTGGCAGTCCCGGGGTTAACATATGTGGCTCTGAGGTCCATGCACCCAGACGGAGAGCAACCCGACGAGAGTGCAGGACGGCTGCTATCCAGTTCACCAACCAGGGATTGACCCCCTTCTCCATCAGTGCGGTCATCAAAATATCACATCGAACTCTATTGTACGCATCCTCGAGATCAAGCGCTACCGCCATCGTTTCCTGTCTACTCTGGAACCCCTCATAAACATCAAAGGCAAAAGTGGCTGCATTAGATTAGGTATCTTTTCCTGGCCTGTAGCTCCCCAGGCCTCTTGGAAGAAGCTTCCCCCTTTCCAAAAAATCCTGCAGCTTAACAGCGACTATCTTCTCTAAAACCTTCCCAAATGTATTTTGAAGGGTGATGATCCTAAAGCCGCTAAGCTTTGACTGATCCTTGACTCTGAAGAAGATTTGCGGACGGACACTGTAAGAGTAAAGTTAGATATTTCTGAATGTGGTTATACTGACGGATATCAGTAATTTCAAGACATTATGCTGCAGAGCTCTCTTTCCTCTCTCCAGTCTCAGGATTCAAGGAGTCGGGTGACCAAAACAATACATGTGGGTGGGCGCATATTAGCATGTAACCAGGTCATGATTCAGGAGAGCACGAACGGACTGGCTCGGGTTTGGTTTAGGTGTGTAATGTGTCCCCCATAAACCATTGCCAACAGACTCTAACCCAGTGTTTCCCAACCTTTTTTGCTTTTTTGTGCTATGCCCCACCTAAGCCTTTCTAAAATTCTCACCACCCCCCCCCCCCCCAACATATACATTATTTTTAATATTCAAAAATTGAAATGTTCACTAAAGAAACTTGATTGATAGGTTTTAAGAAGAAATCACCAGGAAATTATTGAGCAAACACAGTAAGTAAATTTTCAAAACATATAATGGAGAACTGAAATTCAAGTACAAAATAATTTTAATGAAAGATTTTTATATATTATTTTAATTATTAGTAATTATTTATTATTTAAATTTAGTGAGATCCTGTCGCTTGATGCTTGCTGCAAAGAGATTTTATATCAGGTTCCAATTTAAGTTAACTTCAGTTTCAAGTCTCCCCGTTTTGTTATATCCAGCCGATTTCTTCCATTTTCGAATTGCCCCCCTTAACAATCGAATTGCCCCCCTGTGGGGCGTGGGAAACACTGCTCTAACCCAATGCCTAGAGGCAATCAATCAATCAATCACTCAACCAATCAGTTTCTGTCTCCACAATGAAGATTCGATGCAATGAATCCCCAACCCTCACTGTCTATTGCTCTTTATTTACACGCTGACAGATTGCTGTTTATTCATCTCTTGATGTTGTATTCCGACCTGTATAGCTGTCTGCTTCTTGCTCTGCTATCCTGCCTTCAACTCGTTCCTTCATTTGGCTTATGGAAAAGTGCTATGTTCTTTAATGTAGCCAAAATAGCTAACTGATCTCTGTTTTTTATTTCTTTAATCAACTCTCTTTTCTTTCACAGCCTCTAGCACCTCTGTATTTGATTGTTTTGTTTCCATGAAATACAGTCTGTTATTATGTATATTCACATCTCTGGGGCTCTAATTAGACCAGTGGTTCTCAACCTTTTTGGCCCGTGACCCTCTTCACCATATTTTCAGAACGTCATCCCCCCCCCCCCTTTTCGTATTTCCTACATAAAAATTTGGCCCTTGCCCTTCACCATATTTTCAGAACGTCACCACCCCTTTCGTATTTCCTATCTAAAAATTGTGCCCGTGCCCTGCTTCACCATATTTTCAGAACGTCATCCACCCCCCTCCCCCTTTCGTATTTCCTACCTAAAAATTTGGCCCGTGCCCCCCTTCACCATATTTTCAGAACGTCATCCCCCCCCCCCCCTTTTCGTATTTCCTACCTAAAAATCCCCCCGCCCCGCCCCCGCTCCTACACAGTATATGTAATAATGAAGCACATACTAAAACAAGTCTAGTCGTCCACATAAAATGTGACTTGTAGGTCTACTTACTTTATAAAATGAATTTTAGAAGGGTGAGACGTACAGAACCGTAAAGTATGAAGGGAAAAACAATATCAAATAATCGGTTCTTGTATTAACGCGATCTTGAAATAATCTTCATTCCCCCCCCCCCCCTGGAAACCATAAAATTCCCCGGGGGGGGGGGGGGGAGAATTCCCCACCGGTTGAGAACCACTGAATTAGACGTTCCGATTACTTGTACATTCGATGGGTTTCTGCGCCACATAGTGGTGCTGAATATATATAAGATTTCATAACTCTCATTGTTAATGTGTGTTTTATATCTCTCCTGCTTTTATTCCTGACCTCTAATTCACTTCTTACGTCATCTATTATTACATATACAAGATAGGAGAAACGTGTTACTTATTCTAGCATTTCCTCATTTACGCTAATGTTCATTGTTAGCCTTTCCTTTTCCATTACTAACGATTATAGGTGTAATGTTTCCATTAATGATATTTAATGCACGCGGTGCACTACTCCTAGAGAGAGTACCGAACGAGAATAACAATTATCAGCTGGAAAGAAATGCTTTGGAAGTTAATACTTTGGTGTCGCCTGTTAAAGTATTTTTATTTATTAATGTTACTGTTTTTACTTTACATCTTGTTGTGCTGTTCCTGAAGAAGATAACTAGGATCGATACGTCGTGGTTTAGCTTATGAATTACATATTTACTTAACGTTGCTTTAGTATTATTATTTTTATTGTTGTTGTTTTTGCCCTATTCATTTCCACTGTGATTTCTGTTTATCGTGATTGAGTTTGTTGCATGGTATTTGCCTAAGAAGACCTGCCAATTTCACTATACGAGACTGGGTAAGAAATAATGATATCAGACAGACAGTGTGATCAACGCCTTGTGTCACATATGTTGAAAGGCAGAAGTTCAGAGGCTAACGGCCAGCTCGTGAGAATGGAATACTATCAACTACCAGCACTGGCGCTACACTAAAGAAGATCTAATACGAGAGCAAGAGGGCGTCCGAGAAGAAAATGGTCATCAAAGACATTGTGCAAACATACGAATTGACACTATCCAGTAACACTCATCGGGCGCTTGAACTTTATCTATTTCTCCCCACGACGTTTGACGACAAATGGGGAAGATGATGATTATGATGTGGTAAAGCTATATCATTTCTTTTAGCTGGAAATACAAATCGTCATCCACCGTACTTACCACCCCTCTCCCATTGCAAGGCGTTCTGAAACCTCCGGGACAAGCGATACATTCAGATCCATAGAAACCAGGGTTGCATTGAGGCACCTGCAGAAAGTGGTAGTAGATGAGCCAAATGGGTTAGACGTACATGTCTACGTTCTTACTTACGCCCATACTTCCTACATGATAGCTATCCAGGTAATACATACTTACATATGTCATACCTCATATCTACTGACGTACCTACTAACATACTTCATACCTGCAACGTAATCTAAGGACGTATCTACTTAAATATTTCCTACCTGCCACCTGTCTTTTCGTATGCAGAGTTGTCAATCTAACTGTCAGTCTATATAACATTAAATAAACAGTTCTGACGTATTAGCGGTCTGGAAACAATTACTAATAATAATAGTAAGTGACTAAAGAACCCTTGTACCCGCCCTACGGTGCATTGGGTATTTAGTACTTTTATAAATCAATCAGTACTCAATGAGTGACGTGGTTGTATCACACCAGACGTCTTTACTTTCCACGATATTTCCTGGTGCCCATTTTAGGCTTGAGCTAACTCAGAACCCAGGTCAGTTTTTAAATTCCTCCTCGATGGGAATTCAAACACATTAACACTGGGCCGTACTTGCCACTGTTCTACCGCTGCTCCCCTGTGACTAAAGGGATTACTTTTATTCACACACTCGTCAAAATCAACGATCCCAACAGCTACCAACAGAAGGACGAGGGAAAGTTATTAAATAACAGGAATGTTATTATACAGTACATGGAAGAATATTGTCTGGGGACATTTTATTTGAAGACACAAACTGGATATTAAGCAATAATCTACGTAAGGATCGTGAGGATTGAGCAGTTTGCGCATGCGCAATAGCGATTATAATATGACTGCCCCATTATCAGCTTGCACTGTGAAAGAAAAACGAGGCTTTACTCGGTGTGTGTGTGTGTGTGTGTGTGTGTGTGTGTGTGTGTGTGCGTGCGTGCGCGCGCGCACACACACAGCGGGGATGCAGTCTTCTTCCTTTCTCTCATTATAGGGGCAATTCGATCAAACAGTGATTATCAACTTGTATTCCACCTTTAAGTATATATCCATAAGGTCTCATTCTATTATACGAGATCCAAAACCATAGCAATGTACAATGTTACATCATCATCATGTGCTATGGCGGTAAGCGTGGGCAATCATAGTTCCCCTTCTCACACCATCACTATTGACCTGGGTCAGGTCTGTGTTCTTGGTCTGATTATGCCTCTTGGCCAAGCGATACTGTATTTTTATCCACGGTATTCCTGGCGTTTTCCCCAGCAACCTTATTTGCATTGCCATTCAGCATCATGTGCCATGCCGATAAGCGTGGGCGGTCATGTTTCGCCATCTCCCGCGATCACCAAAGTCGTGAAACAGCTCTGTGTTCTTGTCTCGACTATACCACGTTTCCAAGCCATCCAGATATTTATTTCTCTGCTTTCCCTTCGTTCTTTTCCCCCTCAATCTTGCCAGTTGTCACCAAGTTCTCCAATTTATTGCTTCTCATAGCGTGAGCGAATAATTGTGACTGTCTACGTCTAATTTTTCTAATCAGTTTGCGGTTTTCATTTGTTTCTTGCAGTACTTGGTCATTGGTTTTTCTGTCTGTCCATGGTATTCTTTGCTTTTCCTCAGAAACAAGATTTCCACCAGCCATCAGATGTTTTTTCAGATTGTCTGCTCATTGTCCAAGCTTCACATCCATGCAAAAGTACAGGTTTCATTTAGCACTTCAGCACTCTTTTTCTCGTTGCAATTGACATCTTTTTTATTAGTCAGTATGTTTTCCATCTTGAAAAAAGCTATTTTCGCCATGACGATTCTTGTTCTAATCGTTTCAAGACATTTCCCATCAGATGTTATGACTGTTCCGAGATAATTGTACCCATTCACTTGTTTAAGAATATTCCCGTTTACTAGTTTCGATTCAATTACATTGTGGTAGTTCCTTTTTTCATAGTGACTACCATAATCAGTCTTCTTAATATTTAATCCTAACCCTAGTTGTTCACTGTGTGCAACAATCGCATCTACTAAATGTTGCAGATCCTGCTAAATATCTACAATCAATACTGTACCATCAGCATAGTTAATGCTATTGATGTTACGTCCCCCAATGGTGATTCCTCTCATATCTTCTAAATTCTTAAAATATTTACACTATATATGGGGGAAAAAAGATCTGGGGCCATTATACATCCCTGTTACACACCTCATTTAATAGGCTGATATTGATCTACTTCATTATCAATCTTTATAGTAGCTTGTTGCTTCCAATATATATTTTTATAAGTCTAAGGTCTTTCCCACTGATCAGACCAGTTGTGCTGTATGGCTCTGAAACCTGGAGTACAACGAAAGGAGACGAAGCCTTGTTACAAACCTTTGAGAACAAAATTTTAAGACGCATCTTTGGACCCATTAGGGATACACAAAGTGGAGAGTGGAAAAGAAGAAGTAACAAAGATATTTATGACCTGTTTAAGTCCCCGCTAATCACTGGTATCATGAAGGCTAATAGACTACAATGGCTGGGGCATATAGAAAGAATGGAAGATAATAGGGAAACAAAACTCGCTTACACTCAGGAAATAAATGACCGTAGACCCCGAGGTAGACCAAGAAGACGGTGGAGAGATAATACATGTACAGACCTACAAGCACTTGGAATCAACGACTGGCAAGAGAAGGTCCACCAGAGAGACGAATGGAGACGGATTGTATTTGCAGCAAAGAACCTCAATGGCTCGGAAAGCTGAAGAAGAAGAAGAAGGTCTTTCCCATCAAGCATCTTTATCATGTTTAGATGTCTTATTTTATCGACAGCCTTTGTGTAGTCAATAAAGCAGAGATGTAGGTATTTATTTACTTCTATAGAAAGTGCAATTAATTTTCTCAGCAGGTACACATCATTGACTGCACCCTTGCCTTCTGTGAACCAACATTGTTCTTTTCCTATTTCGGTTTGTGTGATGATTCTTAGCAAAATCTTCGTGATGCGGCTCATTATACTAATTTTTCGATATTGATCACAGTCCAAATGCTTCTGATTTCTTCCAGATTGCAATAAATATTGAACTACATAATTCAGGATTATGTGTTTCTAAACGTGTCTACTTTATGTCCACGTTTAACATGTGTATAACAGTAAACGTCCTGTACAGCACTTCAACACACCTTTACTTCTTTCACCCATGCATGTTTTCTCAATGACTCCATGAGTTTTCTTAGGAATATGAGACGGTCTGGGTTAGAAAGCAATGGCTTGAATCAATGGCCAGAAAGCAATGGCTTGAATCAATGGCCAGAAAGCAATTGCTTGAATCTATGTATGTTTCATCTTGTATCATGACACGCGGGTATTAGCGGAAACAAAAGTGGCAGATAGGCATGCGGGCTTGGATGCTGTGAGGAGCGGACTCAAGATAAATGACTCAGGGAACAGATGTGCTTCTAAAACAGAATGCAAGAAAGTCCAATCGAACTGGGTCAAGCTAGACTAGAATACCAGGTGGAGAGACAAATAAGAATATTCAGCCGACACAGAACTGGTGTTGTCAGTCGCTACATACTGAGGAAGGTCCGAAGTAGAGGATATGCACACTAATAGACTAATAGCTCGATGTGCAATGAGGATTATTCTGTGACTAACTAAATAATAAACTATTTTTGGGTAATTCATTTTTAATTCACCGCAAACAAAGGAATCCGGTGAGTTCCCGGGAAATCACGTGACACCAGGGTGATTCCATAGTGGTTCTGGAGTTGTTTTCATATACTGTGCAACTTGTGAAACTGCTATTGTGTAATGTATTTATAGAAATAAAGAATCATATAAACTGAATGTGTTGTCAATCACTTCCGGCTGAGTCTGTGGTGGACTGCTAGACCGATCGATGAATGTAATACATGTTTCTAGGCCCGAATGGCCCTCACTGTCGTCGGAGTGTGTATCCGTAACTTGTGCTACTCGTCTTATCTTGTCTATGTCCCTTCTGTCTGTGCTCATCTTTGATGTATATGGAGGCCAGTTTGCGAAGACAATGGCATGCGGTCTGGGTACATCTTGCTGCAAACACACTTGTCGACCGACCACGAAGTGAATCCCTATATCCTTATTCTGAAAATCGACAACTCCACCAGATCTAGGTGAGTGTTAAAAATAACTACGCGGTTTGTTTGTGGTGAATTAAATATGAAGTACTCTCTTTTTTCTTTCTTTTTCACTGCAGTTGACAGCTTTTATTGATGTTTATTACGTACCTTCACTTCTCTATTGCAAATCCAGGCACATCCAGGAAAGGATCTCAGTCTTCCTCTGGAACTAGTGTAATATCTGCAAGGCGTACTCTGATCCTGTGGACAAACTTATTACTCTGTAATTTACGAGTTTTCAGCCTTGTAAAAATAAAATAAAGGACACATCCCTTGATCTTAGCGGAAATTTAAATGTAATACGCATTGTTGATGCGAAAATGGCTTAAATGTATGGTACTCAGCTGTAAGAATGACAAATCTGTTACAATTGGTCAAAATGAATGAATCTATATCATGACTAAGAAGCTCGACAAACAAACTACACATGCAATTTACTTCGAACGTTTCGATCTAGGTTGCTATCGGTGAGCACAAACGGATAGCTGTAACAATTAGCTGTTAATAGAAATAGCACAATCCACAAGCATCAAACCGAATATCAGCTTGAAATGCATTAAAGTCCTTAAGTGTATCAACTACACAATCCTAGCAGAGGATGAATGTTCAGTTTCGAGGACCAGCCAGACTCAGCATACGAAAGAGGGAAATCACGTGTTCAAGTTTCAAACATACCACGCCATACAGAATCAACAAAGCAATATTAATCTCCACATGTGATCCTTTGCTAACATTGTTCTCGTTCACTTGAGAAAAATAAATCTTGCATTGATTGCCATTAACAATCAAACATCGGAAAACTTTATTGCAGTCACCTAAAAAATCAACAACTCTCACAGATTAATCACCTTTATGGTGCAGGGACATTGCAGAACGTCGCTCTTAACAACCCCCGCCGAAAAGATTCTTGTTCCTTTGTGGGTCCTCCTGTCTCAAACATGTTCATGCCCAATGTGTGGCCAATGTCCTGTGTGTGGGTCCTCCTGTCTCAAACATGTTCATGCCTAAGGTGTGGCCAATGTCCTGTGTGTGGGTCCTCCTGTCTCAAACATGTTCATGCCTAAGGTGTGGCCAATGTCCTGTGTGTGGGTCCTCCTGTCTCAAACATGTTCATGCCCAAGCTGTGGCCAATGCCCTATGTGTGGGTCCTCCTGTCTCAAACATGTTCATGCCCAAGCTGTGGCCAATGTCCTGTGTGTGGGTCCTCCTGTCTCAAACATGTTCATGCCCAAGGTGTGGCCAATGTCCTGTGTGTGGGTCCTCCTGTCTCAAACATGTTCATGCCCAAGATGTGGCCAATGTCCTATGCCTAATTCGTACTAGTCAATTCCTGTCCCTGTTTCCAAGAACAATGCATCCTACTATCGATGCTCATTCTTATCCCATAGATGGTACAACGGAAGCTTAAGCATAATGCACGAACTCTGTAGCACGGTGAGGTTGCAAATGTGTTTTTCAGAAGAACACTCGCTGTACAAATTTGCGTACGATAGTTTTCTGCTTTTGAAATGTTGGCTGGGCATGGACTTGGCAGTCTACATTTTGGATTGCTTCATCTGGATATTCCCATTTCTGAAATCATCCTATGGATTGTACGACTTTTCTACAGGTCTAGTATAGATAGGTCTAGATTGGGTTTGTATTTGGTTAAACCCCACTACTAGGTTCGTACAATGTATTCTCCGACTAGAGTGGACGCCGTACCTCTATCCCATTTCTCTTCTTAATATAGCAAACTGGATTTAGCCAATTAGATACAGCAGATTGCATATAGTGAACTAGATATAGCAAACTAGAAATAACAAAACAGACACAGCAAAGTAGTTATAGCACCCTAAATATATTGCAGTTTGTCCATTAAGAATGATGATGACCATTCATTTCATCCAGTGGGAATGAAGTATGGATCCGTGAGTTCTAAACATATAAATGTAACCTACATATAACTAGGCACTACGTTTTCGGTTGCCGAACTTTAAAAGAGATTTTTTTGCGGTCACACAATATACGCCGGTCTCTCTGGTCTAGGAGTTACACGACTTTCTCCGCAATCCAGTATACTCTCGTAAGTAACGTGATGTAGCATGAGAATCGGTAGCGGTTCTCTCCGCGTCGGTAACTTACGGGGTATATGAGCCGGTCGCTCAGAAAGCAATGGCAAACTACTGAGCATGATCTTGCCAAGAAATCAACATCAGCTGAAAGATGCTGATGTTGACAGCGATGTCCTGTAAAGGATATGCGAAAGAAAAAAGGGGAAAAAAACACAATATACATAGTCAGCAAGATATAGCAGACTTTTTTTTTTATTCGCATATCCTTTACAGGACATCGCTGTCAACAGCAGCATCTTTCAGCTGTCTGTTGATCTCTTGGCAAGATTACGCTCAGTAGTTTGCCATTGCTTTCTGAGCGGCCGGCTCAGTTATCCCGCAAGTCACCAGCGGGGGACGAACCGCTCCCAGTTCTCGCCCGCTACGAGACTGCGTGATAAACGGGATTACGGAGAAAGTGTTGTAACCCCTCGGCCAGAGAGACCGGCTATAGCAGACTAGCTAGACTAAATTAGATATAACAAGCTAGATACAGTAAACTAGATAGCTAGATAAAGTAAACTCTAATTAGGAAGCTTGATGTGGTAAAATTGATATAATAAACTAGATATAGTAAATTAGGTATAACAAGTTAGAAAAGATAAACTAGAAATAGCAAGCAAGATATAGTAAACCAAATATAACAAGTTCATCATCATCAAGTGCCTTGCCGACTGGTGTTGGCGATCATACTTCTTCACATCTTGAGAGCTCCAACCGTATTTATCGATACGGGTGCTGACTCCCTTCCGTGCCATGACACAAGACTACCAAGACTTTTCGCTCGCTATCTTCTTCTATCTCTCTTGCCACAAATTTGTCCAGTTGTCACAACATGTTCCAATTTTATCTTCGCATAATGTGGCCACAAATTATATAATAAACTAGTTATAGTAAATTAGACATTTGCAAGTTAGATAATGTAAACTAGAAATAGTGAATGTGGGAGTGTCTAGTTGGTCATGCGTCGAAGTACACTTGTTCCTGCAGCGAGGCGGTGTTGCCATTTGGAGGTGACAGGTCCGAATTCCGGTCCGCAACTATAGCTTTCAAATTGTATGTCTACTGCGTCCTCTAGACTCACTTCTTTCTTCTCCTTTTTTGAGCGCCAAACAATACTACGTGTGTTTATTTATGTAACTGTTTCAGTGGCCTCAACTGGTTCCCAAATTGATTTCCTGTGCTAAAACCAGATATAGCAAGATGTATATAGTAAATTAAGTATAGCGAGCTAGATATAGTAAACTGGATATATAAAGCCAGATACAGTAAACAAGATACAGCAATCTAGATGTGGTAGACTAGATATAGTAGGCTACATGTTAAACTGGTTAAACCAAGCTAGATATAATAAACATGATATACTACGCTAAATATAGTACATTTAATAAAGCAAGCTATGTGTAATCAACTAGTTATAGAAAGCTAATTCTAGTAAACTTGATATGGCAAGATTAATATACAGTAGTAAACTTAAAATACTCGTAACAAGCAAACTACTAGTGAACTTTATAACACAAGCTAAATATAGTAAACTTGACATAGCAAACTAGATGTAAACTTGGCATAGCAAGCTAGATGTTGTAAACTTGATATAGCAAGCTTTATATAGTAAACTTGATATAGCAAGCTACATGTATGAAATTTGATGTAGTAAGCACGATGTGATAAACTAGATATTTTTTTTTGGGGGGGGGGCATATCCTTTTTTTTTACAGGACATCGCTGTCAACACCATCATTTTACTGCTGTTGTTGATTTCTTGACAAGTTTTACGTTCAGTAGTTTGCCATTGCTTTCTGAACGACCGGCTCCCATAACAACTCGTTAAAACCCAGCGCACCGCGGTCTGCTGCCAAATCGCGCGCAGCTGGGTTTCGAACACGGGTACGCGGGATTATGAACTGCATCCAAAACCACTTTGCCACGAAGACCGGCGATATAGCAAGCTACACATATTAAATTTGATGTAGCAAGCACGTTGTGGTAAACTAGTCACAGAAAGGAAAATATAGTCAACTAGACATAGCAAACTAGAATAAGTAAAATGCCCTTTCTACACGCATCAGCGTGTATTGGTTATATGGTTGTATTCCAATACTTGTATAGACCAACAGGTACTCTATTGGTGATGTGGTCAATACCCGCCGGCCGCCCCTACATCCCAAGTCATTATTCCGTACTCATGTTTTGTCCTTACATATTAATTATTATTCTTAATATTTCTTTTTTTCCCAACGATCACGTCATTAGGGGGAGGGGGCCTCATCCAACTGTAAGTGCACACAATCTACTTACGTAGATCACACAACAGGAGCTTCAATACATTTTTCCGTCTACCTCATAGGATGTTGTAAAGTTCATAAGAGAAGATACTTATAGTTTCAGCAGTCAGTTGGTTAATCACGCATCGACGTATTCCTTAACTGGACTCCTTCTGCTACCTCAAACTGGATTCCTTGCTGCTATCTCAAATCGGATTCTTTTCTGCTACCACAAACTGGACTCCTTTCTGCTATCTGAAACTTGACTCCTGTCTGCTACCTCAAACTGGACTCCTTAATACATTATCTGTCAGCGTCTGTGGCTTAGGGAAAGCGAATGCAGTTTCACTATCCCTACAACACCGAGTTCCAGGTCAGCCGCAAATTACTGAATGTAAAACTGCCTGGAAAATTGCAACCAGCTAATAATGTTGGCGTTGTTTGCGACGTTCTATAAAAAAGAACATACAGTTATTTTCTTTTAAATATTTTTAATACACTATACGTATTATAGGCTATTAGTCACAGGGAGTGGTGGAAGCTAGATGCTGGCCTGCCGGACGGGAGGTCATAGGTTCGATCCTCACCAGGGTGGATTCTATTTTTTTTTTTAAATTTACCTCGGCTACACAAGATCTCCTCATCCTATAATGGGTACTAGGAAATGTTTTGGAAAGTAAAGACGGCCGGTGTGATACTGACCACATCACCTACCGAGTGCCGACTGGTCTATCAGAATACAAGTATAGCACCAATAGCTCATTGCGACCCAAGGTCTGTAAACAGGATCATTAGTTCACTTACTGAGTTCACTGTGGAGATTAAGTGAATTAACAGTTTGGTGTACATTTCATTTGGATTACATACAGGTGCAGTACGTACATTTGGATTACATACAAGTGTAGGAAAAACGGATTCGTTACGATTAAAGGTGCACTTTTAGGTACGTGATAATGTAAGTTAAGATTGAAAACAATCATGAAGTACGTACTGTTGGTTGATCCGTGGGATAAATACATGCTGGCTTGCTGCCATAACAGTCGACACATGGTCCCTGTGTAATACAGATATTATGGGTTATAGTATAATAAGGTGTTCACTAACATTCTGGTGATTTGAAGCAACTGTATATTTAACTTCTTTTTCCTCATCTAACTCTTCCTTTTCTCTTCCTTTTCTCCCCCTATTCTTCCTGTACTTCTGCTTCTTATTTTTCTTTTTATTCTTCGTCTTTTTCCTCCTTCTCTTCATCTATTCCTTTTTATTATTCTTCTTATTCTTCCTCCTCCTCCTCCTCCTCCTCCTCTTCTTCTTCTTCTTCTCTTCTTCTTCTTCTTCTTCTTCTTCTTCTTCTTCTTCTTCTGCTTCTTCTTCTTCTTCTTCTTCTTCTGCTGCTGCTGCTGCTTCTTCTTCTTCTTCTTCTTCTTCTTCTTCTTCTTCTTCTTCTTCTTCTTCTTCTTCTTCTTCTTCTTCTTCTTCTTCTTCTTCTTTCTCTTCTTCTTCTTATTCTTCTTCTTCTTCTTCTTCTTCTTCTTCTTCTTCTTCATCTTCTGCTGATGTTATTGCTTCTCTTTCAAGAGGGTAATATCTGCACTTGGAGTCCAGCGCTTTAGATTGTGATGGTGGTTTAATTCTGAGTCTGCATTTGACCCGGCAGATGACAGTTCTGCAGAATATGGTCGGCTGTCTCTTCTGTCTGCCTATGTGTGCTCATCCATGACATGACCAATTTCTGTACATGACTTGTTCACTCTGTTGTGATGTATTTAGCAAGCAGTTTTATTCAAGCTTGGCTTTCCTTGACCTGCATCTGTCTTCGACCTACCTGTAAGGTACCTCGTGTATTGTTATCTGAGTCTTCCTATTCCTAGGCGATTTGTTTGTCATGGCACCGGGTCATCAATTCGGAGCATTCTGAGTCTAGGGCAACGGTCACTCACACTTCAAATCATCTCCCTTTAATCAAATAGTCCCAGCTTACGAAGATCATGAACCAGTCTTTTACAATCAAAGATTATTTTAGGTGCATGAATTTGAGCTAAATCCCGTCTCCACTCCAAGATATAAGCAATATATTTGACACTGGCGGAGGGGTACAAGACATGACTGTGTAGATTTCATTACAGTAAATGCATTACAGGACATGCAGTGCATTCATGATGAGCAATTGGACAAATGAATTGAGGCCCTAGAATTGTGATACGTGAATAAATAAATAGCATCTTGTTGAAAAAGAAGCAAACAAATATAGAGGTCATGCAGAAGCAGGGGGTAGAAAACAGAGGTGAATGTAGAAACAAAACAGACAAGTCAGTTATTTAGCCACAAAAATATTCCTGACGCCCTTTCAAATATAATATAGTAGAAGGGGAGAGTAGACCAGCAGGAGGAGGCAACAATACAAATGGGTTGATAGCACGAAGATGTGGACGATGTCTGTAAGAGCTTAACTCCAGAGAGGGGGGAGAGAGAGAGAGAGGGAGAGAGACAGACAGACAGACAGACAGACAGACAGACAGACAGACAGACAGACAGACAGACAGACAGACAGACAGACAGAAAGTAGTAGGATCCTACGCAGCTAACCTTACTTATAGAGACAACACGTGATGGTTGATTGACAACAGCATTGTAGAGACGCTACTTGATTGGATGACCTGACAGTAACGCGTGCAGAGATGATGCTTGATTGGTTGACTGACAATCATACTTGTTGACGGTTATTGATTGATTAACAATAACACTTATATTTGGTTGACTAACAATCATACTTATGTCCCAGTCAACATACATTAGCTTCAACGTCTATTCAAGAGGCTCAGCTTGTAGGTCCCAACCCAAAATATGCAGCTAGTCATAACATATGCTGTTTTATCTGTGATATAAGTGAAGAATTTTTCAACATAGTTACTATCTGTAATCTGTGATCAACATCTTGTGCTGCATATACTGAAAGACTGAAAATTATTCGGCCATCTAGTTAGAATGCAACACCAACAGTTACCAAGAAAATAGTTGTTTTTAATCACGAGATTGAAAGGGGTGGTTCTGGAGAAAGTTGTTACCTGATTTACTGAGGGTTTTGGAGACGGCCATCGAAAAGGAAGAAAATCCTTAATGGATTTGACAAAAACAGCAAAATGATCAGCTAATTAATCAATGAAAACAGAAATCAACTGGCCGTGAAGGAACATTGCGTCGCATGACATGGCACATAACAATGATGATACCAAAAGTAATTATTGTAGTGATAATAACTATACCACACACATGAATACTGAATATACTAAGTCTTCAATTTTTCATAAAAACTACATATTACCTTAATTCCTTTGGTCAGGGTCTCCGAATACGTGTTAGCTAAGATCGGATCCAGGTAGGACGGCACAATGAGTCCCTCTATGTGATGATAGATGCCTGTACTGCAAGGGATATTGACCTGAGAGACACCGACTTTACCGTCCAGCAAAACTTGACCCTGTTATACAAGCGCCATAGATTTTCATTGTGAGAAAACATTTTAGGAAAGTAAACATTAGGAAGAGAATCTAGATCTGACATACCAACATGGCGCAGTGCTTTTGTACTGTAGTCCGTGTTTATTACCTAGCAGTGGTATATATATATATATATATATATATATATATATATATATATATATATATATATATATATATATATATATATATATATATATATATATATATATATATATATAAACTTTTTTTTTTATATTATTCCATGTAGTTTTCTTTGACAGGTACACAATGAAACTAAGGCACTCTGTTTTACAGAATGTCATTGTGTGTGTCTATATCGGGCAAGGTTATTAATTCTAAGAGTGTCATGTTAGTGAATCGAGTTCCTCCAAGGCTCGTTTCTTCAAAGAATGTTATTTAGGGTGTGGATATCTTGCAAGGCTATTTATTTTAAATAATGCGATTATAGAGTGTCGATACCCCCTTGCAAGGCTCTTATGATACAGTGAATGTCTTTGGGTTCTTTGCTACACTGAATGTCTTGTTGTTATGTGTCTATGTCCTGTGAGATTCTTATACTACACTGAATGTCTTAAGGTTCTTTGCTACACTGAATGTCTTTTTTCATTTATATGATTCCGTACACGGCGATTTTTTTTACAAGTTATGACAGGTGTGTCGGTATCTTTCACAGCTCTTCCTTGAAGCAACATATTTTGATGTCGATATCTTGCACGACGAACTTCTATATATTGACACACTCAAAAAAGTTCACAGATATGATCACCATGTAAGAAGACTCTTATAAAACACACAGAAACTACTATTTTAAATATAATAGTAAATTATAATTACCAAAACCGCTTACATGCAGCTGGAAATGCAAGCGACAATATAAGCATCTCTACGAACTTAATGTGTAAATTTAACCGTATAAAGATCGCAATGTGAATACTACTCACCTGCTTTGACACGGAGACTTTGACCTCAATATTAGCCAGTGATTTTATGAATGGAGTGTTGATCAGATGTGTTACACCTAACACACCCGGAAATACGTGGTTCTTCAATATGACTTTCAGCTTCTCTTGACCTTCCTGTTAAATGTGAAATTACTACTCATGACTATCATGTACGTATTTGCTTGCAGACAATTAGATATATTTAGCTCCTGCGAAAAGAAGAGACATACTAAACACAGACACGATGTACATACCTTACAATGGACTCCATACAGGTGAGAACAAAGTGAGAATTATCCAAAATCAGCAACAATCAATAAATATATAGAAATGAAGTAATAAAATAAAATAAAGTAAGTATTGTAGGACACAATGGACAACCGACATTTCGATTCTAACAATCTTTGTCAACACAACACAAACAGATGAAAAATGGAAAATAACACAACATAACATAAACACAACTTTGTTGTCAGGAGGAAACATAAAACGTATTTGTTTACTGTGCAGCCAAGACTAGACAGCTAAAACTATCACTAACCGATGATGTGCTTCTTCAGTGGTGATCTTCATTTATCACTTGCAATAATATGTGAAACTACTTGAATACCATGTCCTCTGAAGGAGGTTGCCATCAACCCCAGGCTGATTGTGTAGACAATTTTATGTTCAGTAGTTTGCCATTGTTTTCTGAACGATAAGCCAACACGTCAGCCCAACTGACCGTTGTGTGGAATGAACCAACTACCCCGCGGTCAGCGCACATAATGTTTCAGCGCAAGCATGTTACGCCTCTTGCCACACCGACATATTATTGAAACTGCATGGGCGGAAGTACATCGGCTCCATCACCCTGCTGGTGCCGATTGCTCTCTAAAATATATAGAGTTAAACTATGTACCCAATAGGCCTCAAAGAGTGGAAGAGGGTACTTTATTTTTTCCCCCTTTAATGATGCAGCTACTTTTAACTATTATTTCCCCATGAGAATACATGGTAAGTAATTTCGTGGTCACTTTTACAATTTATAACACTGTTATCCTAGATGCCGGCGCTGTGCTTGCTTGCTTGCTTGCTTGCTTGTGTTCGTTGGCTTGAGCTCCAACGCGAAGTCCTGTATGTCGGATGAAGACATCCTGTTGTCCAACATCAGTGTGATGTCATACAGGACCTGAGGTTTGCATGAGTATCCGTTGTCCCATGTCTGGCTTATTGGTGTGCAGACTGGTGGTTCCTCGCCGTACAGGCAGACACTCTCTGACTTCGGAGGAATCGGCGATCCTATTGACTTTAGCCAGGACCCCAAAGGGACCTGTTGCCCAGGACGCTCGACGAGGACGCGTCAATAGGTCTTGGCCAGTATATAACCCGGCCCTGGTGCCTTGGAAACACCTCTGCGTCCCTGCCGGCGCTGTGACTTAGGTGCAGTGGTCTCGTTTCCTACTACCCTGACATACCGAGTCGAGGGTTCCAAAAGCCGCAGACAATTTTAAAGTAGACAGCCTTGCGTTGATTGTAATCGTGTGAGCGTCGGTGGTTCAGAAAGCAATGGCACCTACTGAGAATATAAATTGCCTAGTAAATAACAAACAGCAAAACAAAAAAAATTGCTGGAAATGATTGCGACGTCCTGTAAAGGACATACATTTAACTTTTTATATTACAATAGGTGGGTCTGAAAGCGGTGTGGGCTGGGAAACGTCAGTGCGGTACTGTGAACTAAACCTCAGTTTGCCATGCTGGTAAGTCGGTCAACTAACCGCTTGTCTTCATGTACGAGGGTAAGTTAATAAGTAAGTCACAAATGGCTGTAGAAAAATAAATAAATATGATAACAACATGAAACCAGTTTATTTTTATACATACATTATTTCTCAACATAGTTTCCACCAACATTTATGCACTTATCCCATCGTTTTATCAGTCCTCCCAAACCGGCTGCATAGACCTGCGTGCTCTGTTTTCTAAACCACGTTTTCACTTCATATTCAACTTCGGCGTCAATCGCGAAATATCTCCCGCCAATGTGCTTTTCAGTGTTTATGCTGACAAATGTTTGTCCCGTAAAGCGGTGCATAACTGGGTAGAAAAAATTACGAGGGCGAGTCAATAAGTAAGTCACACAGTTCTGTGACAAGGCACAAAGCACGCAGTTCTATGCAGCCGGTTTGGGAGGATTGACAAAGCGATGGGATAAGGGCATCAATGTTGGTGGAAATTATGTTGAGATAAAAAGGGACAATGTATGTATAAAAATAAACTGGTTTCAAGTTGTTATCATGTGTAGTTATTTTTCTACAGCCATTTGTGACTTACTTAATAACTTAATATAAAATATATAACTTAATAAAAATAGACCGTGTTTTCCCTCATGGTTCGGCTTTTTCATTTTTTCATATATATATATATATATATATATATATATATATATATATATATATATATATATATATATATATATATATATATATATATATATATATATATATATATATATATATAAGAATACCATGGACAGACAGAAAAACCAATGACCAAGTACTACAGGGGACAAATGAAAATCGTAAATTGATTAGAGAAATTAGATGTAGACAGTCACAATTTTTTGGACATGTTATGAGAAGAAATGGATTGGAGAACTTAGTGACAACTGGCAACATCGAACGGAACAGACCAAGAGGAAGGCCGAGAGGAAAATACCTGGATGGCTTGGCCACATGGCATGGACGAGACAGGAACACTGAGCTGATCCACGACGCTGGTGATCGAGTGAAATGGCGAGTCATGACCGCCCACGCTTTCCGGCATGGCACATGATTTATATATATATATATATATATATATATATATATATATATATATATATATATATATATATATATATTATATATATATATATATATATATATTGTCAGAATCTCCAATAAGGGTTTAGAGAGTTTATAAGAGTTAAGACAAGTCTAGTAGGGAGACACCAGACAGGAGAGACACCAGCGCTATAAATAGCTTCACAAGGGGACACATTTGTGTCAACCAAGGGAGCACTAAGGACAGGTGAGCGAGGGCTTCCCCAAGCCATTGGGAAGCTTGGCCTTACGAGTAACCGTGGAGTACCCGGTTACTCAAGTTCACGAGCTAGCGTGCTTGGGACTCTATGCACGCAAGACTCGCTAATGCACGGAGGAGACAGCGTCCGTGCTTGACCACGCAATGTGTAGCGTGTGGACAGACCGGATTGGAGACGATTAGAGAGTAGACGTGTTCTTGACAAATGCTATAAGTTTCTAGGCAATAGTTAATATTAGGCTTGAGATTTAGATTGTGATTACTAGTATCATTTCTCACCACTTCATTACATCCATGTTATTTAATGTCAATGAAGCATACCGCTCGCAGAGCTTATAAATTGCCAGCTCTAAATAAATTGCATTCCTTTTGCAAATGACACGAGTTGTTATTTCGTACGGTGCAAAAGTAGGGGAGTCATAAAAGACCTGTAGCAAGCAAGTTGCTGACAGGCAGGACCCCAATTGGTGTCAGAAGTCACTGAACCAACGTCAACAGGCTATTGGTATCAGAAAGTTCTGAACCATCGTCTACAAGCACGATTCGACATCATTGCTGTGTTAAATTATTTGAAAGTAATGTAAATTTGTTTGCATATGTCGTGTCCTCCTTTAAAGTGTCGTCCCTGGAGTGAGGAGAGTCAACACCCACATTATAATATTTTTTCCCTTATCAATATCTTGGAGAATCCACCAGCTTCCATCCAACACACCCCATCAGCCCATGGACACCTTTTCCTATCACTCTCTCACTGTCGTACTATGCCCCCTCTCATACTTCCCCAACGCAACATATTCAACAACTCTTGCTTCTAAAAATTAATAAAGATTAATTTATTAAAAGAAAAATGTGTAATGTACGTAAGGCGTGTATGCAAAGAAAATGTGTGATGTGTTCTATAATGTGTGTATGATCGGACTTTCAGATGATAGCATAGTCAGTTCTTCATTGCCAGGGCACACCACAGCACATTAAATCATAACCAGTGCACCTCACCCAGTGTCGAGACCCTCTTGCCGGATACTGACTGTCATCGGTAGCCACCTGGTAATCCATCTTCATGATCATCCGAAATAGATAATGTTTGTAAGTACAGATTGATTACGGACTGGTTGCCAACTAACTTTGTAAGTTCCTATAGGTCCTAAAGAATGCACAAATCCTGTGTGGTGTATTTAGGTTTTACTGTTAATGTTTCTACACTTGATCCTAACTAGTGTTCATATAAGTTCAAGTATATGTCATATGTAATATTACACTGGAATCTAGCACACGATGTGACTTATCTGTTAATGTTCTCGTTCCTTAAACAATGTTTGTCTGATGTGTGATATATCAACAATCATCACCCATCCTATGTGAACCATACCACGCAGGAGTCGTTATATTGGCTGGCTCTTCTGGGCCATGCCATGGTGAACCCTTCTGAGTATGAGTCCAGCGTAACCATATACCATCTTTCTTCTCGGACGTTATTCCTTTTCCGTAAGAATCATTTTAGAGTCCAACTGGAGTTCGTCCAATTGGAGTGCACTTCTTCAAAACCAATGTTGAGTTTCCTAGTAACTGGTAGGGAACCTGTGGGAAAACCAACACATCATGTGAGAGCACTAGTCACTGATCCTACCGGCTGGGTGTAAGCTTATTACCCTGCTCTGTTATTTTACAGCTAACTACTCTGTCAGAGAGCCTTATAGCTTCTCACCTACGTCCGAATCAGGCTATGATAAGGCAAGACCAATAAACAGAGGGCAACCTCAGTATTCTATTCACCCTAGCAGAGCCAATATCACTTTACTACTCTAACTAGTTTTCACCATGCTACCGCCTAAATTAATTAGGACTAATTACATAGTATACTACCTTAGGCAACACTGCAGTCTAACAAATCCCATCTACAAATTGCCATGACAGGCACGTGAACCATTAAATCCACTAATAAGCACACGGTAGACATTATTCCAATCAGAACTGCAGTGCCGAAGCACGTCCGCTAAAATCCAAGGTTTGAGTTCAACTGTCCTCTCCAATCATGGTTTTCTGGCAAACCCCTAAAATTGGTCACGTGACATGGTTGATGTCCTGCAGGTGTTATTTGGGCATATCATCCATTGTCAAGAATCTATTTTCCCTGGCTCCATCAATGTCAGAGTTGTCATCAGTTGTTTAGATTCCCAAAACAAGCCAGCGAGTTCCTGTATACTCCCAACAACAGTTGCCAATAACAAGCCGTCAATCTTCTGTCGACTGGTGACAATCACCGCTGCCATTTCTGTTTGATGTCGGGAAATTCTAATTGACAGACGGACTGTTTCCTGTCCCTAGCTGGCAATTCCGGTTGTCTCGGACTGTTGATAAACTGTCAAAGCGATGTATGCATTCATCTCACTTCCGAATGTTCCTATGTTTGCTGACCAGATGTACAAGTACAGCTGTTATTTATGCCCGACCTGTTTGTGAAAACGTGCAGCCACAACTATGAATGTTTTCTCTGTATTAGTTGAAACAATTGTCGCTTTGCGGATAGTCCGTTTAATCAGAAATCCTCTTATAGTAATCAGCTGGTCAAACGCGGTGTTTTATTTTGTGACAGCATATATGGCAGAAATAATTTTCTCTTTTGAATTATTACGATCATACCATTTGTGGAGCTTGAACCACAATGAAGCAAAAATAAATTACAAATTGTGAGATTCTACGAAAATTAAGTTAGAAAGTGTGTTATTCTACGGAAACTAATGAAAATGTATACAATCATCAGTTTATTTTGTCAAGCAAACCATCGTGTACATTTCATTTTGTGTGATACAGCCATCAATGTGACCATTCACCATATTCAGTAAATAGATTAGCTACTGAACTGAAGCCTAGAACGAAGTTATACCAAACTAGTCAGAAAGTGAAGACAAGACGACATCGACTGTCATACGACGAATCATCTTACGAATCATGACAATCATTCAGACTATCATAACATTCATTCATTAACACCATTTATCATTATCTATCACATTTTTTCATTCATCAGCCGCATGAAAGATAAATTTGTATTTACAACATATGCATGTGTCTAATTTTTGATGCTCTAATAAACAGAAGCATCCATTGTGTTCTCAAGTCAATCATTTTGTGAGTGTGGAAGACAGTGGTGGAACATCCCAAGAACCGTATTTCCAAAGAATTAGATGAGTATATTTTCAGAATATTTTGTATTAATCATGCATCTTCTTTTTTCAGTAAAGATGTATATTTACTAACACATAATTACAAACCATTGTGTGAATATTACTGTGGTATCATTTTGAACTAACATTAAGCCACAAAATGGCGTCACTAAGCGATTGTATCCAGGCAGGTAAAGAAATGGGCCACACTGGAGAGAAGTTAGAGAAGTGGGCGGATCAAAAGTATAAAGAAGAAATAGCTCGAATGGAAAAGAAGGCTGCTCTAGAGAGAGACGAAAGAGCATTAGAAAGGCAGCATCAAAAAGAAATGAAAGAGGTCGAGGAAGCTACCAAATTAAAGATGAAGGAAATGGAGGTAGATTCAAACATACAGATAGCCTCTAGCAAACAAAAGAGCCAAGAAGAACAGAACAAGTTTAGTAAGTATAAAGGCCTTATCAAACCATATAGCGTAGGGGATTCAATTAGCGCATGGACTGAGAATATAGAATTCCAAATAAAGACTCAGAAAATACCTTTGGATGACTGGGCAATGATCTACATGAGAAACCTCAGTGGGGAGCCGTTAAAAGTAATAGAATCCATACCTACAGAGTTAAGGAACAATTATCAGTACATTCACGATAGGATCATGCAACACTTTCTTTTAGACGCCACGGGGTACCAAATTCAGTTCTCCCAAATTAAGCCAAAAGCAACTGAAACCTTCTTAGACTACATCTCTAACGTGCAGAGCACATTTAAAAAGTGGACTAGAGCGGCGAAAGTGGGTAACAACTATGAAAAATTAGAAGATCTTATGGTAATGGACAAGGTGATATCTACTGTTCCTACCCCTTTTGCGAAGTTTCTCCAACAGTCAGATATTGAATCCATTCAGCAATTAGAAAAACGGGGGTCAGCATATTTTTCATCTAATCGAGACACATTTAAATCTACAACACATCATACAGAAATCACTGCTTTTGCAAACAAGGTACCTGATAGATCTTACAATCAGAAAGATTATCGTAAGAAAGACAAATCATACCAGAAACCACCTAGATGTTGATATTGTAGTTTGTTTCATCCTAGCTACTCTATGTGTGATAAAAACCCAGCATATCCGTCACACTTAGAAGCAGTGTTAAAGAAGCAAGAAAGCAGAAGAACGTCATTTAAACGTGCTGTTAAATGTTACTTTTGTTCCAGCTATGGCCACTATAGTAGTAAGTGTCTTGGTAGGCAACGAATGAAGGCAAATAATGCAGCACTCATCGATACGTCATCAGACGATGAGAGTGACATCGATCAGGAACTTGTGAATGTGTTAGAAACGAGTGAATGTGAGAGTGTAGCAGTAGTAACAGACATATTAGACTTTAAGAAATGTGACATGTGTCACCAGTTTCATGCGGATGGTAAATTGAAATGTGGGCACATAATACCATGTTCAAATGAAGATGCTAACGCAGCTAGTGCCTCCAGGGGTAAACTTAAGTTCTACGATGCACTGGTCAATGATCAACCATGCCAATGTTTAATTGATAGCGGGAGCTCTCTACTGGGTTTAAGGAAAGAATTTGCTAGACCAGAAGATTACACGGGTGAATTTGTCAAATGCCGTACTTTCTCAGGAACCATTGAGAAATACCCACTGGCAAAAGCGCATATCAATACCCCGTTCCTTACTGGCACATTTACTTGCGCAATCCTGCAAGATCCATGCACGGATCTCATTTTAGGATGCCTAGATTCACTGAAACAATGTACAGACGAGGACATAAGAGCCTGGAAACATACACACATGGCTAACGCTGTAACAAGGTCAGATACACAAACAAACTATACTGACTTACAAAATGAAATGCTACAGCTATTAACACCCAGCGGTGCCGATACCAACACTACTCGACAGAAAGTTATCGAGGCAGAAAGCACCGACCAAACTATACACCTTGAACCAAATCAGAAGGTTTTGCTTCTACTACCTGATAAACGTAATTTGTTACTAACATCTTGGCAAGGGCCATTCAACGTTGAATGTAAAATATCAGATGTCGATTATGAAATATCGATAAAAGGAAAATTAAAGATATTTCATATCAACATGCTGAAACCACACTTTTCACGACAAGAACAACAGACAGACGAACAAGATGCACCAACACCAAGTAATCGGACGACAGACGTACACAACACAACTTCACTAGGTAGGGCGACACACGACAGCGACAACGCAAACACACTTAGCCAGGTAACAGCACACGCAGCTAGTACCACAACAGTATTGAACGAGACAGACGAAGACGAGATGGAATTACCAGTCCCTACTGTAGACACGACTGCGACCATTGACAGCATAAAGATAGAAACCAAACTTACAGACGATCAACGACAACAGATGATAGAGTTAGTGACGGAATACAGAGACATTTTCTCCGACATCCCAGGAAAGACAGACAGAATAGAACATTCTATTATTCTGATTGACAACACACTAATCAAGTGTCGACCTTATTCCATCCCTCTAAACTATAGGTCGAACCTCGACAAAGAACTACTATCTCTCGAGTCGAGTGGAATTATTCAGAAATCTCAGTCAGAGTATTCTTTCCCTATCGTCCTTGTCGCCAAAAAGGACTCAACTATTCGACTCTGTGTCGATTATAGGCGGTTAAACAAAATAACCAAAATTGATGCTGAACCAATCCCAGCATGCGAGGATTTGATCTTGGACATGTCTACATCTCGCATATTTAGCAAGCTTGACCTCACGAAAGGTTATTGGCAAGTCCCGATGCAATTAAATTCTATTCCTTTAACAGCTTTCTCCACTCCTTTAGGTCTATATGAGTGGCGCTTTCTTCCTTTTGGCCTTCGTAACGCTCCAGCAACTTTCGTCCGTCTAACTAGGGATATATATATATATATATATATATATATATATATATATATATATATATATATATATATATATATATATATATATATATTAGGGTTGCGGAAGTTAACGATTAATTAATCGATTAATCGTTAATTTATTTTAACAATTAATTTTTTTTAACAATAAATCGAAAACTTGTCTCCTATCACTTTTACAAATGAACCGGATGTCGAAAAATTGTCGGACATTTTAAACATAGTGCTGCAAATACAACCGAGTTGCAAAATTGTACTGAGTCACCATTGTGTAAGCTGCAGCAAGATGTACCAACAAGATGAAACAGTATGTTTATTATGCTACAGAGTCTTCTACAGGTCAGAGAAGTGTTAACTGTCTACATGTCAGATGAAAAGAAGCGATACAAAGGTCCAAAACTGTCAGATTCAGATTGGGAAAAGATTTCGAAATAAGTCATAAGTTTTGGACTTATTCTGTCAGACCACGGTCCTGCTTGGCGGTCAAGATCATGTTTCATGTAGTTGTGTATTTCCACTGCTATCATCGTTGACAAAGCATATGACTGTACACGATGATGATCCGGGCTACATAGCTAAATTTAAGACAGCATGTATTAATGACTTCAGTGAACGTGTAGCTAATATGACAAGTATTTAAATACTACAGATTGCAACAGCACTTGATCCACGCAACAAGTACCTGAAGTATTTGTTAAAAGATGCAAAAGAACGAACTTGGTCACGATCGAATAACAAATAGCAGTTAATGTTCATGATGAGCAGATGGAGACTGCTGCAACGAATGATACTGACATTGACAATGAAACTATATGTGAAACAATTGAAAAGAGTATTAAGCTAATTGAGTCTGAAATGGAGAAGAAAGTTGCTAAATCGGTTGACCGTTTACAATGGTGGAAACTTAATGAACATCAATATACAAAATTGGCATTCCTTACCAAGATCATTCTGTGCATATCGGTTACCTCAATTCCATGTGAGCGATTGTTCAGCTCTATTGGTTATATTGTTAATAAGACGCGCTCGTCACTTGAAGCAAATACTGTCAACATACTCGTCTGTTTGCATAGTTGGTTATTCGATGACATATGAACAAGACAATCCAGTGTTATTTCGATTTTTGACAAATACGACTATAATGTGAGTTATATGACTATAAATGTTTTGCTTTAATGGAAATTAACGATTAATTAATCGTTAATTTTTCAAAAATTAACTATTAATTTAAATTAATCGGTCGCAGCCCTAATATATATATATATATATATATATATATATATATATATATATATATATATATATATATATATATATATATATATATATATATATATATATATATATATATATATATATATATATATATTGTTTAACTGTACTTTCTGTTGACTGGCAGTTACACGGTAGGGTCATAACAAAATATAACTTCTTTAGTCTATATTCTAGTGAGTATATCATCTTCAGTCTCTATTCTAGTGAATATAACACCTTTAGTATCTATTCTAGTGAGTTTAACATCTTTAGTCTAAACTCTAATGAGGTTAACATCTTCAGTCTCTTTTAAAGAAAGTATATCATCTTCAGTCTCTATTCTAATAAATATAACATGTTTAGTCTCTTTTCTAGTGAGTATAACATCTTCAGTCTCTTTTCTAGTAAGTATATCAGCTCCAGTCTCTATTCTAGTGAATATAACATCTTTAGTTTCTATTCTAGTGGGTATAACATCTTCATTCTCTATTCTAGTAAGTATATCAGCTTCAGACTCAATTCTAGTGAGTATACCATGCACATACTAACTGCACGGCCACTAACCGCTCTTCAGTACAACAAAACCTAAAGAAGTCAACAAAACTCACATGATCCTTCATCAGGTAGTCTAGAGTTCCAGTAGGCAAGGCATCCCAGGCTCCGTTCTCAGGTGCAAACACAGTGATATTAGGCTGGGTGAACACATCCGCCAGATCCACAGACTGCGTGAGTGATAACGTTCTTAGTTTTGGTAAGTGCATTCAAGTAAAGTCATTCATTCATTCTTTCATTCATTTACTCATTCATTCATTCATTCATTTACTCATTCATTCATTCAGTAGCACGTTCTTTGCAGAAACTTGCTCCCATAACAACCTTCCGGAAAACCTCACGATCATAAGCCAGGTGTCCCGCGTCTGATACACCCATCTGGAGATCATCAGCCACATCCTGCGCTATCTTCTTTCTTCTCTTGAATTAGCATCTATATTCATCCTCTTCCTCTCTTTCCAGGCATATACCTCTCCATTATTGTTCTCTTCTAACTTCCGTGGCGTTTCAAATGACCAAAATATTTCAATTTTCTTTGTTTTATCGTCTTTAATAGCCAACCTTCTTCAATATTCAACTCTTGAAGTAGGATGCATGTGTTCTTTTCTTTATCGAAGATATTCTTAGAACTCGTCTATAACATTTATATTCAAGGGCATTTAAGCGCTGTTCAGCTTGTTTAGTAAGTGTCCAGGTCTCACAGGCGTATGTTGCAATGGGAAAGATGCATGCTCTTAAAAATCTAATTTTTGTAGTTCTGTCTGTCCCACTCCATAATTTATTCAGTTGTTTTAGTCTTTGAAGAGCAATTGATAGTTGTCGTTTAATTTCTTTCATTGTGTCACCGTTGTTGGTAATCAATGACCCAAGATATTCAAAATTTTCCACCACCTCCAATGTTTCCTCATTAACATATATTTCTTTCTCCATAGTGGTTTTATCTGTATGCATTATCTTTGTTTTTGCTATGTTAAGATAAAAGCTGTGATTTTCACTATTCATTTGGGTTTTCTATGCCATTCTGTGTTGTGGATAGCAATACTGTATCATCAGCATACCGAATCTCTGGTGTGTCATGACCACCGATATTTAGGGCATCATATAGCTCCCTGTTTATATCATCTCTTACATTTCTCATTATATTTTCAGAGTACAGGATAAGTCAAGTAAAGTAATAATTAAAAAAAGTCATGAAGATATCTTTAAAGAAGAACTTACATAGAGAACTGGAAACTCACATCAGAAGTGAACAATCCATATTCTTTGGGCACGCCATGAGAACAGAAAAGCTGGAGAGCCTCCTAACAACGGAAAGGTTGGAACTAGGAAGAGGCAGGGGGAGACCAAGAGAGAAAATGCTGAACAGTTCGAAACCATGGCATTGAAGAATATTGATATCTGAAATGACTGTCAGTACACGAGACAGCAGGTCAGATTTTTGTCCTGAACCTGGGACTGGACTAGCAAACCGGCAAGGGATTTTCATACTTTTTTTTAAATGTTGCATATCCCTTTCTCCGTAATCTCATATACTCTCGTAGGTAACGTGCCGACGGTGAGAATCAGCAGTGGTTCGAATCGCGTCGGTAACTTACGGGGTATGTGAGCCGGAGGCTCAGAAAGCAATGGCAAACTACTAAGCGTAATCTTGCCAATAAATCAACAATCAGCTGAAAGATGCTGATGTTGACAGCGATGTCCTGTAAAGGATATGCAAACATATGTATCCCTTGCAGGACGTTGCAGTCAACACCAGCATTTTTCAGCTGCTGTTGATGTACTACGCAAATTTTACGTTCAGTAGTTTGCCATTGCTTTCTGAACGACCGGCTCCCATACCAACACGTTATAACACAATGCGACACGGTCTGCTGCACAAATCGGTCGCAGCTGAGTTTCGAACCCATGGTAAGCGGCTCACGATCTGCGTTCGCAAACCTTTGGCCACGGAGACGGCCAAATATTTTCATACTGCTCGTAGAAAAGCTTAGAAGTATAATCGGACTGACCTAAACCAACTAACAGTATACCACAACAATCAATGATGTACAAGCCCATGAACGGGCACTCTCCCTCTATTTATACTTCACCTCAACACTCAAGGTACAAGAGGAACAAGATGAGAGATGACGACCATGACATTGAATCGAGTAGAATTATCGTAAATAATTCATTAAGTTTCCCTCAACAACTAGAAAATACAAAAAACTGACTTACCATGATCAAAGTCTGAAATCTGTTATATGTTCCTTCCAGTTTAATCAAATCCATGGCTGTTTTCTTGAAAAGTAGAATAACTTAATTAGAAATGTGCATCTCAATAATTACATAAATAACAAAACAAATGCCTATGTTAGAGACATTTTTAAAGTCTTAAAGTCGAGAGGATCGACTTCATTGCACCGGGTTTTATTCCATATGGCTCGGTCTCTTTCCGCAGGGCGACCTGTCGTAAGCGTCGCACAAAGCACGAACTCCGTAGTTCCAGCGACGACCCCCAGGAGACTCCGAGAAAAATGCACTCGAGAGCCGAAAGACGTAGCTTGGAATCTAACCCACAACCTTCTGAGCGCGAGGCAGACGAATTGACCACTTCGCCACGGAGACTCCCGAGAGACACTATAAATACTTATACAAGCCATCACAGGCACTTTTGTCAGTGGCGAAATGCCCCTCTCTTACTGGTTTTTTGTGCTACACGACATAACATCCTCACAAGTTAATCTTCCAGGAAACAGCTGGGGACAGTAGGAGAAGACGGAGGCAGCAAAACACTGGAATGATAGCATTCAAGAGTGGACGAGAAACATCTAGGTCCGTGGCGAAATGCCCCAGATTTACTTGGTTTGGGCTTCTCACGTGTCATGACATCCCCTGAAAGGTAATCCTTCAGGAAATATTTTTGAGACGGAGAACAGGGTGGCAGTAAAACCACAAAACTGAAAGCATTCAATAGTGAAGATGAAGTTTTTCCACTCGTATGAGCGTTGTTGAGGTCGACGCAGTGGAGGACTCTGATTGCTGATGCTCCCATCATGACACACCAACAAACCACTTTCGAGGTTGTGGGTTCACATTATATGATGATATTATCATTCTGCGAGACTTTTCTTACTCCAAATTATTAGTGTATTATTCTGATATATGATAACATAAGTGGGCGACCAACTTAAATATGACATACACCAGGCAGGAACGACGTTACATAATAATTCCAGAATATGTCACTTAAGATAAATATTACATATGTAATAGTATTAGCAACTGCTATAACAATCATTACATATGTGACATTACTAACAAATGTTATAACAAACATTTTTTTTTTTGGCATATCCTTTACAGGACATCGCTGTCAACACCAGCATCTTTCAGCTGTATGTTGATTTCTTGGCAAGATTTCGCTCAGTAGTTTGCCATTGCTTTCTGAGCGGCCGGCTCACATACCCCGTAAGTTACCGATGCGATTCGAACCACTGCTGATTCTCACCGTCATTACGTTACATACGAGAGTATTCGAGATTACGGAGAAAAATCATAACCTCTAGACCACAAAGCCGGCATAACAAACATTACACATGTGATATTACTAACATCTGTTATAACAAACATTACATATATGATACTAACAACTGTTATAATAAACATTACATATGTGATACTACTAACAAAGGTTATATTTCAAACATTACTTATGTGATACTACTAACAATTGCTATAGCAAACATTACATATGAGATAGAACTATCAGCTGTATAGCACACACAAACATATGTGATACTACTAACAGCTGTTTTACCAAACACTATATACGTGACAGTACTAACAGATGTTATAGCAAATAGTACATATGTGATATTACTAATAGCTGTTATAGCTAACACGGAGGGACATATGTGATAGTACTAACAGCTGTTATATATAACACGGAGGGACATATGTGATAGTACTAATATCTATTTTATATAACACGGAGGGACATATGTGATAGTACTTACAGCTGTTGTATATAACATGGAGGGACATATGTGATAGTATTTACAGCTGTTATATATAACACGGAGGGACATATGTGATAGTACTAACAGCTGTTATATATAACACGGAGGGACATATGTGATAGTACTAATATCTGTTGTATATAACACGGAGGGACATTGTCACGAGTTAAATAAACTTGTTAGTTGCGACCGATGACAACCAAGCCCGACATTGGTTTGCAAACACAATAGACCCTGTGATGTTGAACCAACTGAGGAAAATACGTTGTTAAAACTGTCTGCACCTGGTCAGGATTGGTGTATGAGATCAAAGTGAGTCACGTCGAGTTGTCTACACACGGTCGACAGTGTGTTGACAGGTTGTTGTTCGAGAGACGTGTACTGGAGACATCTGTCTACGAAGCGGGAGTTGGCCGTTGAAAGTGATGGACAGAGTGTCTGCTAGAGGTCGGAGGGATTCTGTCAGATGTGAGGGAAAGGTCTCTGGCTCACAGACAGCCCGGATATTTGTTGGATGAAACAAAGAACTCCCCAGATGAAAGGAAACTTGACAGCTAATTGACTCCGGTTAGTCGGGAAACAGGAGGACAAAGCCAGATTCTGGACTGATTGGCGTCTGGACTTTTTGGTGACGTCACTCAAGCACCCATATAAAACCCAGTGCGGTAAACAGGTGGAGGGAGTTGGGAATAACAATCTGAAGTGTTGAGATCGGGTCATTATTCCGAGTTGTGTTACATGAGAGAAACTAGGGGTGTCAAATTGTTGATAGTATCGGCGGACATAGATCCAGTCTGTGATCGCCTAGTTTCGGTTAGCAACAGGAATAGACATATGGTAGGCAATTAATTATATCTAATTTTAGAGTATGATTATGAATAGAGTACAGTGCTGTGCGGTGATCTAATGTATTATAGGTGCAGTGATATAATGTAGTATGATTAGTGATAGAATGTTCTATTAGTGCGGTGCTAGAAAGTATCATAGGAGCGTCGGCACTGGTATCCTATTGTGTGGCTTCAACTAGCTTGTGTGAGATATCATTTTACTCAGGGAGTTGAGGACAATGTAGTGGAATAATAATTAGAGAGATTAAGGATGGTTGAGAGGGAGAAGAGGTATGTGTAATGGTAGGATCTTCCAGTAGGGCATGTGCTGGGTTTCTACCCGTTCCTTTATTCTTTCCTGGTGTTGCCATGTCTCAGATCATATGATTGAGTTATTTGGCCGTATGACAGAGATCGGAACTCTGTTATAGATCTGAGTGCTGTTATTGACCTACACTTACCTAATTCTGGCCAGGACGGAGTTGCCCTCACCATAGTATTCTCTATTCTACAGGTTCAATTTCCAGGTCCACGTATGTGTGCTGTGATTTTCAGCGGTGGGACTAACACAAATTTAGAAGATGATCGCTCAGAATCTGAAGACAGAGGTTGCTGAGAGGCCGCTACATAGGGCTTATACCCAAGTTGGTTTGCGGGAACCTGGCTTCTGCTGAGCAGGACATGTTGATGAGATTGATGTTTAGCCAAGTGATAGATGTATCAATGAACAGTCAGAACATTGTATAATTTATACTGTTATCCAGAACAGTAAGATTGTGGTGTTAATATGAGGAATCTTTAGAACCAGTGACTCTAGATCCATTAAGATTTCTCCAATAACAGTGACAATAGGTTTAGAATTTCTTGATTAACAATCCGTTAAATAACAGAGGAAATTCATAGTGTGAATCAGATTGAAGACTCTCATTAGACAGTGTTTTGTCAGGGGTGTCCAAGCATCCTAGTGGTTCCAGAGACAACGGAGGAAGTCTTCACGTGACCGCAGGAGCATCACCTGGGTGAGGTTGCTTGTCTGGAATACATGGTGCTAGTGTGTTCTCAGCACAGTGATGAGAATGACTATACTCCTGAACACTGATCTAAGTCTATAGACACTTTAGAGTACACGTCACACATTCTACACCTTATACACACACACACACACACACACACACACACACACACTTCTCCTACATATACTCTTTGCTTTAATAAATTTCTTGTTTTTATTTGTTGAGGCTAGAGTTGTCAAGTATGTTATGTTGGGGAAGAATGAGAGGGGGCATGATCCAGGAGTGAGCAAGAGTGAGAAGAAGGTGTCCTCAGATTGAGGGAGTGTGTGGACGGAGTCTGCTGGATATCTCCAGAATAGAGATAGGGAATTAAAACAAATGTGGGTGTGGATTCCCTTCACTCCAGGGACGACACTAAAGTGGTAAAGAAGAACAAGTAACTAATACGACTTTCATTCTTTACACACACGACAGACATATGTGATAGTACTAATATCTGTTATATATAACACGGAGGGACATATATCATAGTATTTACAGCTGTTATATATAACACAGAGGGACATATGTGATAGTACTTACAGCTGTTATATATAATACGGAGGGACATATGTGATAGTACTTACAGCTGTTATATATAACACGGAGGGACGTATGTGATAGTACTTACAGCTGTTATATATAACACGGAGGGACGTATGTGATAGTACTTACAGCTGTTATAGCTAACACAGAGGGACATATGTGATAGTACTTACAGCTGTTATATATAATACGGAGGGACGTATGTGATAGTACTTACAGCTGTTATATATAACACGGAGGGACGTATGTGATAGTACTTACAGCTGTTATATATAACACGGAGGGACGTATGTGATAGTACTTACAGCTGTTATATATAACACGGAGGGACATATGTGATAGTACTAATATCTGTTATATATAACACGGAGGGACATATGTGATAGTACTAAAAGCTGTTATAGCTAACACGGAGGGACATATGTGATAGTACTAACAGCTGTTAAAGCTATTATAGCTGTTATATACTTTTTTATAGCTAACACGTACATGTGTGTTAGTACTAATAACTGTTATAGCAAACACAGACATATATGATAGTACTAATAATTGTTAAAGCAAACATTACGTATGTGATGGTATAAACAGCTGTTAAAGCAAACAGATATGTGTGATAGTACTAACAGTTGTTAAGGCAAGCATTATATATGTGATACTACTAACAGCTGTTATAGCTAACACACACACACACACACACACACACACACACACACACACACACATATATATATATATATATATATATATATATATATATATATATATATACACACACACACACACACACAGAGTACTAACAACTGTTGAATCAAACACTGTCACCAAGTGTACTGTCTAAGCAAAAAGCGTCGTTTTTATTACCGTTTTATCCCCTGATATCTCCGGCTCCAGTGTGAGAAGATTGTTAACAATATGGATGATTCCATTCGAAGCAATGAAATTCCTGGCTAGTATTTTGGCTCTATCAGTTCCACCTTGTAACTTGTATCTGAATATATCTCTTTGCTGTTTATATAATGAAATAAACAGGTATTTCAAAATTCCGAGGACACACAATAAAAAAAAAAAAATACATATACATCACCTGACTAATGACTCACTCCATGCAAACAAAATGATTGAAGCAGAAGGAAGTGGGCAATAACAATGTAATAATATAATAAAACCTAAGACAAATATCAATGAAATGTGTAAATAAGTTCAAAACAATGTATTCTCTTAGTGAATGTAAACACAGAAGCCACAAACAACATGCTGCACGATTTATTGCCTGGCATATTTCGCTGCCTCCCGACAGGGGCATACTGCAGAGTTATATATCATATGACGTGAATAAATGAATAATACTTTAGCCGAAATACTTAACAAACAAAGTCATAGAAATAAGTAAGAATAAAACAAAACACAACTTCCGACGTTTCGGTATTCACTAACTTTGTCAAGAACAAAACACCGATAGATATAAGAGAATTAACATGAAATTAAAACACAATAAATGTCACATGTCTATTTACAAAGGAGAACGTATCTGTTGAAGAACCTTAAGCAAGGGAGTTAAACAATACAGGAAGGCCCCGCTATACGTCGCTTAGATTTACGTCGTTTCGCTATAACGTCGTTGTCACAATAGGACAACTTCACTTTACGACGCTACGTTGCGCTATAACGTCGTCACCTGTGTTGCTATGCTGCGTTAACGTCGCCATTTTACATTTTGTGCAGTGCGTTTTTCCAGGATTTTATCCTGTAATTACCCATAATTATGATTTCAAAGTGCACAGTAATTGCTGATAGTGTGTCTGATTGTAAGAGAACCAGGAAAAGTGTTACTATTGAGGTGGAGATAGATGTGTTACGTCGTTTTAAGGCTGGCGATTAGGCTGTTGATATAGGTAAAGTCCATGGTTTACCCCAACCATAATAAGGACAATTTGTGCAGGTACCGACAAAATCAAAGATGGTGCTAAAAAACGTGGCCCCTTTGAGTGCTTCCAAGATCACTCGTACCAGAAGTACTCTTATGTAGAACATGGAAGCACTATTTGCCGTCTGGATTGAAGACCAGAATCAACGGAATAGGTCTGTGAGCAAGATGGCTATCCAAGAGAAAGCAAAGTTTCTCTTTGAATATCTAGCTAAGAAGGCGGGTGAGAGCAGTACTAGTAGTGCTGATGATAGTTTTGGAGCGAGTCGTGGTTTTAATGTATCTACGTCCCAATAATTCTACCACTCATCCTCCATCCCACCTCTGTTTAGCCAATAAATATCAACAACCATCAAAATAAAAATTACATAATACACAGTATTTCGTTTAATTCTAAAGGAAATAGTGTTTCGCTATATGTCGTTTCACTTAAAGTTGCCTATTCCAAGAACGTAACCCCGACGTTAACTGGGGCCTTCCACTATGAGAATGAATCTTTGCATAGCTATAGCAATTAATGAAGAGGGGAGTACTAGGAATGTGTTGGAAACTGGCCATGTGATTGATAAAGACAGTGCCTTTCGAGTGTTGTTTAACACACAAAATAGTCGCTTGTTAAAGTTTGCAGAAGCCATAATGATTAATCTACATAAGCCAGTTTTGTGCACACAAAAAAAGACATGTTAGACAGTTTAAAATTACCGTGGTAAACAATTGACAATACTGTGCGAACATGTGTATATTTCAGCTTGAAGGGTTTATCTAGTTATTTTATTTTATTTTGTGAATTCTGCAGTATGTACCTGGCGTGATGCAGCTAATTATGCTAGGCAATAAATCGTGCAATCTATTGTTTGTGTCTTCGTTATTTAACTTCACTACGGGAAAACATTGTTTTGAATTTATTAAAGTATCTTAATAAACAGATAAAAGAAAACTCTAACCTGCACAGTTCGCGGCGACTGCACTAGCCAGACGACTTTAATTCCTCAGGCTCAAGACCCCCCCCCCCCCCCCTCTCCCCTGCTATATCACCGCAAGGTATTATATTGGCATTAAAAAATGACAATAAACAGATAAACAAGGGTTGGGAAGTTGTTGTAAGGATTCTTTTCCAGTGGTTTCCTAGCACATAAAGAGAACTACATTATTGTCCTGATTTTCGATTTCTAAATCAAATATAGCCGATCTCCCTGGCCTATGGGGTTTACGTCTTTCTCTGCAATCCCGTATATCCACGTGAGGAACGTAACCTGCGCGAGAATCGGTAGCGGTTCTCGCCGCGTTAGTAACTTACGGAGTATGTGAGCCGGTCGCTCAGAAAGCAATGGCAAACTACTGAGGTAATCTTGCCAAGAAATCAACAGTCAGCTGAAAGATGCTGATGTTGACAGCGATGTCCTGTAAAGGATATGTGAACCTAAAATTAAAAAAAATCAAATATGGCTTAAAAGCGGGCTATCTGATAAGGCATTCGTTTGTTTTTGCTTCTGGTTACGGTTTGCTTACGCATTTTCCTCATTTTTGTCTTGTAGTGCATGCTTCCATCGTCTAGCTACTGAGATTAATGCTTGGTGCAACACTGTGAGTTGTGGATTGATTGATTGATTGATTGATTTAGGAATCGACATCACAGCATTCGGGGCATTCCCATAAGTGCTCCGTCCCATCCTCAGCAGCCAGCGAAGAGTTCCAACACTAATAGTACCAGTAGCAATCTGATTATAAGTCCGTCTCGCCTTTCCTTTGAGCGTTGAGCGTCGGCCAGATCCCTTCGTCACTCCTCGTTGTCTCATTCTTGCCAGACCATGGTAATCCATTTGCTCCTCCGAGGTGTGCACGTGCTCCCACAAGGCCGCAACCACGTCTGCCTTGCCATGTATCAATACTCCACCAAGTTCTGCAGAGCCAGCCAATCTGTCCGCCTGTTCATTTCCCAGCGCATCGGCATGCCCCGGAGAAAAGATCCAGGCGATGCTTGTCACCAGTGACCTCCGAAGCGAAGCAAGCCACTCCGCACGAAGTTTGCCCGTCCTCACCCTCGTCAGCATGCTTTCTGAGTCAGATACAATCACGATGTTATGTGTGTCGTATTCTCCATCCAGCGGAGAGCCGCAGTGACTGCCTCCACTTCCATTCTTAAGCTGGATGTTGTGGTATCATATGCCAGGCTCTCCTGCCCCAAACATCGACCATTAGCTTTGGCTATGAACCCCCAGCCACTTCTCTCACCTCTTGACACCGAACCATCTGTGTAGATAATCACATCACTCGAGTGAGCATTGTCCTGAATTAGTTGTTGGATTTCCACTTCCGTGGCCCCTGCTGGCCACTCCCTGCACTCCCGGCTTAATGTGATTATAACTCTGCACAAGTCTGACTGCTCCGCTAGCACTCTGACCCACTCCTCTCCACGCCTAATGTTCTCCAGGGGGCACACCTGTCTGATCGTATCCTCCACCTGAGCCATCCGTGATTTCCCTCTTATCAGTCGCTGACCCTTAACTGCGTCCAGCGCCTCATGCAGTGGGTGGTCTGTGTCTGCAGCTACTCTGAGGTATGCCTTCGCCTGCATCACCTTGAGCCTACCAGCAACAGTCGGCAGACCAAGGATGTAACGCATACACACTACTGGAGTGTCTCTAGTGCATCCCAGAATGACCCGCATAGCTTCGTTCTGTATGCGCTCTAACTTCACCAGCTGACTCTTTGAGACAGTGAGCAGACCTAATCCATAATCAATTACTGAGAGGATTGTGAGTTGTGGATTTCCTTGGAATGCTTTTTCAGCTGTCCGTGGTGGTTTGTGTTGTTATCTGAATATTCAGAAACATTACTGGTGGTCGGTTGTGACCTAGCTGGTTTGCCTTATGCAATAATGCATGTGCAAATCTTTTGTTTTCTAATGACTACTGCTTCCATTGACGATAAACTGTAATTTATGGGGCGTACTGTTGTGTTGGCATCCTGGCAGCGGCCTTAAGCATGCATGAGTGTTCTTTCTGTTGGCTTTATAAGGACTGCTGTCTGTTCTGGTTTTCACATGGGGCAATTAAGGAAATTGAGTGTGATATTCGTTGGTACAAGAGCGCAGCTTTATTGGGTGATCCGTTTTTCTGAATGACTAATTTTATCAGGTTGTTTAGACTTCACCTCGACACCGCAAGGTACAAGTGTAAAAAGATGAGATGAGATGAGATGAATGAAGTTCGTTTCCTGCATTCATTCCCGTATCATTTTTATAAGACCAGGCATTGTCCTGAGTACTGCATTTTTTAGCGTGTTGATTAATACGAAAAATACATTACGTAATTAACGAAATGTGTATATATTCAGGAGTTATTACACATCACACACAAAGTCTCTTTGTGGGGTAAAACGTGAAAGAACCCTTTGACACGCCTGAAGATGTATTGGGCATATGGCTCTAGACTTATATTTGTATAGACCAATCGGCACTTTATGGATGAAGTGGTCAGTATCACACATGTCGCCTTTACTTCCCAATACATTTCCTGGTACCTATTTTAGGCTGGGTCTATCTGGAAGCCCAGGTAATTTTTAACATACGCCCCGATGAGGATTTCACTTTGCCCACTTTGCCCACCAGGCCCAAGCGCGCGTCTAGCCACTACACTGCCGCGGTACTAGAAAAGACTTTTGGCTGAATAAAACGTCCCACTCCAAAACAATACAACATCTGCCATGTTTGGGAGAAGTATAATTGTGACCAGAAGTACTCACCACTCTGACGGTTAGCTGGGCTTTGTTTCCTTGGAGTGTGTAGAATGAGTCAAAATCCGTCAGATCTTCCAATCTAAACTGGCCAATTAGGATGTGTTGGCGCATGATCTGCATAGCCCGGTCTTCGTCGTCAAGAAACTTGCCAAATCCGTTGTTTTCGCTGACAACGTCCCTAGTAGATGATTATAAACATGAAAGATCAGAATAATAATTTACAAGGAAATAATCAAATTGAAACATTAAAGCTCATTCAGTATGTAAGACGCTAAAAAGATATCCAAGCTATTTTACTGATGTTGCGCCACTGTGGTATTGTGGTTTGCGTCTTTAGTTTATCAAGCAGTCATTTTGGGTTTAATAGTCAGTTGTCGGCGATTCTAATTTATTAAATGTAGATTCTCACACAATTTCTTACATATATCTGCATGTAAGAAATTGTGTGAAAGTCTACATTGAATAAATCCATTTCATGTACTAACACCCATGCACGCATACATACACACACGGATAAACACGTACTGACACATTGGCATATTCACACCTACACATATTGTCTGACATATTAACCAGGCAGACATACATGTTAACGCTTTTAGTCGGAAGATACGCATGGTGTGTTAGTCGCTTTACATGTGAATCTGAACCATCGAATAATATGTTTGGCATTTGGTCAGAACATTTTACAGAAATATAACTTTTCAAATGACAACTCCTGTGTACGTTTTATATAATATGTACATATCTGTCTTCTTTAAAAGTACTTCTTTTTGTGACTTTCCATAGCGATTATTTCCTCTCCCCCTGCTTGAACATCTACAGTGAAACTTTAAGTAACTGGAAAAGTTATCATCATCATCATCACCCTGTCAGCTGGCTGGCTCTCCACAGATCTCGGTCTTTGGTCTTCTGTATCAACTCTGCTGGTGATATTCCACCATGCCACCATCTCAATCCATCCAACATCATTTCTCTAGGTCTGCCTCTGCCTCTCTTCCCCTTGATCTTTCCAGTGGTCACGATGTTCTTCAATGCCTCTCTTCTCATCACATGACCAAAAAAAGATGTTTGTCTCTTTCTTATTGTTGTATCTAATGTTCTAGTTTCATTAGCCTGTTCCAGACAATCGTTTTTAGTTACTCTGGCAGTCCAAGGAATTCGTCTCAAAAACCACATTTCTGTAGCTTCTAAGTTCTTCCTCGTTTGTTCATATACATTCCACGATTCACTGCCATGGAAAAGTTAACTCAACCAAATACCGTGAAACTTTCTGAAACTGACAATACTGATTCAATCACATGTATGAACAAGTCACCTGAAAGCCTTGTCGTTGGGTACAAAAACAGTAAAAGGGCCATGTTTGGTGAGCGGCTCATTGTAGAACCTGCTGATTAGAGTGATGGCATACAGAAGATCTTGTTTGAACCTGGGGTTGTTGCTGTTGATGTCTTTAAGTCTCTGGTTTGTGAAAGGAAGAAATTAATTGACTGGGTGGTGTGTCCAGAACAAAAACAAACTATGCAAATATCAACTAAATGACAATATAACAATTGAAGGTACACCGGGTTTCGAATCTGCCACCTCTAAATTACAGTGTGTCGTCAAACCATAGACTTCAAGTCAGTGAATTACAAATGAGATTAGGAAAATACAGTGACAGCTGAATGATGCAATCATGACATTACGTCAGATATCGGAGAAACGTATAGACTATGATCCTAACACTATTTAGTATCTACGCATAAGAAAGATCTTTGACTGTAGAAGGATGCTACAATATATATATCATAAATATCAAGAAAAAAAAATGGGACATTAAAATACACAATAAATATACGAAAACAAAAAAAACTAATCGTGTTGTTTGTAAATGGGAAATGTGATAAACGGGTGTGTGATTTCCGTAGACAGCAGTAATGTATCTGCGACTGTTTCTTCTTATATCTAGTCGTCTTTCAGTGTAAGCTTCAGTATGGGCACCGGAAGTGAGACTTCGTGTTATTTATGGCCCGCATATAATTAATTATAGGCCACGCTAGATGCTGGCCTTCTGGTCCGGTGGTCACAGGGATCGGTCCGCATCGGGGCGGATTGGAAAGTTTAATAAACTGACCTGAGATTCTAGCTCGACACAGCCTAAAGTGGGTACCAGGAAATGTCTTGGGAAGTAAAGGCGGCTGGCGTGATGCTGACTACATCACCTAGTGAGTGCCTATTGGTCTATAAAACCAATATGGTTCTAGTGAAACAAGCCCAATGCGCCTTAAGAGGTGTGTAGAAGGTTCCTTTACTATTTACTTACGTTTATATTCATCAGTTCATTGCTTCCTGAGGCAACTAATTGTGTTGCTGCCGGTGTATCTCAGAGCTTTGCATATTCCCAGTGGCAATGTATGAGTGCCGGTCTCCGTGACGAAGGTCTTACGGGCGCGATTCGTAAGCCCGGTTACCCGCGTTCGAAACACAGCTGTGACCGATTTGGTAGCAGACCACGTTGCGCTGGGTTTTAACGAGTTAGTATGGGAGCCGGTAGTTCAGAAAGCAATGGAAAACTACTGAACGTAAACTTGCCAAGACATCAGCAGTAAAATGCTGGTGTTGACAGCGAGTCTTGTACAAAGGATATGCAAAGAGAAATGTATGAGTGTGAAGCGTTGATCCCGCCATCCAACTTGAACTGCATAATATGCGCTAACAATCAGACATTATGAGTGCAGAAATATGCCCAACGGAAGTTACGCAATGTCAAAACTTAGTGACGACTGGTAAGATATTTGGAAAAAGAGTAAGGGGAAGGAAGGCAGAGAGATAAATATCTGGGTGGCTTATTTTATTGGCATACTCGAGACGAGAGCACTGGCCGGATCCAAGCATATGGGGATCGTGTGATATGGCGAAATATGGCCGCCCACGCTTGTTGGCATGGCATATGGTGATGGTGATTATGAGACACGTTATGTTAGCGAATGAAATTGCTTTGAATATGAAATATAATCATTGAAGACATCAACAAACAAAAGTCTGACTGTATAGGAGATTTTAAGGAATTAGAAGGTTGAAGAGGAAAATAAGCACCTATGATGTCACATCCGTCCATTTAAAACTTATATAATGTGTAAACATTTTGTTCATCACCATCATCGTCCACTTTGCCGTCAAGCGTCCTGGGGATAAATAGTTGGCATTCCAGCGCCCGATGAGTGGCACTAAATAGTATCATTCCGTGTGATTGTACAATGTCTTTGATGTCGTCAATCCATTTTATTCTCTGGTGTCCTCTTACTCGCGTTGCATTCTATCGAGATGGCGAAATCATTTCATCTTCTGTCCTTCAATATATTGGTGTTGACACCACAGTCACAAGGTGTTGATCCCACTGTCTGTTGATATTATTTCTTACTCGGTCTCGGATAGTTAAGTTGGCAGCTCTCCTCAAGCATCTAATCTTACAGGTGTTCATTTTGCGTAAGTGTGATTGGATCATGTCCAAATTTGAGATTGGTAGCATAGGGTTGGTGTGAATTTGCTATTTATTATCTGTCATTTTGAGGACATATGTGTATTTGAACGTTTCAATATGGTTGATAGTTTTTTATATAAGTGCCCTTGCTTTTTGACATCTGATTTCGATTTCTCTGTCTATTCTGCCATCTGATTTCGATTTCTCTGTCTATTCTGCTATCTTCTGTAATCTTACCTCCAAGATATTTGAATTCTTTAACTTGTTTTAGAGATGTGCTATTTATCTGTATACTTAGTGGACCAGAAGGTCTGATAACTTGCATTACTTCGGTTTTGGCTGTATTTATATTCATATTGTATCTGCTGCATGTTGAACTCAGCGTATTAATATGATTTTGCAGTCTACCCTTGTCGCTATAAAACGGGAACTGATCGTCTGCAAATAAAAGCTCATTTATTACGAGTGTATCTTTTGTTTCGTCTGTAGTAAAGAGTTTTGTTAGTGGGGGAAAAAACGCATTGAAAAATGAAATATAATCACTGAAGACATCAACAAATAAAAATAAGGGTACTTTTGCCTTAATTCACCCCAAACAAACAAGAATCCCTTCGAGCCTCATTTGCATCCGTTCTGCAATCACTTTCCGGTTAGGGTTAGGGGTAGGGTTAGGATTAGGGTTAGGGGTGGGGTTGTGTGTGTGTGTGTGTGTGTGTGTGTGTGTGTGTGTGTGTGTGTGTGTGTGTGTGTGTGTGTGTGTGTGTCGTCGACACACATACACACACACAACCCTAACCCTAATCCTAACCCTAACCATAACCGGAAAGTGATTGCCGGACCGATGCAAATGAGGCTCGAAGGGATCCTTGTTTGTTTGGGGTGAATTAAGGCAAAAGTACTAAAATAAGATTTTGTAGAAGTGTTTGCGGATTTAGAAGGCTTAAGGTGAAAATAAGCAGTAATAAAAGGCATGTTCTCACCTCTAGAATGTTTCCGTAGCAGACTGTTCCATTCCCAGAATACCCTTCTTTACACGTACACCTATAAACATGTGGAATAGTGAACGTCATTTTCACACACTAAAATGATGTTTCCACAACTGCAGTGAGAGAGGGTTAGGGGCAGTGGTGGACTAAGTCTACAAATACTGGTTGTTAAAGGATAAAGCTACTTAAAGTTCATTATTATTTTAACGTGTTGTATAATGTTTGGCCGAGCGGCTAGAATACCGGGCTCACCTTTACGGGACACGGGTTCGAATCTTCGGTAAGGTTTGAGGGGTTTTTTCTGTAGGAGGCAAAAGAAAACCCTAACCTGCAGTTCGAGGCGACTGTACTAGACAGGCGGTCTTAACTCACCACGCTAGAGATCCCCCTGGCCTACACCGCAATGTACGATAGGCAATTTATTGGCAGTGGTAGGCAGTCTAATGTTGAAGGGGCGCACGTCATCAGATCCCACAGGGCCCACTTGCAAGCTAACATCTTCTACTGGTTAGGAGCTCGCCTGCCAAGCCCATGATTGGGACTTAACCCATTGCAGTGGCAATATTATGTGTCTTTCCCGGACAGTGCGGCTCTGGGCTACAGTCAGCTTTTTTGTAGAGCGAACGTTTCATAATTTTCCCAGAATTATCTAGAAAGGACAGTGGCCACGGCACTTAAAATGCCATGGCCTGGAATATTTGAAGACAAATTTGCTTAGGGTCTTGTCTGCCCTACCACGACAGTTAGTTTTTAGGTTTCATTTCCACACACCTGGATAAGGATTGTAATCTCGCCATTGCACTCCTCCACCCGAAGCCGTTGGCATAATGTTGGTTTTTTGTTTGGTGAGCACAGCCACACACACATTTGGAGCTGCTAATAAAAAGCAGGTAGTACAGTCTATTGTTATACAGTAGCTCAGCATATCTGACTAAGACCAGAGAAGTCTAAATAATTATCTTTCAGCATTTCGCTTAAACTGAACCTGAGAAAGCACAAATAATGAACAGTTTCATTAGAACTCCGGTCTCTTTCTAGTCCTGAGAAACTCTGTCCCACTGTTCAAAATCTATTAAACGCAAAACTGCATTTCGCTAACGGGAACCTGGGGCAATTGACCATCTCGAAAATTAGAACCAAGAAGTGTTAATGTTTCATTTTAACTTCTATTATTTTTGTCAGGTAATTAACATTGAAGACGATGTAAACTCCTTTTGACATATCATCATCAACATCATCATCTTCTAGTGCCATGCCAGCTGGCGTAGGCGTTCATGACTCTCCACAGATCTCGGTCCTTGATTTTCTGGATCAACTCTGTTGATGATATTCCTCCATGCCACCGTCTCAATCCGTCCAGCATCATTTCTCTTGGTCTGCCTCTTCCTCTCTTCCTCTCGATTTTTCCAGTTTTCACGATGTTCTCCAATGCCTCTCTTCTCATCACATAACCAAAGAAAGCTGTTTGTCTCTTATTGTTGCATGTAGTGATCTAGTTTCATTAGAATCTATCCGGCAGTCGTCGTTAGTTACTCTGGCAGTCCAGGGAATTCCCAACATTCGTCTCAGGAACCACATCTCTGTTGCTTCCAAATTTTTCCAAATTTGTTTATTTACATTCCAAGATTCACTGTCATTCGGCAAAACAGGTTCTATATAGCACTTCAGCACACTTTTTCTTACATTCAATGATAGTGAATTATTGCATAAGATACTCTTCATTTTCTTAAATGTAGCTTTGATATATCACTTCACAATAATTCTAGCTTTGCAGATGTTCGTAGGAAACTAATCTTGTGGATTACTCTTACATCCCACATCGTACTATCTACGAAACTATCTTACAATAACATTGTATACATAATCTTAGCGTACGAATACGACAGCTATCCAGCATGACACAAGACTACACAGTACCTGAATTTGTGAGGCTCTGTGGTTTCACAGATTGCATTAGGATCACAGCTTGTTGAAGTGCAGACATCAGTCAGCGAACATCCAGTCCCTGGGATGTAGTTCTCGTAACCAAAGTTGCACAGACAAACACGCTGAAATAGATGATAGATATTATTCACTTTTTGCACAATTAGCAAGTTATTTAGTCGCGGTTCCAACTTCACGGCAATAGATACCGTTCCTGTGCCAGTGAATATCACACAAAATGCTCCTTTCTGTCCCATATGAAATGTGGGACACTCAGCAATCCCTATAAACCAACAGCACAACATAAATATATAATATTAATCCATCCAGCACGTTACAGTGGTCATGTATGATTAACAAGGAAGAAACATAGACATAAAAGCAATGTGGTTGCATTATTAAATATCACTTAAAGTTACAATACAAGGTTATCAACACCAGAGCTAGACAACCAGAGCTAAAGATAACACATTAATGTTAACAACAGAGATAAAATGGTAGGAAAGATAATTTATATAACAAGATGACATCGTATCAGAAATAATGTTCTCTAACGTTTTCTTCTCCTCCTCCTTTTTTTTTTTCTTTTTCTCCTCTCTCTTCTTCTTTTCGTTCGCCTTCTCCTTCTCCTCCATATCTGCATCTTCTTCTTCTTCTTCTTCTTCTTCTTCTTCTTCTTCTTCTTCTTCTTCTTCTTCTTCTTCTTCTTCTTCTTCTTCTTCTTCTTCTTCTTCTTCTTCTTCTTCTTCTTCTTCTTCTTCTACATATTATTATTATTATTATTATTATTATTATTATTATTATTATTATTATTATTATCATTCTCCATTTTCTTCTCCTTCTTCCTCTCACTCGCTCTTCTTCTTCTTCTTCTTCTTCTTCTTCTTCTTCTTCTTCTTCTTCTTCTTCTTCTTCTTCTTCTTCTTCTTCTTCTTCTTCTTCTTCTTCTTCTTCTTCTTCTTCTTCTTCTCCACCTCATCCTCCTCTCCTTCTTCATCATCATTTCTGCCCTTTATACTCTATTGCTGCATATTCCTTCACTCAATTCACGTTGAATCTGTTGCTGTTCTCCGGCACCCCCGTCCATACCCTCGTCATATTACTCATCTCTATCTCTATTCCTCTTCTCCGTGAGTTTTCGGTCTACTTTTATTTCGTGTGCCCTCATGGTTGTCACCTGTGTGTAAAAGCTTTGTGTCTGCTCCGTTCCATCATGTTTTCCATAATCACAAAATGGTAATCTTATAGTATTTCATGGCTTCTACCACCTCTACCGTTTATCCCTTATATCTCAAAGTTCTAACATTCCAGGTGTCAACTCTTGTTATATTCCTATGTGAACGTAGTAAAAGTACGTAAAAGAACGTAAAAGAACGTAGTCCTCTAAAAGTACTGGAGAGTTTGGCAGAGACCATAACTTTATGAAGGGAAAATCCCAACTGCACCTCCCCGCGGTAGAGGATGGAAACACACTACGGTGTGGCTAACACAGCTCTGGGGACCGAGTATCCACCGGAATAAGTGGACAACTCTGCAGCTGAGCAGAGCAGGGCACTCACTTGTCCTTACAGTCGGAAATGGCTGTCAAAGGCAGAGGTAAAAAGACCACCATGTGAATGTGGAAGGCAAGGGGAAACCACCACATTATCTTCCCAAGACTTCATGGCAAAACATATTTCAAAGTTAGTGAAGGACGTTAATGGCTGTCTTAGGGCATCCTCGTCCGGTAGGGACAGTCATGAGCCACAGGTGACACCAGACCGTCATCCAGCTACTGATGGCAAAAACTTAACTAAAATAAATAAATTTAGAGTAGGAACATGGAATGTTAGGACATTAAATGAGCTAGGAAAGTTGACCAATGTTCTAAGAGAGATGGATAGCATGAAAATGAATATACTAGGCGTTAGTGAGATAAGATGGAAGGGATCGGGCAAAATTATAGCTGACAATCACACAATAATTTATTCTGGAGGGGATACACATGAAAAAGGTGTAGGAATAATATTAGACGAAAAAACAGCCAAGTCAATTAATGGATACTGGTGTATTTCTGATAGAGTTATTATGGTAAAAATCAAAGGCAAACCAATAGACATAAATATTATACAAGTATATGCACCAACAGCAAGCAGTAGTGATGAAGAAATACAACACTTTTATGACGAAATAGAAATGGCGATGGCTCAAATTGGATCACAAGAAATAAAGATAATACTTGGTGATTTTAATGCAAAAGTAGGAAAGGGAAAAATGGAGGATGTAGTGGGGAATTATGGTTTAGGTACAAGAAATGAAAGAGGGGAAAAGCTAATAGAATGGGCAAATATCAATGATATGATAATTTGAAACACATGGTTTAAACACCATAAAAGACGACTGTACACATGGATAAGCCCTGATAAGAAAATACGCAACCAAATTGACTACTTACTAATTAATAAAAGATTTAGAAATGCTTTAATTAATGTAAAGACAATGCCTGGTGCTGACTGTAATAGTGATCATGTACCACTATGTGGACATATAAAAGTAAGATTAAAGAGAGGGAAAAAAATGGTTAAGAACATGAGACTTAATAAAGAGGTTCTGAAAATAGATAAAGAAATGCAAGAACAATACAGAGTGACTGTGAAAAATAGGTACAATGCAATAACTAAAATACAGAGTATAGATGAACAATGGGAAATGTTAAGGGACTCCATTCATCAAACTAGCAAAGAAGTATTACCGGAGAGAGGCAAAATAGCCAAGAAAAAATGGATGAATGAAGATATCTTAAAACTGATGGACAAAAGAAAACAGAGTAAAAATGACAAACAAGAATACGCTAAGATAAATAAAGAAATAAAAGATAAATGTGGGAAGGCTAAAGAAAGTTGGTTAAACGAGCAATGCAAAAAAATTGAATTAAATTCCATTAAAGATGCAAAAAATATGCACAGACAAATCAGTGAGCTTACAGGAAGAAAAATAAGAATAAATACAGGGTGTTTGAAATCAAAAACAGGAAAGATAATATTAGAGGAAGATGCTATAATGAAGAGGTGGAATGAGTATATAAGAGAATTATATGAAGGAGAGAGGGAAGAATTAACAGAAGATAGTAACTTAGAAGGTCCACCTTGCTTGCTTGCTTGTGTTCGTTGGCTTGAGCTCCAGCGCGAAGTCCTGTATGTCGGATGAAGACATCCTGTTGTCCAGCATCAGTGTGATGTCATACAGGACTTGAGTTTTGCGTGAGTATCCGTTGTCCCATGTCTGGCTTATTAGTGTGCAGACTGGTGGTTCCTCGCCATACAGGCAGACACTCTCCGACTTCGGAGGAATCGGCGATCCTATTGACTTCAGCCAGGACCCCGAAGGGACCTGTTGCCCAGGACGCTCGACGTGGACGCGTCAATAGGTCTTGGCCAGTATATAACCCGGCCCTGGTGCCTTGGAAACACCTCTGCGTCCCTGTCTGACGCTACGAAACGTATGAAGAAAGGAAAAACAGCTGGGCCAGATGAAATCACAATAGAAGAATTAGAAGTATTGGGAGAATTTGGAGTAGATATATTAACCAAAATGTTGAATGATATTTACAGCAGTGGATATTTACCCAGTGATATGCTGAAATCTGTATTTATAGCTATACCAAAAAGACCAGGAGCAATTGATTGTGAAGATTTTCGTACAATTAACCTTATAAACCATATCACTAAGCTTCTACTCAGAATCATAATGAGAAGAACCAAAAATAAAATAAAAATGGAAATTAGTGAAGAACTGTAACAGTAGTGGGGGAATTGGGAGTATTTAGATGGGAAACGACTACAGCATGATTGAGCATCGGGGTCGAACGAGAGGAGAGATGCTCAAGTCGTGACGTGGTTTGTTGTCAAAGGGGCAGTTAACATCAAGATACCGAACGGAAAGGTTGCCACACTAATTCCAGCTGTCATCAACACGAATAAAGTATATTTATAAAGATCCACCTGACTCCACTCATGTTATGAGTTATCAGTTATGAGTTGACTTCGTTACATAAACGAAATGGAGCCTAAGAACCAGGATTTCCAGGATCTTTAGTTGTCGCGGCAGAAGTCACACAAAAAAAAAAACGACTGGTTACGTCAACAACTTGAAGAGACAGAAGCATTTCAGCACGATTCGATACGTAACTTGAACAAAAACAAAGCGCAGTTAGAAAAATGGCCAATAACTTATCAGCGGAAAATACAGCGACCAAAAGCCCGCCCAGGGGTGGTCGTCTGTAAGTCTTTTTCAAGACTTGCTGTCAAAATTTTATTTGGCGTCAAGAGAAGAGTGAAAACCAGTTTGCCTACGAGCGTAATCGTCATGCTGTGGAAGGTCAATCCAGTCTGAATATTTTGTCGGGTGAACAAGAATTCAAGAATTCCGTTGAAGATCAATCTCCGATCATCATGCTGTTGAAGGTCAATCCAGTCTAGAACATGGTTTGTTGCAGGTGAGCGAGAATTTTCCAATAGCTCCCTCAAATTGATCCCTTGCCTCCAATTAAAGTTTCAAAGCTAAATCAAAGACTTTAAGAATTACTCGGCCACAATCAGAACTCTTCCAAAGTTCGTGTAATCAACTCAAATTAATGGAGGTGATCATGAAATATCAGGACAGCAGATAAATACCTCGTTCTTCCATTGATTGGGCCAGGTTTTGTTTGAAACAGTCAGACTATCGCTGAGCCGCTGGCTGGTACTGATCCTTTTGGGCTCTGTTACCTCTGAGTCCTTCTCAAAACGTCGATGAAGTACCCCACCCGGGGCGAAGTCAGAAGCCAGAAGTCTGGTCGGGACCCAACCAGGGGTTGAAGTTTATCCAGGCATCCCAAGAGAAGTAACTAACTGAAGAGACGACGTTACTTGGAGGAAGAGACAGGCTACCTGAACTCCGCTACCTGAACTCCGCGACTGGTTGGATTTCAGCTGACGCAGACTCATAGGGACTCACTTGACGGCGAACGTAGAGGAATTTTAAGTCAAGAATAGAGTAGGCAGCAAACTTAATAACCAGCCGAAATTGTTATTGAAGGTAATATTTCTTGTATTGGTTGATTATAAATGTGAAATGGTTTGAGATTGTGATAATAATATTTCAGCATAACAGATGCATCACGGCACAGTAGAGAATTATTCCAGCTGAGCTCAAGACAAGTTTGTTTTTTCCAGGTACTAAGAAGCATATAGAAGAAGATATTGTTTTTAGGCTGAGATAGCATAAAGAGTAAAAATGCACCTGAGCAGAGACTTAGGACGCGTGACTGCATGGTTAGGAGAATTAAAGGTGGCAGTCAGCGAGGTAGAATGTTTCGTACACTGGTTACAGAGTAAAACAAATAATGTAGTAAGTAATGAGATAAAAAGGAACAACAAGAATAGCCGAGGACAGCCACTACTTAATGAAAATAGGGGACAGTATAAAAACATTTACGTTAATCCAAGGATGACTAGGGTTAGGAGCTGGTATAATGATCAGGGATACAGAAATGGACATGAGAGAGACTGTTCTAGGAGTTGGCCATCCTATACTGTAAGCGCTAGAAAAAGACGTGACGAATGGTTTGAAAAAAGACAAAGACAATATCTAAACTCAGGTGTAAGAGACAGAGTTGAACCTGTAAATAAAATACAAACTAGTCCTAAAATGGTTGCGAATGTGACTAGTGGACAGGAAAAGAAAACGATGGTATTAGTGAAAAAAATAAACCGAGAGACACAGACGCAGGCAGGTAATACGGTAGAAAATAGTACGCAGACTCAGGTAGATATTGTAGAGAAAAATACCCAAGTGCAACCAACTAAGAAAATAGTAAGGGGAACGCAGACTATTAAGACGGTGGAAATTGCGGAAACACCTCAGGTGAAATTAGAAAAAGGAGACACAGTTGAAGTTAAGAAAGATAGACAGACGAAAACCAAGGACGAAAGGAAGCCAAAGAGGAGAAGTATTGAAAGAGGAAATAGTAGTATGATAGTTAATAGAGGTACTGCCATCTCAAGTTCCTCAAGTATAGACATGAAACTAATTCCCAAATGGTGTAGGAATATTAGTTGTCGGAGTTCAGATTACGAAGAAGATATTTCCACCGCCGCATGTTATAGTGATGCTGAAACAGATATAAATACTGATGATTCGAAGAATGAGAGAGTTAGAATTGCACTACGAACAGATCCGGACTTGAAGCGTAATGTTCCCTCGTACGGTGTAGTTGCTGGTGGACAGACGGACAGAGTTTTAGTTAGTGACTCTAGAGAACTAGATACTAGTTTATATGACAAGAAAGTAGGGAAAACTAAGAGACGAATACCAAGAGAGAGAAAGAAAGGCAGAGGTTCTAAAGGCGACTATGGGAATAGGGTCGACGTGTCTGCAGTAAATTGTTATGAGAATTATTATGAGTCTGATGAAGGAACTGTTATCAGTGTATCATCTGAAGACGAGATGGGGAAGTACAAACGTTACGTAAGGTTGACAGGAAACAGTGAGCAGACCGACGCAAATGAAAGAAATAAAGGAAAGAATTCATTTAAGAAGAAGAATAATAGTAGACAGATAGCGGGAATTTATTCAACGACAGAAAGTGACTTAAGAAAAATAGAAGACCTTATGACCTTAAGACCAGAGTACTTTAACAACAGGTTAACAACGGATAGTGATGATGGTATAATTGAAGCGAGACGAACATCAGTACTAAGAGACGACGAAATATTTGGTTTCGATGCGCTCTATGGTTGTTAAAATTATTTGGGTGAGGAAGGAAAATGGAATTGTTTTGGAAGAATTGCGGTTTGAGCTGTCTAAAGTAGACAAATGAAATTGTTTGGTGTGGCATTACATGATACAAGGTAGGCAATAGTGTTATTGAGGATAGAGAGTTACGGCAAATGAGATTTTACGTGGATACGTAATACAGAATTAGGATATATTGTGTTTAGTGACGATGTAGGAAGAGTAGAAATTAAAATAGTACTTTGTCCAGAATGAATAGATACAGAAAGTTAGTCACGTTGAAGGATGTGTAAATGGAGTGATTAAAGTAGAGTAGATTCAGCACATAATTAGTAGAGAGAGGGATAAAATAAGTATGGATGGTTTGACTCAGAGCTGTGACATGAAGTCTGAGATAGTTTTGTTTGGTAGATTGAGAAGTAGGTGTGGTGTTGTTGACGGCTGGGCCGAGAGTGTCTAGTGAAGAGATACAGATTGAGGAGGAATTGGATATTATGTGTGAAATAGTCAGTTGAACGCGAGAATATTAAGAGTAAAAGACTGTAGAAGTTGATGATTGAAGAATACGAGTTCTTGGTGAGAGGGATGAAGTAATTACGTCATGCTTGCGGAGAAGGAAGAGCTGATTAAATATGAGAAACTTGTTGTGTGGAGAAGTATAGAATGATAGTTACGAGGTTAGTGGCTCGTCGGAGAGAAATTGGTTATAAGAGCTCGTTGATGGTGTTGGTTACTGTCTAAGAGAGTTATAGTTTGCGAGAGAAAATGCTTACGTTATGACCTTTGAAAAAGAGAGGATGAGTGAGAAAAGTAGAAATAAGTAAACAGTTGAATTGTGAAAGTCCTGTTGAGTGTTGAAGTAGTTTGTCTGATAGTCCGTTGTTCTTGCAACTGTAAAAATGTAGACAAACATATGTGCGTCGAGTATGGATAGGCTGTTGGCAAGTGTTAAGTACAGCATGCATGTACGAGGTGTTTAGTTCGTACGTGAGTATAGTTCTAGACAAACAGGTGTTCGTTGCGATGAGTGAAGTAGGAGTGAGGTTTGGTGATGTCGCCTAAGCGAAGTACATAGATAAAATGTAATACTGCGATGATATATCTTGTGTCAAGGTGTGTAGAGGAGGTCGATACGCTTAGATTGTGGTGAGTGATTGCTGGAATGTTGAATTGGCGTCTAAAGTAATTTTTTTTGGAAGTAATAGTATGGACACGTTAGGTTGTCGCGATGCGAGAGTAGTAGTAAGATGAGAGAGAGGTTGTGTATCATTGTCCGTGTGAATATACGAAGACTGGTTGATAAGTGACGTTGATAAAAAGAGGAAAATAGAGTATGCGAAAATTGAGAGATAGAGAGAACATGATTAGAGAATTTCGTTAGAATGTCTGACGTTGGAAAGAAATTAGGGAAGTTGTGTGACAAGTTGACGGAAACAGAGTTAACATTCTGAATGATGTTTCATAAAATATGTTTAGTATTGTTGACAGGGATGTGTCGAAGCAAGAATGCCTAACACTGAGAAATGGGAAAAGTGAGCTCTGCTGACAGTTATAAGTGGAGTGGGTTGCTGTTCTAGAAGAGTCCCGATAAATAGGAAAAGGAGTGAAAGGTACAGAGGTAAACAAGGTTAGTTAAATGAATGTTGGAGAATGTGTTCTGATAAGGGGGACCAGTTTGATTATCGTCACGATACAAGAGTGCTAGGAGAGACCTGAGGATTAGCTTACAGTAGTCGTGGTGAGATGTTGGAGAGTAATGATGTGATTAGTTAATTGCGTCGGATAGACGAGAAACTTAAAAGTAGAGTTGGTTGTATTGGTGAGAGACAAAGTTTTATTGGACGTAAGAGGCTAGAGATACCGTAGTTAACGGTAATAATAATAGTTAGTTGTAGAAATACTTGGAATAAATCCAAGAGAAATAATTGGTGTGCCAAGTCACAGGTTCTATTACTCGATAGATGACCACTGGTACTTTGAGATAACATTGGGATAGTAATAGGTGAAATGAGTTGACCTGTAGTTTACAGTGATTGTATTCCAAATATTGTGATGTGTAAGGAGTTAGTTTTGTAAAATATTGTGAGGGGAGATAATCAATGTTTGACTTCCAGAAAATGGAACGGTCAATTGTGGAGTGGTAATTTTGGTTGAGGGGAACAAGTATTGTTCCGCGTTATGTTAGTCTGTAGATAACAGATATGTATATATATATATGTATATATATATTTTGGCATTGAGTTGTTTTGTTTTATAACAAAATAGGCATGATGTGGTGAATAGGTATGTGTTGCTTGGTCACTTTAAGTGGTTAATTCTGTGTGAATTATATTCTCTTTAGCGAGAAGACAGTTGTTTTGATTGAAGTTGAGTTTTCAAAGCCTCATATATGTTTTTAATTGATTTGGTTCGGTAAAATGATGGTAGTTTTAGAATAGGATTGTTGTATTCCTAGACTTTTGCGTACAAACTATGGGTCCGTAAAAGAGACCTATAGTGATAGGTAATAATAGAATATTTTCTTCTGATTTGATGAAATGCATGTATTATTTTGTTAAAATGTGTTTTTCCTTAAATGAGTTGGGGGGTATGATGTTCTGTTTTGATTTTATTTCGCTTAACTTATAATTTAAGTGGATTGTCTTGTATGTTTGAAAATACATGTTGGAAATTAATTTACATGGTTTTGTCTAGAATAAGGACAATACATGGGGCTTTATTTTAGACCATCGTTCAGAATATAGTAATAAACTACTGGGGACTAGAAGAGAGACATATTCTCCTTGTGAATAACAAGTTGATGTATATGCTACTAGCAAGGTTGCTGTGATAATCAGCGTTGAGAGGTTAAGTTGTGGAAACATAGGCCATACTTAAGTGACGGGGTTATGGTTATGTGGAAATTAAGGGAGCATTAATTGAAGAAAAGATTAATGAATATAGCACTGGGGTAAATGAGGGAAAAGTTTTGAACATAGCCTCCATGGGGTTTAGAAGAGCCATGATATACTTTCATAAGAAACACGGGATTGAAGAAGAAGAAGTGTTGCCCCAGACAAATAATTAAACATGAATTGAATCCATGTTTGATTAGATACTGTAGATAACAGTACAATAATAAGTGTGAAATGTACATTGGGAACAAAATGACATGGGGTTTTGAGGGACTGCAGTCACAGACGTGAGTTAGGAGCAGTACATGGTTGCTGTTGATAACGGTATATATTAACAACTGGAGATTTTGAGTAGGTGTGCCCATAATAAATGGACAGTAAGGGGGCAAGATTAAAAGAGAGGTATATTATGTGAGGTGATGTGTATTGGAACAGGTCTTGATTTTTAATTGTGTCCTCGAGACGTGTTTTGTGGTTAACATTACATTGAGGTAAGGTTCAGAGCTATAAAGTTGGTAGTGTCTGAAATATACAGACACTTGCTTGGTGTTTTAGATGCTGTAAATAGAAGCGTGAACTGTTACCATAATGAGTGGTACTGTAGGAGATATAATTGTTTTAGACTTTATTACATAAAGTCTCAAATGACAAAGGGGGTAAAGGAGTGGGATTTAGCTGAGTGTGGTCTTTGTGTGGAAGAGTTCTACTGCTTCTTTTAAATACCGGTGGCCACCGATTCTTTGTCTTTCTGTCGTGTGCGAGTTTTTTCTTCAGGTCGATTAAAAGTAGAGAGTTGGTAGTGTTGTTGAAGACAATGGGGAGTTGGTACCAGAAAGGTACAGCGTTTGAGTTTTTAAGCAGATTTCTTATAAGGAGGAGGAGTGGTTATTTCAACCATATGTGTTATGATGTATTGTATATAGTTGTAAAGTTGAGTTTTCGATGTTATTATGTAGTTGATATGTGTTACTATGTTATGAAGAGGCAATAGTTTATATTAGGTTACTAGATTGACAATGTGACAGCGAGAAGGGTTAAATGATATAAAATATACTCAAATTTGAGTTGGTTTGGGGAAGATTAGTGGAATTGTGGAGGTTAAGGAAAAAGACGGAATAGAGTAAGAGAGTTGGGAATAAAGAATTTTTCCTTTAGGGGAAAAATTCTTTAGAAAACATAGGGAGGTGTAACAGTAGTGGGGGAATTGGGAGTATTTAGATGGGAAACGACTACAGCACGATTGAGCATCGGGGTCGAACGAGAGGAGAGATGCTCAAGTCGTGACGTGGTTTGTTGTCAAAGGGGCAGTTAACATCAAGATACCGAACGGAAAGGTTGCCACACTAATTCCAGCTGTCATCAACACGAATAAAGTATATTTATAAAGATCCACCTGACTCCACTCATGTTATGAGTTATCAGTTATGAGTTGACTTCGTTACAGAACAGTATGGATTTGTGGAAGGAAAGGGCACAAACAATGCAATTTATACATTACGGACACTAATAGAAAGGTCAATAGAGAAACAGAGAGACATATATTTGTGCTTCATAGATTATACTAAGGCATTTGATAAAGTAAAACATGATGAACTGATTAAAATGTTGGAAGATATCAACACTGATGGAAAAGATTTAAGAATAATAAAGAATATTTACTGGAACCAAGTAGCAGCAATTAAAATGGGAAATAAAGAGGGTAGTTACGAACAGATAAAGCTAGGAGTACGACAAGGGTGTGTCTTGTCACCAGATCTTTTCTCCCTGTATAGCGAAGTAATAATGAGAGAGATCAAAGAGATGCCAGGAATACTAGTTGGAGGTTATAATATAAATAATATACGCTATGCAGATGACACAGTATTGGTGGCGGATAATTCAACAGACCTACAACAATTATTAGACGTAGTAGTAACAGAGAGTGCAAGGAAAGGACTCTCCTTGAATATCAAGAAAACAGTAACAATGGTAATATCAAAAAAAATTGTGACACCAAAATGTGACATAGAAATAGAAGGGAAAATCCTTAACCAAGTTGATAATTTTAGATACCTAGGGGCATTTATAACATCAGATGGAAGATGTACAACAGAGATTAGGAGCAGAATAGGGCAGGCAAAAGCCGCATTTCAGAAAATGAAGAGTATCTTATGCAATAAGTCACTATCACTGAATGTAAGAAAGAGAGTGCTGAAATGCTATGTAGATCCAGTTTTGCTGTATGGCAGTGAATCTTGGAATGTAAATGAACAAATTAAGAAGAAATTAGAAGCAACAGAGATGTGGTTCCTGAGACGAATGTTGCGAATTCCTTGGACTGCCAGAGTAACTAACGATGACTGCCTGAAACAGGCTAACGAAACTAGAACATTATATACAACAATAAGACAGAGACAAACAGCTTTCCTCGGTCATGTGATGAGAAGAGAGGCATTGGAGAACATCGTAACAACTGGAAAGATCGAGGCGAAGAGAGGCAGAGGTAGACCAAGAGAAGTGATGCTGGATGGATTGAGACGGTGGCATGGAGGAATATCAGCAGCAGAGTTGATCCAGAAAACCAAAGACCGAGATCTATGGAGAGCCATGAACGCCTACGCCAGCCGGCACGGCACTTGATGATGATGATGATGATGATGATGATGATGATGATGATGATGATGATGATGATGATGATGAACGTAGTAGATAAGTCGGAGATAAAAACTCATTATGACTTTCTATGCGTTTTGTCATACTTTTTTCTAGAAGTCTCCTTCCTTGGCTGGCTGAGTTATAATTCTTTTTTTATCTTTAGACTTACTTATGATTGGTTTGATTTTGCAACTAAACTTTCCTATGGCTGGAAATCCCACGTCAACTCTCCTGGCATCTTGTGGCATGCATGGTTGATTACAATGTCGCCATTCTTTGCTTGCCTTTAAGAGCCCAGCTAACACACGGGTTTTAGTGGCAAATAAACAGGGTTAATGTCGACTCACCTGATTGGGCCCCGTATAGCTGCACTTGGTAGTGTCCTCACATCCACCTCTGTTGGTCTGACATGGGTCTATAGGCAGACACAGAATACCATCTCCGCTGTAACCGTTTTCACATCTACACTTAAACTTTCCGGGAGTTGTGGAGTCGCAAACACTGTTCTTCCCACATGGCGAGATAGGACCTTCACATGGGTTTTTGGCTGTAGAAACAATTGTTTCGTTTGGCAGATATAAAACGTATATTCAGACAGGAGCAAACATTTCTGGCATCAAGTAATATCAATACTGAACGTGTGGAAAACACATAATGCCTACACATATCTTATGGTTACGGGCTAGGATATCCACTATCAAAGGAGAAGTAAGACATTTCTTTACAATGTATTTCCCTTAGTGAATTTAAACAAAGAAGTCGCAAACATTATATTGCACGATTTATGGTCTGGAATATTTCGCTGTATCTCGTCGGGTGCATACTGCGGAGTTACATATCATGTGAAGTGAATAAATGAATAATACTTTAGTTGAAATAAAACACATAGTCACAAGTGTTGATCGAATATGAAACACCCATTTTCTCCCGGTAATTTCACATTTAACGCGAGTTCTTTAAGTTTGCATAATAGTAAAATATAGGAATAGGTTAGTTAGTTGCTTATCCTTTACAGGAAGTTTTCAGTCAATACCAGAATTTTTTGCAGGAAAAGTAAGACACCTCTTCTCTTTGCCTGCTCGACACGCTTGGGCATATCGGAGTACCCGTCAAGGGTCACACCTCCACCATAATAACCTCTCCATAGCACAAAAGCCTGGGCTAAATAAATTGTAGAGATCATGTGTTGCCCATGCAGCGTGATTCCTCTCTCGGCCTGCCTTGTTTACTCCAGAGGAAAGATAACACCCCTACATCTGGAAGAAGACAAGTTGCAGAAGCTGCCGGATCAGCAGAGCAATGCTTTAATTATCCGCCTGTCGGAGCTACCATCCTAGACCAGTTGCCGACCAAGGCTTAGGGCCTGGTCTGCCCTGCCATGACATTTAGTCTTTAGGTTGCATTTCCTTGCACCAAGATAAAGCGTGTACCCTCCCAATTGCGCCCTTCCTCTCGAAGCCGTTGGTACAATGTGGGGTGTCGGATTTGGTGAGCACCGCCCAGCATTCGACGCTAACAGAAAGAAAGTAGTACTGTCTACTGTCACACGGTAACTCAGTCATATCTGACTAAGACCTGAATAATAGCGAACAAATAGTAGTCGGTTATAGTCTCTAGTTCGAAGATCTCAGAGCATATTTTGTAGAGACAATGGAAACATTACCGACCAGTATGATCACCGCCAAGAACTAAAGCAATGGCAGACTCGGGTAGGCCTTCTTTAAAGATGCGTAGTAGCGTACGATTCGACAACTAAACAGTACTTAGATTAACGGTGAAAATAGGTAATCCATGTGGGCAGCTACGTTCTGTAGGGAAAGTCATGTGCACCTTGTGACTGCAAACTGTCAGCATACTACAGAATAGAAAAGATTAACATCAATTACGACAGGAACTTGGAATGTTCACACCATGGCAGCAGATGGAAACGTTGAGAATGTCAAACTATAACTGAAACACTGACTGAATATTATCATCTTTTATTGTTATAATTCTTACCTATACACGTATTCAGAAGCTAAATGTTAACGTGATTATAATTCTGACCTATACATGTACTGAGAAGCTAAATGTTAACGTAATTATAATTCTTACCCCCACATGTGTTGAGAAGCTCAATGTTAACGTCATTATAATTCTCACCTATACATTATTGAGAAGCTCAATGTTAACGTCATTATAATTCTCACCTATACATTATTGAGAAGCTCAATGTTAACGTCATTATAATTCTCACCTATACATTATTGAGAAGCTCAATGTTAACATAATTATAATTCTCACCTATACATGAATCCAGATCCGCTGAATACTCATAACCGATAGCACAAATGCAGGCTGCAGTACCATTAACATCAGCACAGCGCCAGTTCTCCACTTCATTGGCGTGGCAAAACAGTCCCTCGCACTGTGGCATGTCTACATCAGAGACAATTGTACAATAAAACAAGAATTTGTCTCTCAGAGAACTGTCTTCTGATGTATTCTGAGTATGAGAATTAGGCCAGGAAAGATCTCAGTTATAATAATGATTAAATGGTGTGATGTGTATGGTGTTATGGCGGTGATAGCAGTAACAGCAGGAATAGTGTTAGTACTAACAACAGCAGTAGTAGCAGTAGTAGCAGCAGTAGTATTAACAGTAGGAGTAGCAGCATCCCACACAATAATAGCAGTAGCAATAGTTGCAGTAGTATCAGTAGGATCAGCAGCAGTAGTATTAATAGTAGTAATAGTAGTAGCCGTCGCCGCAGTAGAAGTCTTAGTAGCAGCAGCAGTAGTAGTAGTAGTAGCAGTAGTAGTAGTAGTAGTAGTAGTAGTAGTAGTAGTAGTAGTAGTAGTAGTAGTAGTATTAGTAGTAGTAGTAGTAGTAGCAGCAGTAGTAGTAGTAGTAGTAGTAGTAGTAGTAGTAGTAGTAGTAGTAGTAGTAGTAGTAATAGCAGCAGCAGCAGCAGTATTAGTAGTAGTAGTAGCAGCAGCAGTAGTAGTAGTAGTAGTAGTAGTAGTAGTAGTAGTAGTAGTAGTAGTAGTAGTAGTAGTAGTAGTAGTAGTTGTTGTTGTTGTTGTTGTTGTTGTTGTTGTTGTTGTTGTTGTTGTTGTTGTTGTTGTTGTTGTTGTCGTGGTGGTGGTGACAGAATTAGTAGTGTTATTATTGATGGTGGTGATGTATAGTCACAATAAAGACACATGTTGTAGTAGTAGAGAAAGTAGTGACAAATGCAGCAGCAGTCTTAGCGATAAAACTTATCAAGAAACAACAGACAGATTGTTAAATAGGTGCAGCACATCTTGTGCGGTGTGGTATGGAATGTGATGATAGTTATTATTATTAATAACAACAGTAGTTGTAGCGATGCCGGTCTCTCTGGCCGAGGGGTTACAACACTTTCTCTCCGTAATCCCGTTTATCACGCACAGTCTCGTAGCGGGCGAGAGCTGGGAGCGGTTCGACCCTCGCTGGTGACTTTCGGGATAACTGAGCCGGCCGCTCAGAAAGCAATGGCAAACTACTGAGCGTAATCTTGCCAAGAAATCAACAGATAGCTGAAAGATGCTGCTGTTGACAGCGATGTCCTGTAAAGGATATGCGAATTTAAAAAAAAAAAGTAGTAGCGATACTACCAGCTGTCGTATTACAAGCAGCTTTAAAATCATCAGATGTAACAGCAGCATCAGTATTATCAGTTCCAATACCTGGAGGGGTAATACTTTCAGGAGCAATACTATCAGAATCAAAATTACCAGCAGCAGTCTTATCAGTAGCAATACTGTCAGCAGCAGTAATATCAGCAGCGGTAATCCTAGCAACAGTGCCACAAATAACTTTACTAAAAATAGCAGTACTATCAGCAACAGTATTACCAGTAGCAGTACTATCAGGAGCAATAGCACCAGCAGCATTACTATCAACAGCAGTGCTGTCAGCAAAGGTACTGCCAGCAGCAGTACTTATATCAACATTACTACCAGCAGCAGTACTTATATTAACATTACTACCAGCAGCAGTACTTATATCAACATTACTACCAGCAGCAGTAATGTTAGCAGCAGTTGTACCAGTAACAGTACCCTCAGCAAAAGTACTTTTCCTATGTTGCATATCCCTCACAGTACGTTGCAGTCAACATCAGCATTTTTCAGCTGCCCTTGATGTACTAGACAAGATCACGCTCAGTAGTTTGGCAATACTGTTAGCAGCAGTACTATCAGCAGCAGTTCTTCAGCAGTGGTACTATCAGAAGCAGTTCTAGCAGCAACAAAAGAATCAGCATCTGTTGTTACTAATGTTAAAATGTTACGTGTTTACAGGACGTTGCTATCAACGTCAATATCAAGTTAATTTACTAGGCAAGTTTACGTTCAGTAATTTGCCATTGCTTAGTAATCGAGAAGTCAACGTTTGTTTTTAATCCAATTAATAACAGGGTATTGAACGATCTCACTAGCCGGCCATCAACGTACAGGAAATTTAAGAGCGAGCGTATCCATTCAATGTCATTTTACCAAAGCTAATTGAAGAGGTGGTTAAATAACACACAAAGAGAGAATCAGTAATAGAAGATTCTCTGGAGCTGAAATAAGTAGCTAACCAAGATACAGAAGAGATTCATAATTACAAAATAGAATAGACTTTCGAAAGGTTATTTGGAGAGAAAAATAACAATACATGGCGTTATAAAACATCAAGGTTATAACAAAAACACATTTTTGCTACATTTGAATTAAAACTCTAGAAGAAACCATTGTCAGTATAATTATTATTATTCTTATAGTACATGCTGAGTGACGTTGGTAATCATGCTTGTCAACAGATTTTTTTTTTCTCTCACTCTCTCACTCTCTCACTCTCTCACTCTCTCACTCTCTCACTCTCTCACTCTCTCTCTCTCTCTCTCTCTCTCTCTCTCTCTCTCTCTCTTTTCTCTCTCTCTCACACACACACTCACACACACACGCACACACACACTTATGCTGCCAATCATTCTCCATGCCATGATGTCAGATTGTACAGTATCTTCTCTCTTGGTCTCCCCCTGCATGTCCAACCCCTCCAACTTTCCCGTTGTGACGACGTGCCCCAACTTTCCGTGACTCATGATGTGAGTATCAGGGTTGACTTCTTTCGAGATATCTCATCGCTCTGTCTTTCCATCCACTGTTATGCTGTACTGTGTTATGTTGTTATGTTATGTTATGTGATGTTTTTATGTTATGTTATGTTATGTTGTTATGTTATGTTATGTTGTTATGTTATGTTATGTTGTTATGTTATGTTGTTATGTTATGTTGTTATGTTATGTTATATTGTTATGTTATGTTGTTATGTTATGTTATGTTGTTATGTCATGTTGTTATGTCATGTTTTTATGTTATGTTACATTATGTTATTACTATCGACATCCCTGCACATTGGGTATTCCCAAGCGAGCTCAGCCCTCCGATGCATCAATAATCTCAATGTATCTGAACTCATTGTTCCATGAGGAATTAGTTGTAATGTCTAATATCTCGCCTTTGAATGCCACATGAACGTGCTTGGTCAGCCTTCACTACCAATTCGTGTAATCGAATTAGCATTAGAGACTCATCGGTATCGGTCAGTCGGGTCTGTACGCACTGCATTGACAATAATCGGCCCTGTTCATGCTTCTCCCTGCGCGTTTTGGTGTATTGTTTGCTTGCTGGTCGGCGCGTTCATTGCCCTTCACCGGGTGCGTAAATCCAGGTAAATGATGTAAAGCGTGACTTTCTGATTCTGTCTACCCATTCCGCACAGAGACGGCCGCTTGTATTCTGTAGCATGTTTATGCAGTTTGAATCCGTCCACTGTGATCTTATCGTTAATCTATAAAACCTGATCTCCGCAGATTTCACATAATTTTCTCATTTGTCTGAAAACTGACCATGATTTGCTTCTCTTCATTAGGACTGCCTCAGTATAGCTCTTAAGAAGTCTTAAGAACTCTTTTCATCATCTCGATTGGCAAAGACAAATTGCGGATAATATTCCTTCGACTTCCGAAATGCTGCCTTAGCTTGGACTATTCGACATTCTATTCTACAATTATAATTGACATGATTATGTGACATAATTTTCACAGAACCGTGTCTTCACAACACCTTACTCTGCGACACTTTTCGAATCTGTGGTGCCCCGAGTCCAACGCCTACATGTTAGACTTCTTTCACTCTTGTTATGACTCCATCACTCATTTTTATCTTGATTATTTTACTATTTCTACAAAAACATACTTTAGTAAAGATACAACGTACCTTGATCACACGTGTCACCCTTGTATCCTGAATAGCATGTGCAAGATCCATCTCCCAAAACCCCATTGTTGCAAACACCATGGACACACGAACAATCTAGAAAGAATGATAAATATAAAACTACTGAATATAAAGAAGCATGCATCTATGTGTGTGTATCCATGTAAGTGTGTGTATTCATGTATGTGCGTATCTGTATGTGTATCTATAAATGTGTATGGTATTTACCGAACCGCGCATAAATGCCTTTGAATACAAATGTTATAGACGGATTCAAATAATATCTAACACAGCGTCTTCATAAAGATAGAAAAGATGTGGCATGCATTCAAGAGACACACCTCAACGCCAATCGCAAATTCTCAGTCAGAGGATATCAGGCCACACGTTTCGACCGCGAAGGACACAAAGGAGGAGTTCTAATACTTACACGAAATACAATACCTTGCAGCGAAGTATCTGTGATCTCTGACAACCAAACGGAAATTATAGGTGTTGATATAATGATAAAGGACGTGAAAATAAGAATCTACAATCTGTATAGCCCAGCAGATAAGGACCTTACACTCTCAAACATGAAAATAACTGACACAAACTGCATTATTGTCAGAGACTTTAATAGAAGTTCAGAAAGATGGGGATACCCAGATACTGACAAAAGAGGAGATGAATTGGAGGACTGGGAAACAGACTCAAATCTCCATCTACTCAACAAAGCGGATGAAACACCGAGCTTCTACTCCAGAAGATGGTTTACCACTTCTACTCCAGACTTAGCTTTCTGCACAGGAGACATCCTCCACAAAATCGATCGCCATGTGCTGGACCAATTAGCAGGTAGTGACCACAGACCAATCAAGCTTGTAATGAATATGGAGTCTGTTCCACAGGAGCAAAATCCTTTGCCCCGCTGGAATTACAAACGAGCAGATTGGGACAGATTTGCCATACTAACAGACAAATATTGTGAAAACATAAATACACGATATGCCAACATGAAGCAAATGGTGGAAAGTCTAAACAGAGCGATAATACAGGCAGCCAGCGTGTCTATTCCAAGAGGAGCGAGGAAAAATTACAAGCCATACTGGACTGAAGAACTACAAAGTTTGGAGGACAAAGTTTAAGACGCTAGGAAGACAGCAGAGAGAGAGAAAAAACAACTGAAGCGAACATCTCTCTCAAAGCCATCTCAGCAAAATATAAAAGAACAGTAAATCAAACAACAAGAGATTGTTGGAGGGAAAAAAAAACAGAAAACCTGAATTTTGACAGGGATGGAAACAAACTATGAAAACTAGTGAAAGCCATGAACAATGAAGGACCTAGAAACAAACAAATAACAATTAAACAAGAAAATGCCTTGCTTACAGGAAAAAAGGCAGCAAATGCACTAATGGAACACTATGCAAATGCAAACCACATTGATATTACAACCAAACAGAAGAAAGCAATCAAAGACAAACAGATACATCATAGAAATACAGAGACGGCAGCAGAATATATGATGGCAAATTTAACAATAGAAGAAATGGAACAGGCAATGAATACCCTAAAAAAGAAGAAATCACCAGGAAAGGATGGAATCACAAATGAAATGCTAATAGGACTAGGCACCAAGGCAAAGAAGAAACTACTAGCAGTCCTAAATTACAGCTGGAAGAGAGGAATAGTCCCACAGGCATGGAAGGAAGCTATACTAATACCAGTCCCAAAGAAAGGAAAAGACCTGGAATAACCAAATGGCTATCGACCTATCAGTCTACTTAGCTGTGTAGGAAAATTAATTGAACGCATTATCAATGGCAGGCTAACATGGCATCTGGAAGAAAACAAACTCTTAACACCACACCAAGCAGGATTCAAAAAGTACAGATCCACTGAAGATCAAATAACCTATATAGCTCAGGAAATAGAGGATGCCTTCCAAGAGAAAAAGCACACACTAGCGGTCTGGATAGATTTAGAAAAAGCATTTGATAAAGTATGGAAGGAAGGACTGAACGTAAAACTGCAAAAAATGCATGTTTATGGGAAAATGTATAAATGGATCAGCCACTACCTTGAGAACAGAACTGCCAGGACAAAAGTACAAGGATAAACAAGCAAAATGATGCTGTTGGAGCAAGGTGTCCCCCAAGGAGGAGTTCTTTCACCAACATTATTCCTAGCATATATAAATGACATCACAGAAAATTTTCCAGCCAGAGTACACACATCCTCCTTTGCAAATGACCTAGCCATATGGACATCTGAAGAATATATTAGTACAGCTAACAAAATAATACAGCAAGCCTTATTAGTACTAGAGGACTGGTCAAAATCATGGCTAGTAAAGATAAGTGAGGAGAAAACAACATGCACAGTGTTCTCCCTCTCAAATAAAACTCAGCAACCTAAGCTGGTATTCAATGGAAAAATATTGCGCCATGAAGAAAATCCAAACTATCTCGGAGTCACCTTTGATCGTCGCCTGACATAGAAGACACAGGTTGATAAAAATCGAACAAGAGCAAGGCAGAGAATGGCAATCATTAAAAAGCTTGGTGGTACAACGTGGGGAGCAGATGAGAAAGTTCTCAAGAAGTTATATACTGGACGGGTGAGGCCAGTACTGGAATATGGCATTGCAGCTTGGGCAACAGCAGCTAAGTCAAACTTTAACAAAATAAGTAGAGTCCAAAACCAAGGAATGCGAATCATAACTGGAAGCCTGAAGACAACGCTTATTAATGAACTAGAAAAGATCACTTGTTTACAACCAATGCAGGACAGAAGAGATATCAGAGCCCAGCAACAAGCAGAAGAATTTAGAAGATTGACAGACCACCCTATATATAACAGGTTTAATGGTTTTGGAAAGGGAAGACTGAAGCGTGGCAACTTTGTAGAAACTGCAAAACGAAAGATTAGGGCAGATCCCATACTTAACATATCAACAGTCAAGCCCATTTACAATGCACACAACTTCCCAGCTTGGAGACAGCAGCAACTGCCTGAGATGATAGAAAACATTCCTGGTATTGAGAAAAAGAACACTCAGAATGAAACCGAAAGAAGGAAAATAACCCTAAATTACATAAAAGAACATTATCCAAGCAGCAATTGGACCCATGCATATACAGATGGATGAGCCAAAAATTCAATAGAAAATGGAGGAGGAGGAATTCTCCTAACTTTAAAAAATGGAGTGAAAAAAACACAGTCAGTGGCAACTGGAAAATTTTCAAGTAACTTCAAAGCGGAGGTGGAGGCTTTGAAAACTGCAGCAGAAATGCTCTTGGTGGAGGAAAATAAAGAGAAGCAAATAGCTATCTTCACAGATGCAAAGTCAGCTGTCTCAATGCTGAAGAGCAAAAACAGCACAGAACTAGCTGACCTAATAGCAGCACTCCATGGTCTATGCCAGAAATCCAAAAAAGTTGTAATATAGTGGATCCCATCACATTGCAGTATACCTGGAAATGAAGAGGCTGACAGACTAACAAAAGAGGGCAGACGACTACCACAGCCTGACATAGACATAACCTATAATGAGGCAAAGAGGTTTATAAAGAGCACCTATAGAGCCAAATGGGAAACAGAGCATCCAGGCCACCAGAAGGATTATGCATATTACAAACTCGACCGAAGAGAACAAGTAGCAATCTTCAGACTCCGCACAGGACATAACAGGCTGAAATACCACTTGTTCAATAAACTAAAGATAGGAGATACCGATGAATGTAATTGTGGAACTGGTAAAATGACAGCTAAACATTTGCTGCAAGAGTGCCCAATATATGCAGAACAGAGAAAGATATTTTGGCCCACACCTGCTTCATTTGAGGACAAGCTCTATGGAGATATCAACACGCTCAAGTTGACTGCAGCTTACTTTAACTACATTCAGGTTGACATTTAAAGGTGCATGAAGAAGTATTTAGACTGCCACACTTCATACCACAAGCATGTCGGTTACACAAGCCTCCCAGAGGCATGAAATGAAATATTGCTTGGATAGCAAATCCATTACGTGGAAAGTCCGAATCGAAAGCTCACTGTGTGGGATTCATAAAAGGTGGAAAAAGTGTCCTAGTGGCACAAAATGGAATATTGCTCGGATAGCAAATCCATTACGTAAAAAGTCCGAATCGAAAGCTCACTATGTGGATGTCATCTGCAGACTGCATTCTTCTGGCTTCCGGAAGAACAGCCTATGGTGAACGGAAGGCCCAATATACGGAAGTGAGGCTAAGCAGCCATGTGCAGGACGTGACGATTCCTTGGGTGAGCCCAGTACCAGAGCGCTGTGTGTTGGCTCTGCAATTATGGAAGCCTCCTTGGATGGCGGGGAATGCCCATGGTCTGCCCCTGCCTTCCCTTGAGGGCTTACCAGGATGCCTTTGGCTGTTCTATATGGGCCAGCTGGGATGGGAGATAACACCACAACAGTGAGAGTCTAACGTCCTAAGAAACCCCAGGGAAGGTTAACCCGGTCAACAAATGCCCGCAGAAGTCGGATGTGTCGGCCTAACGGCGCAAGAACGCAGCTCTGCTGTAAACAGGCACAACGCTATCACGTCCGGAAAAAAAACTCCGGATGAACGCAGAAGAAGAAGAAGAATATCTCGGATACAGAAAAGAAAAATATATCCTTAGGACAAGATCTGAATATTTAATAAGGTTGCCTACTTATGACGATAAAACAAAGAAAATTGAAATAGTTTGGTCACCTGAAACGTCATGGGAATTTAGAGAGAACATTAATGGAGGTGTATATACTCGGGAAGACAGGAAGAGGAAGGCTAAAGAGAAGATGGGTGCAGGATGTGGCGGAGATCTCCAGATGGGTGTATCGGACGCGGGATATCTTGCTTGTGATCGAGAAGTTTTCCGGAAGGTTGTTATGGGAGCGAGGGTATGCAAAGGACATGCTACTGAATGAATGAATGAATTGATTAACATGGTAACAGTATGAAAGGGGCGGCGTGGTAAAGAGGTTGCAGTGTCTACCTCGAGATCCGAACTTCTGGTCTGACCTCCAGCATGTGTTTTCTAATTGCATGTCCTTGTGAGGTCATTGCAACCAATCCCTGATATATTTTCTAGGCAGCTTTACGTTCAGTAATTTCACACTGATTTTTGAACGAGAAGTCAAAGTTTACATCCAACTGACCGGTGTAAGGGTTGATAGAACATGGAAATATGACATACATCATTGGTTATCTAAATTATATCACAAATTCCCCTAATTGTTGAGCAGTGAGATCGGATATCTACTGTATGTTGAGTAGTGAGATCGGATTTATACTGTCTGTTTCTGCTTTAGGGTTGACTCACCTTCATAAATTAGGCGCGGGATAAATTTCCGAATTGTGCTGGAACTGTCTGTGTGTTAGGCAACGAGAAATTGAATTGGACATCCCACTTCATTATGTCGTGGACTAGAATATGTGAATTCATAACAGTCCACACACTAACGGTAGTTTTACCATGTCATCTGCTCCTGTTTTCACTCGCTGCCTTTATTTAGGCTTGAAGTGTTAGGCCTTCACTAATACAGACCACGGTATAATGAAGTGTCTAGTTCCTCTCCTCCCCCCCCCCACCCCCGCCTTTCCTTCCTAATGTATTTAAGAGGTGTCAAATCACTACCCCATTAAAAATAAAATGTGTTCATTCACTTCGCGTCTGTTTGTTGCTAATTATGTACGACAGTCCTTTTTTTTTTTTTTTTTTTGCATATCCTTTACATGACATCGCTGTCAACACCAGCATCTTTCAGCTGTATGTTGATTTATTGGCAAGATTACGCTCAGTAGTTTGCCATTGCTTTCTGAGCGGCCGGCTCACATACCCCGTAAGTTACCGATGCGATTCGAACCACTGCTGATTCTCACCGTCATCACGTTACCAACGAGAGTATACGAGATTACGGAGAAAAGTCATAACCTCTAAGCCACGAAGCCGGCAGAAACGGTACCTATATCTATATTTCTGGCTGTTGGTTGTTAATTCTGTCAGCCAGTCTAAGGTACCTATCTGTGTCTACATTCCTGTCAGCTGGTCACTAATTCTGGCAGCCAGTCTACGGTACCTATCTGTGTCTGCATTCCTGTCAGCTGGTCGCCAGTCTACGGTACCTATTTCTATATTTCTGGCTTTTGGTCGTTAATTCTGTCAGCCAGTCTACGGTACCTATTTCTATATTTCTGGCTTTTGGTCATTAATTCTGTCAGCCAGTCTACGGTACCTATTTCTATATTTCTGGCTTTTTGTCGATGTTAGCCTGTCTGCGGTACCAATATATTTTTATCCAGCTTTACATCTATGTCTTTATGAGTTTACTGTAGTACAATTCACTCCCTACTTGATATTCTCGTATACAACACTTGCGTCTGAATATTTGATTCATTTTATAGCCTAATACTCTCCCACACAATACTTGTCCACTTCCTAGCCTAATACTTCCCCACACAATACTTACCTACTGTCTAGCTTAATATTCACCCAAACAAAACTTACCCACTTTCTAGCCCAATATCCACCCACACAACACATACCCTGTGAACAGCTGAACCCGTATTTGGTCTCATCCTCACAAACTTCACAAGCAGTCCCTGCAAACCCAGGCTGTTGGGGAAAGGAAAATACGTAAAACAAAATGAACATTGGTAACACGAAAGGAAAATGGGTAAAACAAAAGGAAAATAGGTAAAACAAAGGGAAAATAGGTAAAACGAAAGGAAAATAGGTAAAACAAAAGGGAAAAGGGTAACACAAAAGTAAAATAGGTAAAACGAAAGGAAACTGTGAAAACAAAAGTAAAATGGGTAAGAAAAATGAAAATGGGTAAAACACAAAGTAAATAGGTAAATCGAAAGGAAAATTGTTTTTTTTTAACAAAGCGGAAAATTGATAAAACAAAAATAAAATGGGCACAGCAAACGGAACATATAAATAATGGTAATTGCGTGTTAACAAGTGGCTTGTATGTTTTCTAGACTATACCTCAAAAGAGTTGCAAAGCGATTGTGTAGTACAGTAATCACACCCATTGATGATGTTGATGTTTAAATGGGTTTGAAAGGCAAGAGGGTGGACCGGGTTTTATCCCATATGACTCAGTCTCCGATCCCCAGCATGGCGGTTAGGCATTGAACCGCAACGACCTCTGGAGTATTTATCTTTGTGGCTGCGGTTTGCATTTAGCATTTTCCTCATGTTGGACTGGTAGTATATGGTTCCGTCGCACTGCTGCTCAGTGAGTGCGTGGCGCGACTCTGTGAGCTGTGATATTCATGTGGAATGCTTTTACATGTCCGCTTTTGTTGGTACAGTGACCTGATGTTCGGAACAATGGCCACCGGCTGATGCTGAATTGACTGATATGCCTTTTCGGTTCACGAGTACATTTTTCAGGAGATTCCTGGGAGTCGGCGCTGGAGCTGCGGAGTTCGTGCTTTGTGCGACGCTTTCGGCGCGTCGCCCTGCGGATAGAGACAGAGCCATGTGAGAAAACCCGGGTCAATGAAGTCTTTCTGGTGACTGCCGATTCCATAGACGATGAACTGTGGTTTTCGTGGAGGACTTTTGTGTTGGCATTCTGACGGCGGCATTATGCATAGTGTACCCGTACGGGCTGTTGGATTGCCGAGACTCCTGTCTGTTCCACTTTTCACATTGGACAGTGGGGAGCATTTTGTGTTATATTCACTGGCACAGGAAATGAGCATAATGGGGACGACGCGTTGCCGTGAAGTTGGAACCTTGACTAACTAACTAACTAGGCTCAGTCCCTTTCCACAGGAAAACCTGCTGAAAGCGTCGCACAGAGCACGAGCTTCATAGCTCCAGCGACGACCTCAAGAGAGTCTCCTAGAATATTGCACTAACCAAATCGCAACCGAGAATCCATGATGATGATGATGATGATGATGATGATGATGATGATGATGATGATGATGATGATGATGATGATGATGATGATGATGATGATGATGATGATGATGATGATGATGATGATGATGATGTTGATGATGATGATGATGATGATGATGATGGTGATGGTGGTTGCGGTGGTAGAGCATTTATTACACGATTCAGAAGAAGTGTTTAATATGTGCTGTTTTTATGGTGTAGAAAGGACTGTATATACCTGACAAAGACATGTTCCATTGGAAGTTAGACACTCCCCTCGATTGTTGCAGGGATTTACAGAACCGCCTGGACATTCTGCAAACGACAATAGTGAAACTCAATTATAATCAAACATTACAATAAAACAATCAATCATGTGCCATGCCGGAGAGCGTGGGCGGTCATGACTCGCCATTTCACTCGATCACCAACGTCGTGGATCAGCTCAGTGTTACTGTCTCGCCCATGCCAAGTGGCCAAGCCATCCAGGTATTTTCCTCTCGGTCTTCCTCTTGGTCTGTTCCCTTCGATCTTGCCAGTTGTCACTAGGTTCTCCAATCCACTTCTTCTCATAACATGTCCAAAACATTTTGACTGTCTACGTCTAATTTCTCTAATCAATTTACGATTTTCATTTGTCTCCTGTAGTACTTAGTCATTAGTTTTTCTGTCTGACCATGGTATTCTTTGAATTTTCCTCAGAAACCACATTTCTGCAGCCATCAGATGTATTTCAATAAAGCACATACGAAAATTGTGAAAGGGGGTTAGATTTATCAACCAGTGAAATTTCTTTGAAAAGTTCATAATTAACTCCAATAATGTCATAATATGTGCATCAATAAATGTTACTCTGTTTATAAGGAATTTGATTGCCTATAGCAATATATATTCAGGTTCTCATTTCCGTTCCTATTTACTAGATGCACATACGAATGTTAAAAAAAGGCTGTTCAATATTTTCTGTTGTGTCATTTATGGATATCTACCTGCAAGAGTTACCCCACAATCGTTTATCGTTTATTTCAACCAGGCAATGGTGCTTACTTAACGAATGACGTTCGAATCTCTGATTTGTGTAATAGCCGGCTTGATTGTTGCTTTATGTGGGATAGTTCTCCTTTAAATTAAACATAGCAATAGTCATTGCAAAAACAGTAATCGACAAAATGGCTCCTGGAAGAAGCGGGGGGAGTAGATGAAACCTAAGGTAGACACAGGACGCTAAAGACAACTTGGATATGAAAATTAGCGAAAGAGGGGAACTGGCGAAGGATCCTTGTCTTGTAACAGTCCACACTCTTATTTGAACCCGCAGTCTTTTCAAGATACAGCAGGGCGCCGTACCTCCAGGCCACCACCCATTCCTCACCAAGTTCAATGCATTCTTCTCTTCTGTTGTCCTTTAATCCCCCATTTGAACATAGGCCCTAAGACAACTCATGCTAATTCGTTCGCCACCAGCTGCAACTTCCTTCTTGTCCTCCCCATATTAGTTATCTCTGTGTCTCTGCATAGTGTCATACTTCTTCTACAACAGTGGTTCTCAACCGGTGGGGAATTCCCCCCCCCCCCCAGGGGGGAATTTTAGAGTTTCCAGGGGGGGGGATGAAGATTATTTCAAGATCGCGTTAATACAAGAACCGATTACTTGATATTGTTTTTCCCTTCATACTTTACGGTTCTGTACGTCTCACCCTTCTAAAATTCATTTTATAAAGTAAGTAGACCCACAAATCACATTTTATGTGGACGTCTAGACTTGTTTTAGTATGTGCTTCCATTATTACGTATACTGTGTAGGGGCAGGAGCGGGGGGAGGGGGATACCAAATTTTTAGGTAGGTGTCACAAAATGAAACCGTGTGTTTAACCGGTTGATTATTATAGAGGATTTTTTTGATTAACCGGACTATCTGCTAAGCAACAAGGGTTTCAACGAATACAGAGAAAACATTCATAGTTGTGGCTACACGTGTTTCCAAAACAGGTCGGGCAGAAATAACAGTTGTACTTGTACATCTGGTTGACGGATTGGCCACTGTCGGAAGTGCGGGAGCCGAATCTCGACATCGCCTTGACAGGTTTGTCAACATTTGAATACAAATGGAAGCAGTGGGGTCATAGTGGCAATCGGATGTTGGCCAACACCTGCCGGACATGAACAACTTCACGTGCACAATGTAAGCTTGTTTGGAAAACCATTAATGACAACTTTGACAAGGACTAAAGCCAGGAAAATAGATTCTTGACAATGGCTGATATGTCCAAATAACACCTGTGGGGACAGGAAGAATACAGTCACGTGACCAATTAGAGGTTTTGCCATAAACCATGATTGGAGATGGGGAGTTGACCAAAACCCGTGGATTAGGATGGACGTGTTTGTGGGAGAGCTCTACCGTGTTAGAATAATTTCACATTAGCTAGCATGTGCCGTTATGGCAAAGTGTAGTAGCCATCCCGGGAATGAGGCGGTTTTTACATAAGGTAGTCAATATGGTCTATTAGTTCTAATTAATATAGACTGTAGCCTTGTTAAAACTATAGTGTGATGATTAGCACTGTTAGTGGAAACTAGTTAGAGTAGAATAGTGATATTAACTCTGCTAGTTAAGAATAGATTAGTGAAGTGTTGATAAGCTTTACTAGTTGAGAATTGAGTAATGAGGGATAATTGAGATCTTCCCGTAGGTGTCCCTGGTGGGCGGGGTTCCGCATTCTGTTTGCTGATTTTTTCGTTGTCATAGCCTGATTCGGCTCTAGGTGGGTAGCTAATCTGCTCTATGACTAAGTCTAGTTAGCTAAAGATCATTAAGCAAGGTGATAGGCTTACACTCAGCCGAAAGGATCAGTGACTAGTACTATCACCAGATGTGTTGTTTCTATCCTAGGTTCCCTACCAGATCCAAGGAAACTCTACAAGTTTTGGGAAAGAATTAAAAAACCCATTCTGAAGAACACCAGTTCAAGAGTCAATAAAGTGGCATACAAAAACATAACTTACGCTAGAAGGAAATTGATTCATCAAAGAGAGTGATGCATATTGATGCACCACACAGCATTAGACAGTAGTAACGAACCGAGAACCGGCTAAGAGTACCTAGTGTTAGTACAGTAACAATTAACATTAGTAATTAGCACTTATGGACTGAATGGTTCGATGTGCAACGAGGATGATCTGTCGACTAACTAACTAACTAACTAACTGCGTACACACTGCAAAAGACGTGTGCAGTTTGTTTAGGAACATTAGGAACGGACATTGTGTAGAGTGCCACCGGTCACTGATTAACTCTTAATACCACCGGTGTCTATTTCGGATGTTCATGAAATTGGATTACCAGAGGTCTACAGAGGCAAAGCATTATCCGGCAAGATGGTTCCGGCAACGGGTGAGACGTACTTGTTCTGACGTAACGTGCTGTGGTCTATCTTTGCTGTGATCAGCTGACTGAGTTGATGTCTGAGAGACAGAGTCTACACACTTTATAGAACACGTCACACATTTTCTTCGCATACACGTCTCATACACGTTACACTTTTATTTTAATAAATTAATCTTTATTAATTTCTAGAAGCAAGAGTTGTTGAGTATGTTGCGTTGGGGAAGTATGAGAAGGGGGCATAGTACGACAGTGAGAGAGTGATAGGAAAAGGTGTCCATAGGCTGATGGAGTGTGTTGGACGGAAGCTGGTGGATTCTCCAGAATATTGAGGGGGGAAAAAAATAATATTATAATGTGGGTGTCGACTCTCTTCACTCCAGGGACGACACTGTAAAGGAGGACACGACATTATTGGGGGCTCGTAAACGTGATATTTGGACAGTGGGATCTCTCGTAAACGGGATCTTTGGACAGCGGGATCTATCGTAAACGTGATCTTTGGACAGCGAGATCTCTCGTAAACGGGATCCTTGGACAGCGGGATCTCCCGTAAACGGAATCCTTGGACAGCGAGATCTCCTGCAAGCAGGAACCTTTGACAGTGGGATCTTCTGACAACGGGGTCTTTTGACACGGGATCCTTAGTTATAAAAGGGAGATATCATTTTGGAGAATCCAGCTAGAGTGAATGTGGATAGGGGTTAGGACTAATATCTTACCTGTTCACACTTCACACGTCTGCATAGGTCTGTGGTCCTGATTCTACTCTTGTCACTGAGTGAATGTGCTGTGTGTGGTAGTATCTAGATTTATAGTACTTGTTCATATATCTGTATAGTAATTTGCAGTTATATTGTACTAGACCTGCTAGCTTACCTCTCTGTATAATGGCCACCCCTAAACTAACCACGTTAGAATTAAAGGCAAAGGGGGAAGAAATGGGATTGGCTGGGTCTTCTCTAACGGATTACATACAGGAAGTGGAGAGAGAGTATCGTCAAGCAGAAAGGGAAGATCGAAAGGCCGAGCTGGAATTGAGAAGGATGGAGTTGGAACAAGCAGCTAAGAAATTGGAAGCTGAGCAAGCAGCTAAGAAATTGGAAGCTGAGCAAGCAGCTAAGAAATTGGAAGCTGAGCAAGCAACTAAGAAATTGGAAGCTGAGCAAGCAGCTAGGAAATTGGAAGCTGAGCAAGCAGCTAGGAAATTTGAAGCTGAACAAGCAGCTAGGAAATTAGAAGCTGAACAGGAAGCACAGAAGAGGGAGCACGAGTACCGGATGCGGGAACTCGAGCTCAAGAATCAATCTAATGGAGAAACTGAGGGAGCAGTTGGAGGTTCCTCCATCCCAGGCTCAACACCAGTAGGTGGACATGGGTACCATGTCTACCTCCTCGTAGACCGCCAAAGGAAACTTCATGGCATGGTACCCATGAAGTTTCCTTTGGCGGTCTACGAGGAGGACAAAGAGAAGATTGACCAGTACCTTCAACGCTTCGAGGCTATGTCAGTTGCTATGGGTCTGGAGCGTAACAAATGGAATCTTAAGCTATCCCAGGGATTACGCGGGACCGGTTACGAGGTTTATACTCGCCTGCCACCAGGACATGAGAACAATTATGATGAGTTAAAGACGGCTCTGCTGAAACGATTCGAGGTTACGTCACATACCTACCGGAAAAAATTTCGAGCAGCGAAACGAGAACCGGGAGAGTTGTTTGCCGCCTACAGTTTGCGTCTAAAATCTTATCTCCATAAGTGGATGGATTTGGCTGGGTTCGCACATGACTATGAGAGTCTGGAAGAGCTCATGGTGGTCGACCAGCTGAAGAAGCAAATGTCTAAACCTCTCAGGACGTTCCTGGGAGAACAAGGAGCGGAACGTATTGACCTCGTGACTAAATTAGCAGAACGGTTCGTCGAGGTACATGGGGAGGCAGGGGAAAACCTTTCCACCAACTCCAAAGGTCAAGAGAAACATGACAAGAAGAAAACCAAAAACTCAGGAACAAAAAAGTGGGAACCTTATGTGCAAAAATCAGAGGATAGTTCAGAGAAGAAGAAGGAGGGAAGCAAGAGCACTTCAAGCTCTACACCTAAACGACCGTGGTCGGAGAAGTGGTGTTCAATTTGTAAGTCACCCTCTCACAATACGAGGGACTGCAAATCGAAGGCTAAGAACCCTCACTTCGCAGCATGTCAAGTGACTTCCAAGGAGGTTGTCACAGAAAATGCCAAGGTCAACAAGGAAGCTCGCCACCAGGAGAGCTCACTCAAGTCTGGCAATAGAAAATCTAGGACAGGGAAATGGTGTAACCAATGTCAGTCAAACACGCACAATGCTATTGACTGCAGGGGAAAGTCAGGAGACACTCAATTCGTCGTGTGCTCAGGGAAACCTAAGGTGGAGCCCACCGAACAGGTCGAGGCCGAGGAAGAGACTCCAGACCAGGAAAAACCACCTGTAGTGGAATTGGTAGAGGTTAACGGTCGTCAAGTGGAGTGTTTATACGACACAGGACTGGACGGGTAGGCCGTGATTTCTGCGGATCTGGTACATCCAGAACAATTCACAGGTGAAACATTGGACATACAGCCTGCACAGAAGAGTGCTGTAACCATGAAGTTGCCCATTGCTAATGTGGAGATTCGGTCAAGGTACGTCACCGGCACGATCAAGGCCGCTGTATTGACCGATCCCATTTTTCCAGTCATCCTAGGTCGCCGGTATGTCTTTCTGGGAATGCCCAGGGAGCCAATCCATATGGGAGCAATGCAGACTCGCTCTCAGACGAAAACGGAAGAGGCAGACGCAATTGTGACTAACCCAATGCCGGGGGAGCTACGAACTGCCCAGAGTGAGGATGATACTTTACGTCCTTGCTACAAAAAGCTGCAGAAAAGTGCTGATCCACCAGGACGGGGGCAGTACTACATGAAGAATAGGATACTCTACAGGAGAGCAGGAAGGGGAGACAACCTATACGGTCAGTTGGTCGTCCCGAAAGCTCATCGGGCCCAGATTCTTCATATGGGGCATACCATCTCCTTTAGTGGACACATGGGTATTGCCGCCACCATGCAGCGGATTTCCTGCCACTACTATTGGCCGGGAATGACAGATGATGTGCGTCGGTATGTGAAGTCATGCCCTGAGTGCCAGAGGGTGGCACCAAAACACTGGACAGCACCGGTGATGTTGGGTGAGATGCCCATCATGAACTCTCCTTTCGAGAGGGTAGCCATCGATATCGTGGGTCTACTTCCCAGGACTAGGAAGAGGAACATGTATATACTCACAATGGTGGATTGCTGTACAATGTGGGGTGAGGCTATACCGTTGACCACGATTGACTCGAAAAGAGTGGCGGACGCACTGATGGAGGCCTTTACCAGATTAGGCTTTCCGGATCAAATTCTGACGGATAATGGATCTCAGTTTTGTGGAAAACTCATGGAGGAGGTATTTAGGGTAATATCTTACCTGTTCACACTTCACACGTCTGCATAGGTCTGTGGTCCTGATTCTACTCTTGTCACTGAGTGAATGTGCTGTGTGTGGTAGTATCTAGATTTATAGTACTTGTTCATATATCTGTATAGTAATTTGCAGTTATATTGTACTAGACCTGCTAGCTTACCTCTCTGTATAATGGCCACCCCTAAACTAACCACGTTAGAATTAAAGGCAAAGGGGGAAGAAATGGGATTGGCTGGGTCTTCTCTAACGGATTACATACAGGAAGTGGAGAGAGAGAGTATCGTCAAGCAGAAAGGGAAGATCGAAAGGCCGAGCTGGAATTGAGAAGGATGGAGTTGGAACAAGCAGCTAAGAAATTGGAAGCTGAGCAAGCAGCTAAGAAATTGGAAGCTGAGCAAGCAGCTAAGAAATTGGAAGCTGAGCAAGCAACTAAGAAATTGGAAGCTGAGCAAGCAGCTAGGAAATTGGAAGCTGAGCAAGCAGCTAGGAAATTTGAAGCTGAACAAGCAGCTAGGAAATTAGAAGCTGAACAGGAAGCACAGAAGAGGGAGCACGAGTACCGGATGCGGGAACTCGAGCTCAAGAATCAATCTAATGGAGAAACTGAGGGAGCAGTTGGAGGTTCCTCCATCCCAGGCTCAACACCAGTAGGTGGACATGGGTACCATGTCTACCTCCTCGTAGACCGCCAAAGGAAACTTCATGGCATGGTACCCATGAAGTTTCCTTTGGCGGTCTACGAGGAGGACAAAGAGAAGATTGACCAGTACCTTCAACGCTTCGAGGCTATGTCAGTTGCTATGGGTCTGGAGCGTAACAAATGGAATCTTAAGCTATCCCAGGGATTACGCGGGACCGGTTACGAGGTTTATACTCGCCTGCCACCAGGACATGAGAACAATTATGATGAGTTAAAGACGGCTCTGCTGAAACGATTCGAGGTTACGTCACATACCTACCGGAAAAAATTTCGAGCAGCGAAACGAGAACCGGGAGAGTTGTTTGCCGCCTACAGTTTGCGTCTAAAATCTTATCTCCATAAGTGGATGGATTTGGCTGGGTTCGCACATGACTATGAGAGTCTGGAAGAGCTCATGGTGGTCGACCAGCTGAAGAAGCAAATGTCTAAACCTCTCAGGACGTTCCTGGGAGAACAAGGAGCGGAACGTATTGACCTCGTGACTAAATTAGCAGAACGGTTCGTCGAGGTACATGGGGAGGCAGGGGAAAACCTTTCCACCAACTCCAAAGGTCAAGAGAAACATGACAAGAAGAAAACCAAAAACTCAGGAACAAAAAAGTGGGAACCTTATGTGCAAAAATCAGAGGATAGTTCAGAGAAGAAGAAGGAGGGAAGCAAGAGCACTTCAAGCTCTACACCTAAACGACCGTGGTCGGAGAAGTGGTGTTCAATTTGTAAGTCACCCTCTCACAATACGAGGGACTGCAAATCGAAGGCTAAGAACCCTCACTTCGCAGCATGTCAAGTGACTTCCAAGGAGGTTGTCACAGAAAATGCCAAGGTCAACAAGGAAGCTCGCCACCAGGAGAGCTCACTCAAGTCTGGCAATAGAAAATCTAGGACAGGGAAATGGTGTAACCAATGTCAGTCAAACACGCACAATGCTATTGACTGCAGGGGGAAGTCAGGAGACACTCAATTCGTCGTGTGCTCAGGGAAACCTAAGGTGGAGCCCACCGAACAGGTCGAGGCCGAGGAAGAGACTCCAGACCAGGAAAAACCACCTGTAGTGGAATTGGTAGAGGTTAACGGTCGTCAAGTGGAGTGTTTATACGACACAGGACTGGACGGGTAGGCCGTGATTTCTGCGGATCTGGTACATCCAGAACAATTCACAGGTGAAACATTGGACATACAGCCTGCACAGAAGAGTGCTGTAACCATGAAGTTGCCCATTGCTAATGTGGAGATTCGGTCAAGGTACGTCACCGGCACGATCAAGGCCGCTGTATTGACCGATCCCATTTTTCCAGTCATCCTAGGTCGCCGGTATGTCTTTCTGGGAATGCCCAGGGAGCCAATCCATATGGGAGCAATGCAGACTCGCTCTCAGACGAAAACGGAAGAGGCAGACGCAATTGTGACTAACCCAATGCCGGGGGAGCTACGAACTGCCCAGAGTGAGGATGATACTTTACGTCCTTGCTACAAAAAGCTGCAGAAAAGTGCTGATCCACCAGGACGGGGGCAGTACTACATGAAGAATAGGATACTCTACAGGAGAGCAGGAAGGGGAGACAACCTATACGGTCAGTTGGTCGTCCCGAAAGCTCATCGGGCCCAGATTCTTCATATGGGGCATACCATCTCCTTTAGTGGACACATGGGTATTGCCGCCACCATGCAGCGGATTTCCTGCCACTACTATTGGCCGGGAATGACAGATGATGTGCGTCGGTATGTGAAGTCATGCCCTGAGTGCCAGAGGGTGGCACCAAAACACTGGACAGCACCGGTGATGTTGGGTGAGATGCCCATCATGAACTCTCCTTTCGAGAGGGTAGCCATCGATATCGTGGGTCTACTTCCCAGGACTAGGAAGAGGAACATGTATATACTCACAATGGTGGATTGCTGTACAATGTGGGGTGAGGCTATACCGTTGACCACGATTGACTCGAAAAGAGTGGCGGACGCACTGATGGAGGCCTTTACCAGATTAGGCTTTCCGGATCAAATTCTGACGGATAATGGATCTCAGTTTTGTGGAAAACTCATGGAGGAGGTATTTAGGGTAATATCTTACCTGTTCACACTTCACACGTCTGCATAGGTCTGTGGTCCTGATTCTACTCTTGTCACTGAGTGAATGTGCTGTGTGTGGTAGTATCTAGATTTATAGTACTTGTTCATATATCTGTATAGTAATTTGCAGTTATATTGTACTAGACCTGCTAGCTTACCTCTCTGTATAATGGCCACCCCTAAACTAACCACGTTAGAATTAAAGGCAAAGGGGGAAGAAATGGGATTGGCTGGGTCTTCTCTAACGGATTACATACAGGAAGTGGAGAGAGAGAGTATCGTCAAGCAGAAAGGGAAGATCGAAAGGCCGAGCTGGAATTGAGAAGGATGGAGTTGGAACAAGCAGCTAAGAAATTGGAAGCTGAGCAAGCAGCTAAGAAATTGGAAGCTGAGCAAGCAGCTAAGAAATTGGAAGCTGAGCAAGCAACTAAGAAATTGGAAGCTGAGCAAGCAGCTAGGAAATTGGAAGCTGAGCAAGCAGCTAGGAAATTTGAAGCTGAACAAGCAGCTAGGAAATTAGAAGCTGAACAGGAAGCACAGAAGAGGGAGCACGAGTACCGGATGCGGGAACTCGAGCTCAAGAATCAATCTAATGGAGAAACTGAGGGAGCAGTTGGAGGTTCCTCCATCCCAGGCTCAACACCAGTAGGTGGACATGGGTACCATGTCTACCTCCTCGTAGACCGCCAAAGGAAACTTCATGGCATGGTACCCATGAAGTTTCCTTTGGCGGTCTACGAGGAGGACAAAGAGAAGATTGACCAGTACCTTCAACGCTTCGAGGCTATGTCAGTTGCTATGGGTCTGGAGCGTAACAAATGGAATCTTAAGCTATCCCAGGGATTACGCGGGACCGGTTACGAGGTTTATACTCGCCTGCCACCAGGACATGAGAACAATTATGATGAGTTAAAGACGGCTCTGCTGAAACGATTCGAGGTTACGTCACATACCTACCGGAAAAAATTTCGAGCAGCGAAACGAGAACCGGGAGAGTTGTTTGCCGCCTACAGTTTGCGTCTAAAATCTTATCTCCATAAGTGGATGGATTTGGCTGGGTTCGCACATGACTATGAGAGTCTGGAAGAGCTCATGGTGGTCGACCAGCTGAAGAAGCAAATGTCTAAACCTCTCAGGACGTTCCTGGGAGAACAAGGAGCGGAACGTATTGACCTCGTGACTAAATTAGCAGAACGGTTCGTCGAGGTACATGGGGAGGCAGGGGAAAACCTTTCCACCAACTCCAAAGGTCAAGAGAAACATGACAAGAAGAAAACCAAAAACTCAGGAACAAAAAAGTGGGAACCTTATGTGCAAAAATCAGAGGATAGTTCAGAGAAGAAGAAGGAGGGAAGCAAGAGCACTTCAAGCTCTACACCTAAACGACCGTGGTCGGAGAAGTGGTGTTCAATTTGTAAGTCACCCTCTCACAATACGAGGGACTGCAAATCGAAGGCTAAGAACCCTCACTTCGCAGCATGTCAAGTGACTTCCAAGGAGGTTGTCACAGAAAATGCCAAGGTCAACAAGGAAGCTCGCCACCAGGAGAGCTCACTCAAGTCTGGCAATAGAAAATCTAGGACAGGGAAATGGTGTAACCAATGTCAGTCAAACACGCACAATGCTATTGACTGCAGGGGGAAGTCAGGAGACACTCAATTCGTCGTGTGCTCAGGGAAACCTAAGGTGGAGCCCACCGAACAGGTCGAGGCCGAGGAAGAGACTCCAGACCAGGAAAAACCACCTGTAGTGGAATTGGTAGAGGTTAACGGTCGTCAAGTGGAGTGTTTATACGACACAGGACTGGACGGGTAGGCCGTGATTTCTGCGGATCTGGTACATCCAGAACAATTCACAGGTGAAACATTGGACATACAGCCTGCACAGAAGAGTGCTGTAACCATGAAGTTGCCCATTGCTAATGTGGAGATTCGGTCAAGGTACGTCACCGGCACCATCAAGGCCGCTGTATTGACCGATCCCATTTTTCCAGTCATCCTAGGTCGCCGGTATGTCTTTCTGGGAATGCCCAGGGAGCCAATCCATATGGGAGCAATGCAGACTCGCTCTCAGACGAAAACGGAAGAGGCAGACGCAATTGTGACTAACCCAATGCCGGGGGAGCTACGAACTGCCCAGAGTGAGGATGATACTTTACGTCCTTGCTACAAAAAGCTGCAGAAAAGTGCTGATCCACCAGGACGGGGGCAGTACTACATGAAGAATAGGATACTCTACAGGAGAGCAGGAAGGGGAGACAACCTATACGGTCAGTTGGTCGTCCCGAAAGCTCATCGGGCCCAGATTCTTCATATGGGGCATACCATCTCCTTTAGTGGACACATGGGTATTGCCGCCACCATGCAGCGGATTTCCTGCCACTACTATTGGCCGGGAATGACAGATGATGTGCGTCGGTATGTGAAGTCATGCCCTGAGTGCCAGAGGGTGGCACCAAAACACTGGACAGCACCGGTGATGTTGGGTGAGATGCCCATCATGAACTCTCCTTTCGAGAGGGTAGCCATCGATATCGTGGGTCTACTTCCCAGGACTAGGAAGAGGAACATGTATATACTCACAATGGTGGATTGCTGTACAATGTGGGGTGAGGCTATACCGTTGACCACGATTGACTCGAAAAGAGTGGCGGACGCACTGATGGAGGCCTTTACCAGATTAGGCTTTCCGGATCAAATTCTGACGGATAATGGATCTCAGTTTTGTGGAAAACTCATGGAGGAGGTATTTAGGGTGTTTCACTCTAACCACATACATACCAGCCCTTACCACCCTCAAGCCAATGGACAAGTAGAGCGTTTCAACGGCACGTTGATGACAATGCTCAGGAAACTAGCGCAGGAAAAACCTGATAGGTGGGATGAATATATCCCAGCAGCACTCTTTGCCTATCGGGAAGTTCCTCATGGCTCAACAGGACTACCACCCGCTACGTTGCTGTTTGGTCGTCCAATCAAAGGACCGTTGGAAGCCATGTTGAGGAGTTGGACTGAAGAGGGGACGTCAGAAGAAGTGATCTCATCCTATCAATACGTGGAGGAACTGAAAGAAAAACTCCACAAGGGATGGACTCTGGCAAATCAAAACTTGAAAAAGGCCAGGAAAAGACATGCGGCTTACTACACCCGTAGGTCTAAAGAAAGATCTCTAGAGGTAGGAGATAAAGTCTTGTTGCTACTCCCAACGGGAAACAACAAACTGGAGATAGGTTGGCAAGGACCATTTCCCGTGGAAAGGGTGATATCCAGAACCAACTATCAGATCCGGATCCGGGGAAAGTCGAAGATTTTCCATATCAATCTCTTGCGGAAATACGAAGAGAGACCCGGAGACAAGGCAGCTCACCTCATGGCAATGGCAGTTGCAGTGGAGACGGAAGTGGGAACCAGCGAGGGCAGGGAATATCCCTTGGTACACCAGGAAACCTATAGGGATGTGAAAGTGAACCCTGATCTGACCTCCCAGGAGAGGGAAAGGATAACCCAGGTTCTCAAGTCTCATATGGAGATACTGACTGATAAACCAGGACGAACGAGGTTGGTGGAGTTCGAGATGACTTTGACCACGCAGGAGCCTGTTCGCCAAAAGGTTTACCCAGTGCCATTCTCTAAAGAAAAGGCCCTGGAGGAGGAAATACACAAATTGCTGGAGGATGATGTGATTGCACCATCCACATCCCCATACAATGCGGGGGTAGTTTTGTTACGCAAACCAAGTGGAGAACACAGGTTGTGTATAGACTACCGACTTCTGAACAGTCACACACAATTTCAGGTGGAACCTTTGCCGAATCCAACTCAGTTATTCGCTAGGCTCCATAAGGCTCGGTACTTTTCAAAGGTGGATCTGAGTCGGGGGTACTATCAGATACCAGTCAAACCGGAGATTCGACCACTGTTAGCTTTCAGTACACCCAGTGGACACTACGAATTCAAGGTCATGCCCTTTGGACTCAGCAATGCACCTAGTGTGTTTACACGCATGATGAGGACTTTACTAGATCCGTTACAGGATCCGTCCATCATCTCATTCATGGATGATATTCTGATTTCCAGTGACAGCTTGGATGACCACTTACAATCCTTGGAGAGAGTGTTTAATAGACTCAAGGAAGCAGGGCTTACTGCTCGTCCAACCAAGTGCATGATTGGTTACCAGACTCTGGAATTTCTAGGTCACACCATCACTCCAGGACACATTGTTCCAGAAGAGAAGAACCTGGAGAAAATCAGAAATGCACCAAGGCCAAAAACGAAGAAGGATGTGCGATCTTTTCTCTCGTTGTGTGGGTTCTACCACAAATTTATCCCACATTTCACTGAACTGGGAGCTCCGTTGACGGAAACCTTGAAAAAGGGATTCCCGGACCAAATCAATTGGACACCAGAATGTGAGAATGCCTATAGTCAGTTAAAGGAGGCCTTGGTCAGCAAACCTGTATTACAGCTCCCTGACCTTTCCAAACCATTTGTGTTGAGAACGGATGCAAGTGCGATTGGAATTGGAGCCGCTTTGTTACAGGAAGGAAAAGACGATGCTTCGGTTTTGAAACCTGTGGCATACGCAAGTAAGAAACTTCTACAGGCGGAGAGGAATTATTCAACCGTCGAGAGAGAGTGCTTGTCCCTCGTATGGGCAGTGCAAAAATTTCAGCCATATTTGTATGGAGTTAAGTTTCGGGTCCAGTCGGATCATCAGCCCCTGATGTTCCTGACTACTTCTCAGAAGCTCAACGCACGTTTGATGCGGTGGTCGTTGTTACTTCAACCGTATAATTTCACAGTAGAGTACATTCCTGGGAAGGAAAATGTTGGAGCGGATTTCTTGTCAAGACACCCAGCTCCTGAAGAAGAAGAATGAATCATCTGGATTAAACTCACGGTGGAGAAGAGTGAGATGGACTACTCTCTTAGGAGGGGGCCTATGTCACAAAATGAAACCGTGTGTTTAACCGGTTGATTATTATAGAGGATTTTTTTGATTAACCGGACTATCTGCTAAGCAACAAGGGTTTCAACGAATACAGAGAAAACATTCATAGTTGTGGCTACACGTGTTTCCAAAACAGGTCGGGCAGAAATAACAGTTGTACTTGTACATCTGGTTGACGGATTGGCCACTGTCGGAAGTGCGGGAGCCGAATCTCGACATCGCCTTGACAGGTTTGTCAACATTTGAATACAAATGGAAGCAGTGGGGTCATAGTGGCAATCGGATGTTGGCCAACACCTGCCGGACATGAACAACTTCACGTGCACAATGTAAGCTTGTTTGGAAAACCATTAATGACAACTTTGACAAGGACTAAAGCCAGGAAAATAGATTCTTGACAATGGCTGATATGTCCAAATAACACCTGTGGGGACAGGAAGAATACAGTCACGTGACCAATTAGAGGTTTTGCCATAAACCATGATTGGAGATGGGGAGTTGACCAAAACCCGTGGATTAGGATGGACGTGTTTGTGGGAGAGCTCTACCGTGTTAGAATAATTTCACATTAGCTAGCATGTGCCGTTATGGCAAAGTGTAGTAGCCATCCCGGGAATGAGGCGGTTTTTACATAAGGTAGTCAATATGGTCTATTAGTTCTAATTAATATAGACTGTAGCCTTGTTAAAACTATAGTGTGATGATTAGCACTGTTAGTGGAAACTAGTTAGAGTAGAATAGTGATATTAACTCTGCTAGTTAAGAATAGATTAGTGAAGTGTTGATAAGCTTTACTAGTTGAGAATTGAGTAATGAGGGATAATTGGGATCTTCCCGTAGGTGTCCCTGGTGGGCGGGGTTCCGCATTCTGTTTGCTGATTTTTTCGTTGTCATAGCCTGATTCGGCTCTAGGTGGGTAGCTAATCTGCTCTATGACTAAGTCTAGTTAGCTAAAGATCATTAAGCAAGGTGATAGGCTTACACTCAGCCGAAAGGATCAGTGACTAGTACTATCACCAGATGTGTTGTTTCTATCCTAGGTTCCCTACCAGATCCAAGGAAACTCTACAAGTTTTGGGAAAGAATTAAAAAACCCATTCTGAAGAACACCAGTTCAAGAGTCAATAAAGTTGCATACAAAAACATAACTTACGCTAGAAGGAAATTGATTCATCAAAGAGAGTGATGCATATTGATGCACCACACAGCATTAGACAGTAGTAACGAACCGAGAACCGGCTAAGAGTACCTAGTGTTAGTACAGTAACAATTAACATTAGTAATTAGCACTTATGGACTGAATGGTTCGATGTGCAACGAGGATGATCTGTCGACTAACTAACTAACTAACTAACTGCGTACACACTGCAAAAGACGTGTGCAGTTTGTTTAGGAACATTAGGAACGGACATTGTGTAGAGTGCCACCGGTCCCTGATTAACTCTTAATACCACCGGTGTCTATTTCGGATGTTCATGAAATTGGATTACCAGAGGTCTACAGAGGCAAAGCATTATCCGGCAAGATGGTTCCGGCAACGGGTGAGACGTACTTGTTCTGACGTAACGTGCTGTGGTCTATCTTTGCTGTGATCAGCTGACTGAGTTGATGTCTGAGAGACAGAGTCTACACACTTTATAGAACACGTCACACATTTTCTTCGCATACACGTCTCATACACGTTACACTTTTATTTTAATAAATTAATCTTTATTAATTTCTAGAAGCAAGAGTTGTTGAGTATGTTGCGTTGGGGAAGTATGAGAAGGGGGCATAGTACGACAGTGAGAGAGTGATAGGAAAAGGTGTCCATAGGCTGATGGAGTGTGTTGGACGGAAGCTGGTGGATTCTCCAGAATATTGAGGGGGAAAAAAAATAATATTATAATGTGGGTGTCGACTCTCTTCACTCCAGGGACGACACTGTAAAGGAGGACACGACAGTAGGAAATACGAAAGGGGGGGAATGACGTTCTGAAAATATGGTGAAGGGGGGCACGGGCCAAAAAAGGTTGAGAACCACTGTTCTAGAAGAACCTCCATCTATTTTGGTTGGCTAAGTTTTTATTATTTTATGTTTCTGTTTTTAATTGTCATGCCATTATGATGAAGCTTAAGATCGGCTTTGCCATCGCCGACAGTCTCAAAGTGTGTGCAATCTGTTGTATGCTCCAAGATTTATTGTTTTCCTTCACAGCCTTTCCATTGCTATTCGCAATTCTGTGGCGATACCTTATGTTTTGTTTTTGGCATTACCATCTTCCATTGTTAATTATGGAGTGTAAATTGGCGGTAATGGAGTTCCCGGGGTTTCTATCTTGAGCCCTGGTTGTACATTCTGCCAGACTGCACTCATTGAAGTATTCTGTCTCTTTTACCCTCGACTCCTCTCTCATTTATGGTTTTCGATATACTGTTATGTCATTTTCTGAAACAAAGTTATCTTGCCTTTATAATTTATATTTTTTCAGCTAACCTTGACCTGTTGTGGAAACATTAGAAACCCACGCCTAAAACCTGTTGTCTAAACATTAGAATCCTACGTCTAAAACATGTTGTGGAAACACTAGACACCTAGGCCTAAAATCTGTTGTGGAAACATTACAAACCTAGGTCTCAAACCTGTAGTGGAAACATTACAGTCCTAGGCGTAAAACCTGTGGTGGAAACATTACAAACCTAGACGTAAAACCTGTGGTGGAAACATTACAAACCTAGATGTAAAACCTGTGGTGGAAACATTACAAACCTAGGCCTAATTCCTGTGTGGAAACTTTACAAACCACGACCTAATACCTGTTGTGGAAACATTATAAATCTAGACCCAAAACCTGTGGTGGAAACATTACAACCCTAGGCATAACACCTGTGTTGGAAACATTGTACACCTAGACGCAATACCTCTGTTGGAAACATTATAAACCTAGGCATAAAACCCGTGGTAGAAACATGACAAACCTAGGCCTAAAACCTGCTGTGGAATCATTACAATCCTAGACCTAAAACCTGTTGTGAAAACATTATAAACCTGGACCTAAAACCTGTGAGGGAAACATTACAAACCAAGACCTAAAACCTGTTGTGGAAACGTTATAAACCTGGACCCAAAATCTGCCGTGGAGACATTACAAACCTAGACCCAAAACCTGCCGTGGAGACATTACAAACCTAGACCTAAAATCTGCCGTGGAGACATTACAAACCTAGGCCTAAAACCTGTTGTGGAAACATTATAAACCTGGACCTAAAACCTGCTGTGGAATTATTACAAATCTAGACCTAATACCTGTTGTGGAACATTATAAACCTGGACCTAAAACCTGTGAGGGAAACATCACAAACCAAGACCTAAAACCTGTTGTGGAACATTATAAACCTGGACCTAAAACCTGTGAGGGAAACATTACAAACCAAGACCTAAAACCTGTTGTGGAACATTATAAACCTGGACCTAAAACCTGTGAGGGAAACATTACAAACCAAGACCTAAAACCTGTTGTGGAAACGTTATAAACCTGGACCCAAAATCTGCCGTGGAGACATTACAAACCTAGACCCAAAACCTGCCGTGGAGACATTACAAACCTAGGCCTAAAACCTGCCGTGGAGACATTACAAACCTAGACCTAAAACCTGCCGTGGAGACATTACAAACCTAGGCCTAAAACCTGTTGTGGAAACATTATAAACCTGGACCTAAAACCTGCTGTGGAATTATTACAAATCTACTCCTAATACCTGTTGTGGAACATTATAAACCTGGACCTAAAACCTGTGAGGGAAACATCACAAACCAAGACCTAAAACCTGTTGTGGAAACATTATAAATCTAGACATAAAACCTGTGGGGTAAACATTGCAAACCTAGACCTAAAACCAACAAACCTCGTATATGATATGCAGAATCAAGACATAGTTACATCCTAAGATACTTCTTTGCAGATATAAAATTCTTGTGTCGTCTTTCAGCGGCTTGAGGCTGGAAAGAAGAGATCGGCAACACAGTTCCCGAAGAGAGTGTACTTTGATACAAGGTCTCTGCACCAAATTCTATCAGACAGATGCAAGCCCATTTCAGGAATAGATGACTGCAACGTCAATGCATCACATTGAAAAGTTAAAAATACCGATCTTTGAGAGGGTTTGCAACCAATTAACCACCATTTCTTACAGCAGCGTCATTTTTATATAGTTTGTTCTATGACTTATCTATTTGTCATTTATTAGTAAAGGAAACTCGTCCTTTACAAGTATTTGTCTTGTCTGCCGAAGCATGCCTGGTGTATTCTTTCAATAGGGTTCAAATTAAGACATCCAGTGTAGTTGGATGAATGTTATTTTCCTGCCATCCACGCGTAAAATAAATGTTTTGTAAAAAAGGCTAATACACGAAGATAACAAGCAACACAAAGCAATGAGGAATACCACATTTTTTACCACATTATAAAAATAGAACAACTGGAACATATTTTAACAGCTGAAAAGTTGTCTCGCAACAATAGATACATATGAAGACAATACGTTGAGATAACAGCTTCTCATCATTACATAGAAAACGATAAGCACACGAATTTGTCTTGCGATCACATGTGAAGAAACATAATCGCACACGTCAGTTGACAGATACTTGATGATGATGACGCCACAGTTGACCGCGAAATGTTTTTTTATGTTTGGGGTTTTCTGGGCAAACTTTACGTAAAGTAGTTATCTTTCTGAGCTTTCTGAACGACCGACGTATATATCATTGTGAAAATCAACACAAAGCAATCGGCTCCCATGTCCTCATCGAGTGCGACTGACTTCAAACTCTGTTTATCGAGTTTGTGAAACTGCCTTCACTAAGCCAACGACAATGAAGAAAACACACTGACATGTGCAAAATGAAAGGGGCTTTTGAGCTGAGTACTAACGCATTTGGTCGCACATAATATGAATTTTAATGTGTAACATTAACAGATTTAGTGAGAAACAATTAGATGTGGACCAAACAAACATTGATGGCCGAAAATGGGAAGTGGGACTGTGTCACAGTTATGACTTAAAAGTTTTCAATATAGTAGTAGACATGTTGCATTATATATCAAATTAAAGGGGTTGCATAAGGAAAACTACAGTATATATAAGCATGGCAGATGCGGGAAGTCGCTTCAAGCGATTAAACATCCCATGGCACTTAATCAGTTTGTAAACTATGATGGATGTCCTGTACGGGACGTTGCCATCGACCTCAGTTGAATTTTTTAGGTAATTGCACGTTCAGTAGTTTGTTACTGCTTTCTGAACGAGAAATCAACGTTTAAGTCCAAATTAATGTCGACGTTGGGGTTGAACCTTCTACCCCGCCATCAACCCCCCAGAAGTGCAAGAGCGAGCTCCCTTTCCCTTACGACCGTGTCGACCTCTGTGTAAGATAAACAACAATAGAAAACGACTAGTTGAAAAGAGACATTCTCATCGCCTCCGACAAGCAACTAGAAGAGAACTACATAGTTACATCCTGCTAGCCGATTTTTACTTAACAAGCTGACCACCGCAGAGAATCCTTTGAATATATAATGTTACTGACGGGTTCTACGTATATCTTGAATACAGAAAATAACAAATGCATCCATACGACAGGAGTTAAATATTAAAGCAGGTTGACTGCTAAAGACGATAAAACAAAGAAAATTTTAATACTTTGGTCACTTGAAACACCATGAAAGTTTGGAGGAAACAATCATGGAGGGCTATATGCCCAGGAAATGAGGAAGAGGAAGGCCAAAGAGAAGATGGGTGCAGGATGCGTCAAATGATTTTCAGATGGGTGTATCGTGCTTTTGACAGAGACGTTTTTTCGGAAGGTTGTTATGGCAGCGAGGTACTGCAAAGGATATGCTTTTGAATGAATGAGTGAATTACTAGCCAATGGTGACATCAAAGAAAAATGTGACACCAAAATGTGAAATGGAAATAGAAGAGAACATTCTTTATCAAGTGGATAGTTTAAATACCTAGGGGCATTTATAACATCAGATGGAAGATGCACAACAGAGATTAAGAGCAGAATAGGGCAAGCAAAGGCCGCATTTTAGAAAAGGAAAAGTATCTTATGCAAATAAGTCACTATCAATGAATGTAAGAAAGAGAGTGCTGAAGTGCTATATAGAACATGTTTTTCTGTATGGCTGTGAATCTTGGAATGTAAATGAACAAATTAGGAAGAACTTGGAAGCAACAGAGATGTGGTTCCTGAGACGAATATCGCGAATCCCTTGGATTGCCAGAGTAAGTAACGACGATTGACCGACAGAGGCTAATGAAACTAGAACATTATATACAACATTAAGAAAGAGACAAACATCTTTCTTTGGTCATGTGATGAGAAGAGATGCTTTGGAGAACATCCTGACAACTGGAAAGATCAATGGGAAGAGAGGGCGAGGCAGACCAAGAGACATTGTGCTGGATGGACTGAGACGGTGGCATGGAGGAGTTGATCCAGAGTTTCCAGAACTCCAAAGATCGAGATCTGCGGGGAGACATGAACGCCCACGCCAGCTGGCATGACACTTAATGATGATGATGAACCAATTTCTTTGAAAGATTAATATTATTTTCCTCACCATCACAGTTGTCTCCCCAGTAACCTTGGCAACAAGCAGACTCCTGGCTTATATGCAAACATTGGATCTTACAGCCTTGTCTTCTGCGTGGCAATCGACAGCGTTCAACGGAGTCCTGGGCTGAGAAGAGATTGCCATGACATCATTAGGTGCAATGTTGTAGTAATATTTATGAATACATGAGCAATATATTATAGGCAATGCGTCGGCTAACATACAATGTGGTTCGCTGTTTAATCCTCCAACACTGGCTGAATTGATTCCAAAGCTGTAAAATATGACTACTGGCTTCATCTAGCATCGTTAAATTAATATAATATTTGGGCACTCTTCCGAATAACGGTCCTAAATTACTTAGTGTAAAAAGTATCCCTTACGGGGCCTGATTAGTTGATGTTGTCGACCACTTCCGGTTCAATGTGACGTGGACTGCTAGACAGATCGATGGGTGCAATAAATGTTTCCTGGGCCCGGAGGGCCATGACTGTCGTCGGAGTGTATATCTATTTCCACATATAACTGATAGGTATACACTCCGATGACTGCAATGCCCTCCACAACGCAGCTCGTCGTAAATTAGTAGAGTGTGGATACTGGGCATGGACGCTCTTTCTAGGACTTCAGAAAACATTATACACAACTATAACTGATGAAAGCAAAACATTATACACAACTATAATTAATGAAAGTAAAACATTATATACAACTATAACTGATGAAAGCAAAACATTATACACAACTATAACTGATGAAAGCAAAACATTATATACAACTATAAGAAAGAGACAAGTATTGTTTTGGTTAAACAATGAGAAGAGAAGCATGAAGAACATTCTGACAACTGGAAAGATCAGCAGTAGAAAAAGCAGAGACAGACGGAGAGAAATTATTTTGGATGGTCTAAGACGAAGGCATAATGGAATATCATCAAATGGAACTGATCTTGAACCCTAAGATAGGAAATATGTCGAGAGACATGCAGGCCTACGCCATTTTACATTGTCGATGCTGAGATGGCATGTGAGCATATAATTGACCTACATATAACACAAATAATATCATTACTTGCAAGCAAACTTAAAATATTTATTTATACCAAATTAATTTGATGTCGTTTGTAAACTGCTACATTTGCAAATGGATACATCAGTGAGTGGTTCAGTCTTCTTCAGATAACACACAATGAGTAACTCACCGCAGCGCACGAATACCGCATCATCGTTGAGAATTAGACAATTAATAACAACCTGAGATGAGTACCAGGAAATGTATTTAGAAGTAAAGGCGTTCGGCATGACACTGACCACATCACTCATCGAGTGTCGATTAATAGATAACAATACGGGACTAGCACCATGTACCCATAATGCATCAGAGCCTGTAGAATGGGTTGTTTTACTTTCTTACTTTAACATTAAAAGTACTTTTCCTTTCTAGCTGTAAAAGAATCAAGCACTTTCAACGGGAAAACATTAGTACCTTCACTATTTGCATTCTTAACATTTGGACGCCTAATCTTTTGTTTTTTATTTATTTATAAAGTAGTTCTCATTTTCGATGAAATTGCAAATGAAAATGAGAACTATATTCTTCTTCTTCTTCTTCTTCAGCATTCCGAGCCATTGAGGTTCTTTGCTGCAGATACAATCCGTCTCCATTCGTCTCTCTGGTTGGCCTTCTCTTGCCAGTCGTTGATTCCAAGTGCTTGTAGGTCTGTAAATATATTATCTCTCCACCGTCTTCTTGGTCTACTTCGGGGTCTACGATCATTTATTTCCTGAGTGTAAGCGAGTTTTGTTTCCCTATTATCTTCCATTCTTTCTATATGCCCCAGCCATTGTAGTCTATTAGCCTTCATGATACCAGTGATTAGCGGGGACTTAAACAGATCATAAATGTCTTTGTTACTTCTTCTATTCCACTCTCCACTTTGTGTATCCCTAGTGGGTCCAAAGATGCGTCTTAAAACTTTCTTCTCAAAGAATACCTTGCCCCACAGGCGCACGACCACCTCTCCCTTGTCCATGGGTAATCTACCACCATTAAAAACTACATTAAAAAGTTTTTTTAAAAACTGTAGGTGTCCAGATTTTAAAAATATAAATAGTGAAAGTACTAACAAAAAGATGTCATTTGCAACGAGAAAAAAGAGTGTTGAAGTGCAATGTAGAACCTGAACTTTTGTATGGGTGTGAAGCGTGGATAATGAGCAGACAATCTGAAAAACATCTGATGGCTGTGGAAATGTGGTTTCTGTGGAAAATGCAAAGAATAACATGGACAGACAGACAAACCAAAGACCACATCCTACAAGAAACAAATAAAAACCGTAAACTGATTACAGCAATTCGACGTAGATAGTCACAATTTTTGATCATTGTATGAGAAGAAATAAATTAGAGAACTTGGTAAAACTGGTAATACTGAGGGGAAAAGAATAAAAGGAAGGCGGAGAAGTATATACCTGGATGATTTGGTCATGTGGTATGGTCGAGACAAGAAAACAGAACTGATCCATGACTCTGGTGATCGTGTGAGATGGCGAACATGACCACCCACGCTTATTGGCATGGCACATGATGCTGATGAGTTCTCATTTGGTAAATAATACATAATTCTCTGTAAACCAGTAAATAGATAATGCTACAATTAATAAGAAAAGAAACAAGTCCCAGAATAGAAACCACCTATGGGTCTGTGATGTGCTAGAACCATAACATTTTATACTCCTCAATGCTCTCCCTCACTTAGCGGATGACGATCTCTTGTCCCACCTCGCTCATGACATTATCAGCTTACCCGTAGCGACAACACTTAGGCGCTCGCTAAATATCACAACGGGCAAGAATAGCGTTGAGATGAGTTGAGCTAAGAGCCGACATCACTGCACTCAGGACATTCCCATACTAATAATCCTTCCCACCGCTATCCGATCGAAAGTTTTCATGGTCTTCCCTCTCAGTTCTAGAACCCCTGCCACTCCCCCGCAATCTCATTCTGTCCATATACGGGTTCTCAGTTTGTTCCCCTACCTTCTCTACCTTGGCCCACAGGCGCACGACCACCTCTCCCTTGCCCATGCGTAATATACCACCAAGAAGAGCCTTCCCTGCCAGCTTATCAGCCTGTTCATTACCCTGCACTCTCGCAAGGCCAGGGCAACAATAATACAAAACCAGCTATGCCACAAACGGGCGCTAAGCGAATGAAGGCTGTGTGCATATTTTCTGGATTATTATTTAACTACAAGTATAACACTTAACGATATGCAGCGAAATATGCCAGACAATAAATTCTGCACCCTATTGTTTGCCTCACTTTTTCCCTCGCTCGCTTTGAACTCAAGCATATTCCATACGTGTGCTACTACTTCTAGTGGGCTGGACTGATTTTTGTGTGTGGATTAGCTGCTCCTATTACCAGCGTCGTCGCCATCAGGCGAACGTACTCCGACTTCAGAGGTACCTGTAATTTACGCCTCAAATCAATGACGAGAAGTCAACATTTTAGTCCAACGGACAGGTGTATGGATTGAACCCACTAACTCGACATCAGCACACCGGGTGTTTAAGAGCGAGAGCTCCTATCCATTCAGCCATGCTGGCCTCCGTCTTTATCCAAAATAATTAAACAATTAAATATAAGCAGATAAACATTACCTGGGATATCCCCATCGAAACAGCGCTGTGTTTCAAAGCAGAGACCACACCTGGTGAAGTAGGTTGAACTCCTTGTCCGATTACAAAAACGCTGCTTTGAGATTCCTGCAGTAGGCGATGCAGTAGGTAACAGAGGTGTCGATGATAACATTGTTGTTGTTGAGACATCAGTTATTGTTGTCGTTACGAGTTTGTCTGTTGTCGTTTCTTCTGAATCTGGGGTAGGAGGTGTAGCAGTTGCATTAGATACTTCAGTAGGTGGGTGTGAAGATTCGGCTTTGTCTGAGATTTCTACGGATGTGAAGCTTCCTGGCGTGGTTTCAGGAGTTGATTCCTCCGTTGAAGGCGCCGACGTGGTCAAGAAGGTTACAGTGGGTAGTACAGTTGGCTTGTTTGATAGCGGTTTATCATTCGCAGATTCGGAGGTGGAACTTGAGGTGATGTATTGACTCGTTTCCTCAATACTCGTTGTTTCATATAAGACTGTGGACACGTCAGTCCTGGAAGACGCTGGTAACTGGCTCGTTTGGGAAAATGAGTCAAGGTCTGAAAGTGTATTATCTTCATACTCGAGATCCTTGGGTACTGTTGGTGGTGTTCCATCTGGCAACGGATAGTACGTCACATCAGGTGGAGTGGATGCATTCTTATCAGTATCTGAGTCGTCATAATATGCTAATGAATCATCATCCTCGGAATTTACGAAGCTCCAGCTCATGATCATAACACAAGCAAATGCCACAAGCGTCCGGGAACACGGAAATCTATAGCGTGTCAGCAACTTGCATGGAAATGGCGCCATGACACTTGCCTGCTAAATATGCACGAAAAGAAGAAATAAAAAGAAATAATAAAATCAACAGAAGAAAATTTTGCTCACAGCATTCAACAAACATGTATTGCTATTTTTTTACTGCCTCATCACTTCGATGAAGGTTCGACGCCAACGTTCGTTATCCGCCAAGAGAAGAAAAGACTGGCCACTTATTCCTCCTTGCATTCAAGTCTACGAAATGTGCTGTCCCCATCATATCACAGATCCATAGCAAGGTTCCTGCTTGTTTTTGTTTTTTTATTTTTTATTTAAATAGTGTGTTTTATTGTGTTTCCTTTTGTTCTTTATAACATGTGATGATTTCAGTGGGGGTTTATTTCGCTGGAAAAAAAATGAGGAATTAATTTCAAGTCTACAATACTAGAGTGATCGTGTAATTTGAGTTTACTGTCATCATTTTGCGAGGATAGATGCACTAAAATATTCCTGCTGAGATTTCCTTTATATTTAAATACAGACGACTTAAACAAAATATTGCACGATTTCTTGCCTGACATATTTCACTGCATCTCGTCAGATTATGAGATGCAAGGAAGTAAGCCTGGCCAGCAATTTGCAACATGTTGTTTATGGTGTCTGTGTTTACATTCATTAACGGAATACATTGTTTTGAATTCCCTTTACAACAGTTAATAAAGTGCATAGTTATATCTTCAAACTCATCAAGCGAACTCACCCTGCCAATTTAATTCCTCGCTGTGCTACATCCGTCATTAATGATTTCTTAATACCCATCCATATACAGGGTGTTTGTAAAGTCTGAGTTTTGCAAACGGAAAGCACTCTCCAACAAACAGCTGTTCTACATACAAAGTGTAGTGAGACTTTACAAACACTCCGCATAATCATTGTCTGGCCAGTAACTACTTTCCATCTACATTTAAAATTGGTAAAGTGTATCCTTTACATAAAACTGACTCAGCTAAAAATAGTATCAAGGGTAATTATGGAGCTATTTCCTGGCTATCCTCACAATAACAACTTTTTGTTTCGTATCCTTTACAGGACTTAGCTGTCAACAGCAGCATCTTTCAGCTGTATGTTGATTTCTTGGCAAGATTACGCTCAGTAGTTTGCCATTGCTTTCTGAGCGGCCGGCTCTGTTATCCCGCAAGTCACCAGCGGGGGTCGAACCGCTGCCAGCTCTCGCCCGCTTAAGAGACTCTGCGTGATAAACGGGAGAAAGTGTTGTAACCCCTCGGCCAGAGAGACCGGCATAACAACCATTAGAAAAACATAAAACATAAAACAAAATTGCAGCATTTAATTAACAACTATTTAATAATTAAAATCAGTCAGGGTTTCAATCTAAAATTTTTGTCACGCTGCTTAACAAAAATGGCGAATCCAGAATTGAACCCAAAACCTTCCGAGCGAAAGACAGGCGGTTTAACCACTTCGCCACGGACGCCCCCATTTGCTAGTCATGAGAACTATAGGGAGATGGGGATTTCCTAACAAACAGAAATAGATAATCTTATAAAAAGGGACAACGATAACAATATGCCAAACAACATCAACGAAACTAAATCCATGTTAATATCCACCAGGCAAAAGCGATAGACTTTAGCTTTTACCCAAGACACCTCTTGAGCTCTACATTTGATACGTGATCTGTGGTACATGGTGATGTGATGTACATGAATATAAAACAGTATGTCTTCGAATTGATACACGTTTAACATCGAGTTCTCATGTTCATCTCCTACCAAGAATGAAGCGCAAATGATCAGCTAGCTAAAATGCAGGCCTTCTTGGACGAAAACAAAAGGAAAATGTTGTATGAATCATACATTCAATAACGCAATGAATACCATACAGTATGTATTGATTGGTGCTCATAGAAGTATGGGAAAGATTAGAGACTGGAGGACGTACTTGGCAACATAGAAATTAAAAGCTATAGTTACCACCCGGGATTCGAACCTGTCACTTCCAAACGACGACAGCTACTCGCTGCAGAACCAAGTACTTCGATGTTTGACCTTCTAGACACCTCTGAAAGGTGTCTTAATTAGCCAGTTATATCATCCACATGAACCCACAACTATGGAATATGGACCGAATTCGTATCTAACCATTGAAATAGCTCCATATATATCAGACTTTTATAGTAACACAGCATAGGTGGCAGGTTCGAATCTCGGTCGGTAACTAAAGCTTTCAATTTTTTATGTTGTCTCTTGCGTCCTCCAATCTCTAATTCTTTCCCCTACTTCTATGAGTGCAAAACAATACGATGTACTTATTTATGAACTGTCTTATTGGCCTCAAAGTGTTCCCCAATTGATATCTACAGTATGGGCTCGTTGCTCCAGATCTAATATTAAACGTGTTGTTCTCTTCGTGCCCCGTGCCTAGTCTTTGGCATAAGAATAATAAAAGCTATTATCTACATGGTCAACTAAGACTTTTAACATGTCGTTACCATTTCAGTTGTAACATAGTCAAATTTGTTCATAAACTCATGTCTCAAAATACTCCAAACTACCCTTGACCGTTGTTTAAATCTCATGATATGAAGAGCAAATGACTAAGTTTATTCAACGGTCCTAAAACTAGGTTTTATTTACACACAAAATGTAGCTTATCTTGCTGCTAATTTATGGAACTAGTACCCACTAAACCGCAACACTATAATGAATCCCTTCTCATTCAGAAGAAAGCTATTTCAATACATGCTTCGTGCTGTTTACATTACATTGGAACCTTGCCGTCCTGACAGACGATAGTTTGTTACATTGTGCTTCAAAAAGGCTTAATAACTACAGCCCATGGCGGTAACGAATGTGACTGATAAGACCAGTTCGTGCTATAAATGTTCTTTCGCAGGGTATGCACGTGAACACATGCTCATTTCCACCATCATGGACCATCTAACGTCTCGCACGCTCTGTGTGTGACTTATTTGCAATCATTTTCTCCTTTGTCTTTATTCACTTTCTGATATTTGCCCTCCATGCAACACGTTCAGCGGCGACTTGCTCCCAATGTGCATTATCAATGCCTGTATCAATCATGTCCCACTTACAAACATCTTTGTATCGTAGTAGAGGCAGACCCTGAGATCTCTTACCCATCTGTAATTCACCAAAAAAGATGTCCTTTGGTATTCTACCATCATACATCCTCCTAAAGTGTCCTATCCATCTACGTCTACGAAGACTGAGCACGGAACAAACCGTCACACAACCTGATCTTTCCAATACTTCAGTATTTGTGATTTTGTCCTGCCACTTTATACGAAGTATTCTTCGCAGACACCGCATATGAAAGCTGTTTAAGCGTTTCTCTTGGCGTGAGTAAGTTGACTAAAACCTGACTACAAGAGAGTCCTTTATTTGGTCCTTTTATTGTACTGTTTATATGCCTTATTAAACGCATCTGGTATTAAACTGATTCAGTGCCGAAGGATAATATATCGCTGAATATGACCTCCCATTTGGACAGTAGGACGATGTTTCGCCATAATAGGGACATCGTGTTATTTGTTTCGTTTCGTGGCATCTTCCGCAATTTTAATGCTCAAGAATGCAGATATACATTATATACTTGTTCATTTGATTGTGCACCATGTTTAGTCCAAGTCAACTTTTTTGTTTGTCACTGAATCGGTTAATATACTGCTTTACGCTTAACCATACCATAAGATGTTCGTATTTAAAATCACCTAAAAAATTACGGATAAACCTGTGTTGTATGTCTCTTTTTTGTGAAGTCCACGTGTTTGTGTATCTAATCGTGTGTGTCTGTCTGATGTTGTATATATTCACTAAAATTTATTAATGTCACAACAACTCTATATATGCTGATGTAACAATGATATATGCTGATGAAGACTCAACATACGTTTGGAGTCCAGTACCAGGCATGGACCTGAGAGCGTGCTTCATCGTGTCCGAGAGCACTGATGCTTGCCAGCTGGCCCTGTGGTCACAAGTTTACATCTCCATAAGTTTACCTGGACTCTCAGGTTGACCCAGCCTAAAATGACTACCAGGTAATGTACCCAGCCTAATCTGACCAGCAGGTAATGTACCCAGCCTAATATGACTACCAGGTAATGTACCCAGCCTAATATGACTACCAGGTAATGTACCCAGCCTAATATGACTACCAGGTAATGTTCTTGGAGGTAACGGCAGATGGCGATATCACCCCTTAGTTGCTGATTGGTCTATACAAATATGGGGGCTGGCACCATATACCCAGTTCAGTTGCAGGTCTGTACCAGTGTCCTTGACATCAGCATCCATGGGTGTTCCAACACAGCACCGTGGGCTGCTTGTATATGCGCTATGTTACAATTGTTGGGCATTGTAGTAACAGATAGTGCAAAAATAAAGGACTCTCGCTGAATATAAAGAAAACAGAAACAATCGTTTTATCAAAGGCACAGGTAAAACCAAAATGTGAGATAACAATAGAAGAGGAAATGGGTAACCAAGTGGATGTATTTAAATACATAGGGGCAATTATAACTTCAGATGGAAAGAGCACAACAGAGATTAAGAGCAGAATAGGGCACGCAAAAGATTCATTTCAGAAATTAAAAAGCATCTTATGCAATACGTCACTATCATTGAATGTAAGGAAGAATATGCTGAGATGCTATATGGAATCTGTTTTGATGTTTAGCAGTGAATCTTGGAACGTAAATTAATAAATGGGGAAGAACTTAGAAGCAACAGAGATGTCGTTTCTGAGACGAATGATGCGAATTTCCTTGACTGCCAAAGTAACTAATAACGATTGACTGAAAGAGGCTAATGAAACTAGAACATTTTATACAACAATAAGAAAGAGACAAACAGCTTGCTTTGGTCATGTGATGAGAAGCGAGGCATTGGAGAACATTGTGACAACTGGAAAGATCACTGAAAACTGAGACAGAGACAGGCCAAGAGAAATGATGCTGGATGGACTGATACAGTGACGGGGGAGAATATCATCAACAGATTTTATCCAGAACAAAAAAAAGAACAGAAAAGACCAAGATCTGTGGAGAGACATGAACGCCTACGCATCAAGCTGGCAGGCACATAATGAATGTATGTATGCATGCATGCGTAAATGCATTCGTGCAAGCTAGGGTGTGTGTATGAATATTTTGCCTTCCCATGACGGTTCATGGCGTGAAATGGTCCCTTTACCTGTATCTGATGTGAGTCATGGACCATTTCGCAATCACCAAAGACGGAAACTGTGGCTTTTGAGCTCAAATGTTACAGAAAATTTATTGAAATATAGTGGGCCGAGAAGAAGAAAAATATTGAAATTTTACAAGACCTGAATAACGAAGAAACTTGGCTCATAAATACTGTCGAGTCCAGGAAACTCAAATACCTTGGCTATATAAATCATCACAGTAGCTAGGAGTGAACTGTGATGGGAGGCGTGGTTCCTGGGCTCGACCAGCATACAGATGGACTCAGGACATTGCAGGCATATTGGGCATAAAGATGCATGAGGCTGGAGAAATAGCTTTTAGGCGCTCTTTAATGAGGGTGACGTTCTGCAAAGGACCTGCTACATGATGAGAAAGAAGAAAATTGGGGCTTCAAAGATTAAATCTTACAAACCCGGGAAGGCTAACCCGGTTTTAAAAAACGCCTGCAGAAGTCAGATGTGCCGGCCTAAGGGTGCAAATAAAATTGGCACAACGCAATTACGTCTGGGAAAAAACACTCCGGATGAACGCAGAAGAGGAAGAGAATCTTACAGACAAAAGCTCTTAGAACGTCGTAGATCACAGGGGAGAAACATTATAGCATTCTACAAGACCTGAACATTAAAGAATTCTTCGCTTATAAACAGCATGACGTCTCGAAATGTGAAGCAAGAGATGGAGAAACATGAGGCAAGAGAGGGAGAAACGTGAGGCAAGAGAGGGAGAAACGTGAGGCAAGAGATGGAGAAACGTGAGGCAAGAGTTGGAGAAATATGAGGCAAGAGATGGAGAAACATGACTCAAGAGATGGAGAAACATGAGGCAAGAGATGGCGAAACATGAGGCAAGAGATGGAGAAACATGAGGCAAGAGATGGAGAAACATGAGGCAAGTGATGGATAAACATTTTCTCGGCCCTTGATGACAGAGAGCCACGTTCTGCAAAGGAACTGCTACATGTTGACATTTACCTTTACTACAGTACAAAAGTGAAGAACTCTTTTCAACACCGTGTGTCGTATTTTGGTAAAAGGTGCTAATTCTATAGATTTATCCCTCCATGCATCATGTGCCATGCCGGTAAGCGTGGGCGGTCATGTTCTGTCATCTCACTCGATCACCAGAGTCGTGGATCAGCTCCGTGTTCCTGTCTCGACCATGCCACGTGGCCAAGCCGTCCGAGTATTTACTTCTGGGTCTTCCCTTGGTCTCTTCCCTTCGATCTTGCCAGTTGTCACCAAGTTCTCCAAATCATTTCTTCTCATATAACATGCCCAAAAACATTTTGACTGTCTACGTCTAATGACTCTAATCAGTTTACGATCTTCATAGACTAATCGATTAGAAATATAGTCAATACCAAATCGGTCGTCTGTACTTCCCAGAACATTTCCTACCACCCATTTGACGCGGGACTGATCTGGGAGCCCTAGTCAATATACAAAAATACTCCCCGACTTAATCGAGATTTGAACACATAACCATCAGGCCGGTGGGCTAACACCCTAGCCAATTTAGTACCGCGGCTCCCTCAGCATATATTGCTAGCCTTATATTTCTATATCAATTTACACTCGATGAACAATATGGTCAATATCACGCCGGCAGCCTTTTACTTCCCAAAATATTTCTTGTTGCCATTTCTTAGACTGGCCTCCCTGGAAGCTCTGGTCAATTAAATAAATCACGGCCTGGAAGTAGATTTAAACACATAACAGGGTTCCAGTATGTTAAATCGTTACACTACAGATGCATGAGCATGTGTCTATAAAAATATCACATTCATAGTGTCTTACCTGCTTGCGGTTAAACTGGTTTCCGCACAAAATAACTTCTACGCTAATTGTCCAGGCTGTATAATAATGCCTGAATGACTACATACAACCACAGGATAGTTAAAAGCCGCGGAAAAGCGTTGCTTTGCTGGTATGTTACATTCACTCAAAGTTGCGAGTTGCCGGACAACTTCCTCACGACGGACTCAAGTGGTTTCTAACTCCAGTGACATCTTGACCCCCCTACATCCATGAAGGCGTCGTCGCTATATATAAGTGGAGCAGGGGAGGGGAGGTTCTGGTCTCTTGTGGCAGATCATGTACACACTAGAAAATAAGCTTAAACAAGCCTACTTTATTAACAAAAAATTTGGTGGGTCTCTTCAACATTCAAATAGGACGATAAAGTTGACACAGAGGTCAACAATGGAGCTGTGAGCAAAGGCAAAAATAAGGATGAACAACGCTTGTAATTTGAAATAAAGAGGTAGCCTTCAGCAGATAATGTAGTTGGAGTGTGAAGAGATAGGAGTTGACATATTCTTAACCACACGTTTTGAGGTTGGTATACAGTTCTCTTCCTTGTCGACCGTCCTGGCCAGACAGTTCCTAAAAAATACTGAAAATTAATTGGTACCCTTTTCATGAGAATGTGTCAAACGAGAGCCGTACTAGTAAGAAAATAACATTGCCTCTGCTGGGGACTGAACCCGAACTATTGTCTTGGTAGGCTTGTATACACGACAATATGCCGCTGCGGCTCCTCTTTGCCAAAGCGACTCGTGATTTTGTATATCAACTTTAAAAATTAATAATTGGACGATCATACCAGCATGTTTTACACCCGCAAAACAAACAACCGCAGAAGAAGTGGATTAGAGGAATTAAACTTATGTGGAAAACATAATTAAGCATGAAGGTCGTGAATATTAAGAAAATCTATGCAGAAGGCTTACACGACAGGGAAATAATAATAGAAATAATATGAGCAGCAATAGCTTCAATCAGAACAATGTACTCCCTTAGTGTAGTCACAAACAAAAGGCTGCACGATTTATTGTCTGGCATACTTCGCTGCATTTCGTGCACACCGCAGAGTTATATTACATGAAGTGAATAAATGTATGTAACTTTGGCTAAAATACTTGAAGCGCAGTCAGTGATAGTGTTCGAATGTGGGACGTTTGTTATTCCCACGGTAATAGCTGATTTAAAACGAAGTCTTTCAGTGTGGAAAAGATTTGCTAGAGTCACCTAATTGCTAGAGCCTCGGTGTCTTTGAGAAATCGTTTACTATTTATCGAATACAATCTACGAAACGCTTGTTCTTTAACTTTATGACTGCAAATTAGCAGCTGTTGAGAGATGGCCGTGCTTAGCGGTTTGTGACTGCACATGGATTCCGGAATACTGATTAACTAACTACCTTTTCCACCACACTGGTGTATGTTCGGCTATTCGATTAGCTAACTGTCGTTTCGTTCTACCTATGTTAAGTTGCTTGAACTCTGGAATTGATAAAAACAGTCTGATTTGGTGTACGA
>OY992882.1:93559973-93640093 GCA_963921405.1 Cepaea hortensis | reverse complement strand
GAAGAGAAGAAGAAGAAGAAGAAGAAGAAGAAGAAAAGAAGAAGAAAAATGAAGAAGAGAAGAAGAAGAAGAAAAGAAGAAGAAGAAGAAGAAGAAGAAGAAGAAGAAGAAGAAGAAAGAAGAAGAAGAAGAAGAAGAAGAAGAAGAAGAAGAAGAAGAAGAAGAAGAAGAAGAAGAAGAAGAAAAATGAAGAAGAAGAAAAATGAAGAAGAAGAAGAAGAAGAAGAAGAAGAAGAAGAAGAAGAAGAAGAAGAAGAAGAAGAAGAAGAAGAAGAAGAAGAAGAAGAAGAAGAAGAAGAAGAAGAAGAAGAAGAAGAAGAAGAAGAAGAAGAAGAAGAAGAAGAAGAAGAAGAAGAAGAAGAAGAAGAAGAAGAAGAAGAAGAAGAAGAAGAAGAAGAAGAAGAAGAAGAAGAAGAAGAAGAAGAAGAAGAAAGAAGAAGAAGAAGAAGAAGAGAAGAAGAAGAAGAAGAAGAAGAAGAAGGAAGAAGAAGAAGAAAGAAGAAGAAGAAGAAGAAGAAGAAGAAAAGAAGAAGAAGAAGAAGAAGAAGAAGAAGAAGAAGAAGAAGAAGAGAAGAAGAAGAAGAAGAAGAAGAAGAAGAAGAAGAAGAAGAAGAAGAAGAAGAAGAAGAAGAAGAAGAAGAAGAAGAAGAGGAAAGAAGAGGAAGAAGAAGAAGAAGAAGAAGAAGAGAAGAAGAAGAAGAAGAAGAAGAAGAAAAGAAGAAGAAGAAGAAGAAGAAGAAGAAGAAGAAGAAGAAGAAGAAGAAGAAGAAGAAGAAGAAGAAGAAGAAGAAGAAGAAGAAGAAAAAGAAGAAGAAGAAGAAGAAGAAGAAGAAGAAGAAGAAGAAGAAGAAGAAGAAGAAGAAGAAGAAGAAGAAGAAGAAGAAGAAGAAGAAGAAGAAGAAGAAGAAAGAAGAAGAAGAAGAAGAAGAAGAAGAAGAAGAAAGTAAATTTTAAAAGAAATTAGAAATACTCTGTATACCCCCTACCCCACACTCCCATCCCCACACCCCACCCCTAGCGGGGAGGCCACCTTCCTCTCATTTTTTAAACACTTTTTTGGTTTCTCCCATGTGTTCTCGTCTGCAGTTTCTGCAACACCTTTAGCGGTAGGAATAAATGTACCTGCCGCTGTATGTTATCTTTTTTTTTATAAAGTCTTCACGAATAAGCATGTCAGCCTTGCGCGTGTAATCATGCTATCTTGCTTTTAACCAAACCCAATGCTAGTAGTATACATGTATGTATATACTGGAGGGCGGAAGGCGTATCCGCCGCTGACCGCCGGGACACTTGAAATACAAGTACCTCAGTAAAGGAAGTCGGTCTACCTACTACTGTGGAAATAGCCCATCTAACCATATTCCGCCGGTTCCGTGGCGAAGGTTTTACTGACGCGGTTCCTAATCCCCTATACCCGCGTTCGAAACATAGCTGAGCGCGATTTGGCAGCAGGCCGCGTTGCGTTGGTTATGCGTTGGTATCGGTCATTCAGAAAGCAATGGCAAACTACTGACCGTAAACTTGCCAAAAGATCAAAGTGGTAGAAATGCTGGTGTTGGTTGTGATATCCTGTAAAAAGGATATGAAAAGAAAATATATTTCATTCCGTGACAGAAGCTTTATTGCGCACTGACATCCCGTGAGGGATACTTACTGTCTTTTTCCTCTGCTTTTGCCTTCAATCCCTCAATGGAGATTGGGGTCTCAACCAGCTCACGCCAAAGTCTTTGTAGACTTCGTGGTTGTTTAGATTCTGCAGCTGGAGTCTTCTACGAGATGAGGTATCCAGTCTCACTACCAACCCTCCTCAGTCGCGTCTTACGACATACATGGTAAGCTAGATTGAGACTGTTCTTTGGTTTCGTTCGATTGAAATTATAATAAACGTCATTGGCTACTCAGCATCATGTAGCAGAACCTTTGCAGAACGCCATTTTCTTCACAGCCAGCCGGAAAGATTCTCTGTCCTTGGTCAGCTCCCCTGGTTAATGCATACCCATAGACTTGTCCGCCTGTCTGCTGGTCCACACTGGCATCTTCTACCATCAACCATGTCTTCCAACCATGTTCCTTCCAAGCCACTGAGGTGTTTCATATGGTCAAAGTACTTTCGATCGCGAGACATTGTGCTTTTTACAAGCCTGTATTTCTTTCATGCTCAGATATGGTTGAATATCCATATTTTTCTTCTTCTTGGTTTACGATATTCTAAGCAGTTTACTGAAAGATGTGAATTCACAAACCTTGAATATTTTCTTCGAATGTTGCAGCAGGAAAAATACATGTTCTCAAAAATGTTATTTGAGATTGTTTGCAGGTGTTATGTCATTGCCTTGTGGGAGCACGTGTACACCTCGGAGGAGCAAATAGATCATCATGAGGTCTGGCAAGAATGCGACAGCGAGGGGTGACGAGGGGATTTGGCCGACGCTCGACGCTCAGAGGAAAGGCGAGACGGACATACAATCAGATTACTACTGGTACTATTAATGTTGGAACTCTTCGCTGGCTGCTGAGGATGGAGACGGAGCGCCTATAGGAATGCCCCGAATGCTGTGACGTCGGTTCCTGGATCAACAATCAATCCATCAATCACGTTGTGTCATTGGTTTTTAATACCTTTTGATCCTCTTCGTTGTTATGGTCAACGGTTGTCTGACTTTTTTTAAACAAACCCCATTCTTGTTGACAGATCTGATCCACGACTCTGCTGAGAGCGTAAGATGGTGAAACATGACGGCACACGCTTATCAGAATGGCACGTGATGATGTTGATTGTTGGTGATTAAGGATTATTCAAAGTTTTTTTCTTTAAATTATTTCATTGTCGATTGCGAATTCGTCTTTTTTTTTTTTTTTTTTTTTTTTTTTTTGTCAAATAGTTTTGTCAGTCATATTATTCTCTCTTAAGTTCAGAACAAGATTATGATTTTCTTCTTCTTGTAGTCCATGTCGTGTGGCTTTGGTGATCATGTCTGTCCACAGCCCTCTGTCTTGTATGCTGAAAATCATTTCTGATACTGACAACAGACACAGAGAAAGGGGAGGCGTTTCTCCAGAGATTTTTAGAGTAGACCAATCATGATGATGTGGACACCATGGATGCAATTAGAGAGGAGTTATCTGGCACCATAAAGAATATGTCTTATGAAGACATCATACGGGTTGAAGATGTTAAATATATTTTGAAAAAGGCAAAAGACACGGCACCAGGGCCTGATGGGGTCAGTTATGGCCACATGAAGGCTTTGAGCGATGTAGACCTGAAGGAGATGACCGACTGCTTTAACCAGAGTATTAGGACAGCATCAGTACCGCAGGATTGGGTACACAGTTACCTCATCGCTCTCCCAAAACCGTTCAAGGATCATTCAAAGCTTAGCGGCTTTAGGATCATCACCCTTCAAAATACATTTGGGAAGGTTCTAGAGAAGATAATCACTGTCAAGCTGCAAGAGTTTTTGGAAAGGGGGAAGCTTCTTCCAAGAGGCCTGGGGAGCTACAGGCCAGGAAAATATACCTGATCAAATGCAGCCACTTTTGCCTTTGACGTTTATGAGGGGTTCCAGAGTACACATGAAACGATGGCGGCGGCGCTTGATCTCGAGGATGCGTACAATAGAGTTCGATATGATATTTTGATGACCGCACTGATGGAGAAGGGGGACAATCCCTGGTTGGTGAACTGGGTAGCGGCCGTCCTACATTCTCGTCGGATTGCTCTCCGTCTGGGTGCATGGACCTCAGAGCCACATATTTTAACCCCGGGACTGCCACAGGGATCCACAATCTCACCGGTGCTCTTTAACGTGTATACGAGCAAAATTGCAAACCTAGAAGCACCAGGGGTTGGAAGGATACTAACATTTGCAGATGATATTCTTGCATATAGGCAGGGGAGAGAGGGAGAAAACAGCTCAGGAGCTACAGGCGACAGTAGACAAAGTGATTGACTGGTGCACTGAAATGGGTGCTGTCATCCACCCGGAAAAGGCAGCTGTTTTGTGGTGCTCTCTGGACAACAGGATTGTGAAAGCTGATGTTCCAAGCCTCACGATTGATGGTGGAAGCGTCAACAGAGAGAACAAACTGAAGTATCTGGAAATCACATGTGACAGGAGCCTGTCCTTCAAGGATCATGTGGAGACGGTTGTGACAAGATCGCAAAAGGGACTCAACGCACTTAAAACTATGGCTGCAATGGACACAGAGCAGAGAATGCTTTTCAGACTATACCAGCACTTGATCCTCTCAGCGACTGATTATGGACTAGGACTGCTCACTGTCTCAAAGGGTCAGCTGGTGAGATAGTAGCGCATACAGAACGAGGCTATGCGGGTCATTCTGGGATGCACCAGAGACACCCCAGCGGTGTGTATGCGTTACATCCTTGGTTTGCCGACTGTTGCTGGTAGGCTCAAGGTGATGCAGGCGAAGACATGCCTCAGAGTAACTGCTGACACAGATCACCCGTTGCATGAGGCGCTGGACGCAATTAAGGGTCAGCGACTGATAAGAGGAAAATCATGGTTGGCTCAGGCCGAGGATACGATCAGACAGGTATGCCCCTTGGAGAACATTAGGCGAGGAGAGGAGTGGGTCAGAGTGCCTCGGAGCAGTCAGACTTGTGCAGAGTTATAATCACTTTGAGCCAGGAGTGCAGCGAATGGAAAGCTGGGGCCACGGAAGTGGAAGTCCAGCAACTAATTCAGGATAATGCGCTCCCGGGTGATGTGATTATTTACACAGATGGTTCAGTGTTGAGAGGTAGTAGAAGTGCCTGAGGTTTCTTGGCAAAGGCTAGTGGTCGACGTTTGGTGCAGATGAGCCTGGCATATGATACCACAACATCTATCTTACGAATGGAGGTGGAGGCAGTCAGTGCAGCTTTCCGCTGGATGAAGAATACGATGCACACATATCGTGATTGTAACTGACTCAGAAAGCATGCTGAGTAGGGTGAGGACAGGCATGCTTCGTGCCGAGTGGCTTGCTTCGCTTCGCAAGTCACGGGTGGCAAGCATCGTCTGGATCTTTTTCTCCGGGGCATGCTGGTGTGCAAGAGAATGAACAGGCAGACAGATTGGCCTGCAGCACTCGTGAACCGAAATTCCGGTCCGAAATTCCGGTTCAATTCAATGAGGTCTTTCTGATGACTGCCGATTCCATTGACGATGAACTGTGGTTTTCATGAAGGACTTTTGTGTTGGCATTCTGGCGGTGGCATTATGCACAGTGTACCTGTGCAGGTTGTTGGATTGCCGAGACTCCCGTCTGTTCCACCTTTCACATTTGACAGTGGAGAGCATTTTTTGTGATATTCACTGGCACAGGAACGGAGCATAATGGGGACGACCCGTTGCCGTCAAGTTGGAACCTCGACTAACTAACTAACTAACTAACTATATAGTATTCTTGTAGAGTATAGGATAATGTCTATCATGTGGGACATCTAGGCGAGAAATCGTTCTTATTCTTAAATCTGTTCAGCCAAAAATGTCTATCCCCAAAAGGAATGTATCTTTTTCGACAGACCAGATATAATCAAATGAAAGCTTGACCAAGATTGATATAAATAAATAAAAGCTTGCTCAAGAAGTCTTCTTCTTCTTCTTCTTCTTCTTCTTCCTCTTCCTCTTCTTCTTCAACACCATCTTCTTCCTCTTTCTACTACTGTTTCTACTTTCCTCTTCCTTTTCCTCTTCATTCTCACTTGCATTCAAAACTCCATGTTAATGTCTCAGTAAGAAATAGTTATGTTCTATGATACTCTCGTAAAGTTAGTGGGGGAAATGAAGTTGATTTTTGTCATATGGTCATATGAAGATTAGGTAAGCCAGGGCCCATTGACTGATGGATCCACTTCAGGTCTGCCCGTATAGCTCCTCTGAAGGCCTCCCCATACTCTGCTCATGGCCAAGTCATCCTCCATCTCACTTGTGGTTCATCTCTTTCTCTCGGCTTCCCTCTTTCAGGTCTGATTTAGGTGGTTAGTTTGCTGATGTGTTGGGTGGTTGTTGGTATGTAGCCACCAAGATCACTCAGATCTAGACACCCCGCAATTCCATGTTTGAAAATTTGGTCACACCAGCTTCTCACATCTATTCATAAGGCTGGTTGCAGGAAAAAGTGCGGGCTTACCAGATCTGATGAAATATTAACATATGCAAATCCGGCGTTGGCGCGAAAGCGGGTCACATGTCTATTTCGTCCAATGGTCTTCCGAGCTTTGTCTGATGAAATCTTTCTAAGAATCCACGTCATCTGTCACTTATGCAGTTCCAGTTTCGATGTTAAGTTTTAAGTCCTAGTCTCCGTTTGCGGTTGTGAAGTCAATTTCTTTTAATGTTGTTTCCTCTTCTTGCGGCATGTTTTGGTAAATGAATAATGGTGGTTAGCGTTATGCCACATGGCCCCACTCCAGATTGTTCTATGGTATGGAACTATGTTTCCAACATTTTCAGTTATCAAGCTGTTCCAATTTTTCCTCCCTTGTATTCTCTTCTGCATCTGATTGACCTGGTTCATCAAGCACTGGGTGTCGACTCAGGAAGTCCGCTCCCACATTAATTTTCCCAGGAACATACTCAACCTGGAACGAGTAAGGTTGAAGAAGCAGCGACCACCTCATAAGTCGGGCATTCAGAGTCTTAGATGCTGCGAGAAACATGAGTGGTTGATGGTCACATTGCACTGTGAAATGTTTGCCATATAGGTATGCTTGAAATTTCTGTACACTCCATACGAGCGCAAGACATTCTCTCTCGATAGTACTGTAGTTTCTCTCTGCTGCATTCAATTTCCTGCTAGCATAGGCTACAAGGAATAGCTCTGATGATACATCTCCCTTTCTCTGCAACAGCGTTGCCCCAATTCCTATGTTACTGGCATCGCTGCGCAGCACAAATGGTTGGTCGAGGTATGGTAGATGTAAGACTGGATGAGCAGTTAATGCCTGCTTTAGTGCTGTGAAAGCTCTCTCACAGTCAGCTGACCAAGTGACTTTCTCTGGTTTCCCCTTTTTGGTAAGATCCGTTAAAGGTGCTGACAGAGTATTGAAGTCATTGATGTATTTTTGATAGAATCCACATAAGGATACAAATGATCTTACATCCTTCTTTGTTTTTGGACGAGGTGCTCTCTGGAGTTTGTCCACATTTCCTTCTTGTGGAGTTATCAGTCCATGAGATATCTTATGACCTAGAAAGTCCAATTCTTGGAATCCTATCTGACACTTCTTTGGTCTAGCCGTCAATCCAGTTTCTCTGAGGCGCCTGAACAAAAGATGCAGGGTTTCTACATGCTCTTCAAATGTTTCAGTGGCGATCAGGATGTCATCCATGAAGTGACTGATGTCTGGATGCTGTAGTGGGTCAAGTAATTTTCTCATCATACGTGTAAAAACGCTGGGAGCATTACTTAATCCGAATGGAAGAACGTTGAACTCATAGTGTCCTCCAGGCGTGCTGAAAGCTAACCATGGTCCAACTTCCGGTTTTACAGGAATCTGGTAATATCCCTTACTGAGATCAATCCTAGTAAAGTACTTAGCTCGGTTGAGTGCTGTGAAGAGTTTATTCTGATCAGGCAGAGGTTCTGCTTGGAATTCAGTTATAGCATTGAGCTGTCGATAATCGATGCACAATCTATGTTCTCCACTTGGCTTTCTCAATAAGACGACGCTAGCACTGTAAGGTGATTCAGATGGTGAGATTATTCCTGCGGTGAGCAGCTGTTGTATTTCTTCCTCTAAAGTCTTTTGCTTTGCATAAGGAACTGGGTAAGTCTTGACTCGCACAGGCACTGTGTCATTTAACTTCAGGTCAAATTCCTCCAAATCAGTTCTTCCTGGCTTATCAGTAAGTACTTCTGCATATTTTGCCATAAGTTCCCTAATCTGCTTTTGCTGATCCTTTGTTAAGTTGGGATTGATTTCCACATCCTTAAAGGTCTCTTTGGCTTGCAGTTGGCACTCGACTCCCATTGTTGATCCTTCTTCGACTTCAGTAGCCACACTCATGGCCATCAGATGTGCTGGTTCGGTGGTTGAGGGTCTTTCATGATATTTCTTCAAGAGGTTTATGTGAAATACTTTCATCTTGCCTTTGACTGAAATTCTGTAGTTGGTACGTGAGATCTTCTCCGTCACTACATAAGGTCCTCTCCATCCTATTTGCAGCTTATTCTGACTGGTTGGAAGCAGCAACATCACCTTCTCTCCTACCTCTAACTCTATCCTTTGCCTTGCGGTTGAAGTTACGAGCAATTCTTCGTCTGGCTTGACGTAGATTGACATTCGCTTGTTTCCAACTGTGTTGTAAACGATTTTTCAACTCGGCAACATATGTAGATGCAGTCACGACTGTATCATCTGTAGTATTATCAGTCCACGTTCGAAGTAACGCCTCCAGTGGTCCCTTGATCGGTCGTCCAAACAACAGTGTGGCTGGAGCAAAACCTGTTGAGTGATGGGGTACTTCCCTGTAAGCGAATAAAGCTGCGGGTAAATACAAGTCCCAATCCTCTGTCTTCTCCTGGGCAATTTTGCGCAGGATACTAATCAATGCCCCGTTCCACCTTTCCACAAGTCCATTTGACTGAGGGTGATATGGTGAACTGAAGATATGGCGTGCATGAAAAAGTCTGAAGGTCTCTTCCATGAGCTTACCACGAAACTGTGAACCGTTGTCCGTCAAGATCCTTTGTGGGAATCCTAGACGTGTGAATATTCCTAATAATGCATCAGCGACGTGTTTGGAGTCACAGCTGGGCATAGGAACTGCTTCGGCCCACATGGTTGTTGTGTCCACAAGCGTTAATATGAATCGGTTTCGCCTCTTCGTTGCTGAGAGAGGTCCGATTATGTCTACAGCCACTTTCTCACATGGAATTCCAGTGATTGGCGATTCATCCAACATTGCCGGTGGTGTCCGGTGTTTTGGTGATACTTTCTGACACTGTGGGCATGATTTTACAAACCGTTGTATGTCTGAATTCATCCCTGGCCAAAAGTAGTGAGTGGTAATCCGCTGTGTAGTAGCGTTGATACCCATGTGCCCACTGAATGGTAGACTATGACCCATCTCTAAGATCTGAGTCCTGTATTGAGTTGGTACAACAAGTTAATTAAACTCTTGTCCAGCTCGTCCTGCTTTTCTGTAAAGAAGTGCTGACTTCATGAACAGATCACCTTTACGTAGAGGTAAATGTGATTTTGGCAGTTTTCTGAAGCAGGGTTCCAAGGTGCTGTCGGCTTCTTGTGCCCTCTTCAGTTCCTCCGTTCGAGGGATTGGCGTAGTTGTTTCTGGAGTTTTTGTTGCCTGGGATCGAGTGGTCATGGTCGCCATCGCCACAGGTTGAAAAGGTTCTCCTAGAACGATAAATCTACAGCCGAGGATTACAGGATATATCGGATCGTCCAAGACTGCCGACTTGATTGTCCCAGTGACATACCGCGAGGCTATGTTCACTTTTGCCACTGGAAGAGACATATTTGTTGAACTCTTCAGTGGTCCCTGTAATTCCACTATTTCCTCTGTCACCTGTTCAGGGTGAACTAAGGATGATGAAACAACACAGTCATACGATAACCCAGTATCATATAAACAGGTCGTTTTGAATCCATTTAGCAAGATGGATTCTACAACCGGAATACGAGATGATGTGTCTTGATGAGGTGTCTGTTTGGACGTTTCACCAGTGCTCACTTTTTTCTCTTTTCGGTTGGCCAAACATGCCGCTGTGTGTGGAGGTGGCTTCTTCCTGCAATTCTGAAATGTGTGACCTCTAATTTTGCAATGGGTACAGAATGGTTTGTCCTCCTTCGGCGCTGATTGGACTGAGTTTTGAGTGTTTTTCTGGGATTTCCCCTTTTTCCTGGTGGTTACAGTGTTTTCACCCTCTTTTGGCTGTGGAGTTTTGTTTTGAGAGGGGGTGTTGTTCGAACGTCCCTTTCCTCCCATCTCCTTCTGAGATTTCTCAAATCTCTCTGCCAGGATGATTATAGTTTCCAGGCGGTCAGCCCCGTTTTGGGTTAAGAATGCCTTCATTTCGTTCTGCATTTTCCCCTTGATCTGATCAATGATGATCATTTCACGGAGTCCTTCAAAACTTTCCTCAAATCCTCCCAAGCAAGTCCATCTTTGTATGTATGACTTCAGTCTTTCGACTAGTTGCGCGTGACTCTCACCCGGTTCCTTCCTTGCGGCTTTGCACCTGAGTTTATAAGATTCGGCGTCGACTTCGAAGCGGCTCAAGAGTGCCGTCTTAAGTGTTGTGTAGTTCTGTTGTTCCTCTCTAGTGAGGCGCGAGAACACATCATACGCCGTGGATCTTAAGGCCTGCGCTAACTTCGTCGCCCATCTACTTTCTTCAAGCCCACAGCTGACAGCCATTCCCTCGAAGCGTGATAAAAATCCTTCGATGTGGTCAGTCTGTTCATTAAAAGGTTCCAGAGGAAATGACATAGCTCCTGAATTAAGTTGAGAGACGTGAGGAGGTGGTTCTGTCACTGGCGATCCTGATGAGGTTGAGGGTGTAGGACCACTCCCTTTCTCTATTCTCCGGATCTCCACTTCAATCTCTATTCTCCTCAACTCCAGTTGGTGTTGACGCTCTGTCTCTCCTTATCTTCCATTTCAGCCTGTAGTCGTTTCTCTTTCTCCTCCAATTCTGCTTGAAGCTGTTTTTCTTTCTCCTCCAATTCTGCTTGAAATCGTTTCTCTTTCTCCTCCAATTCTGCTTGAAACTGTTTTTCCCTCACAGCCAATTCAGCCTGAAGCTGTTTTTCCTTGAGAGCCAATTCCGCTTGCAGTCTTTCTCTTTTGTCGAATGCATCTGAAACATAGTTAGCTAGCTCAAGGCCATCTAACCCGCATTCCCTACCTGTTTCTGTTATTTGGGCTCTAAACTTTGCAGTTTCCGCCATGTCTATAATTTATTGCTTTGTTCTGCCTAAAAAATATAATTGCAGTTAGTCTGATCCGCGTAAGCTTGTCAGTCCCTGATCTGCAAATATACAACAGAGCATGTGCAATATTAAAAACACCCTATGTTATGTCTGTCTGTCAATGCTGGAAAAGCCAAAGGCAGCAGGCACTGAAATAACCAGATTTAATTCCTAGTAAAGAAAAGAATCTGAAATTAGACAGAGTTTTCCCAACGGATAAGATTTTCCGGTGGTTGATGAAATGCTGTTAAGTTCAGACTCCACAGGAAAAGAACACCTTCTCTGGAAGAGAAGTAGTGTTGGTATAGTAGATACACACTATATATTTCACCTGGAGCACCTCTTTCTGAAGTATAAGCCTATTTGAACATGGCCCCCTTCTTCAGGAGGAATGATCAGTCACCTACTCTTATTTATCTGTTAATGTCATTCATATCATGTGGCTGTCAATCAATATAAGAAAATGACAATGTTCAAAATCTAAAGATAATTGTGTTAATGTTTTATTGTTTAATTTATTTATGGGAACCATCCAGGACGTAGCCGACAATATGTCATATATTTTTGAAGGGAGTGGGAGATCACTGTAGTGCATGCCCCATTTCTAACAAAAGAAGTAGAGCCCCATCCTCTTCTATCTTCAATAACCCCAGAATATGAACCTTGAGTTATCTGCAGACCTCGTTCTATTAAGTATGTCTAGAAGATATAGATTATGGCCCTGGTGAGAATAGTGATTACTAACTGGGATTCTGCCCCTTCTCCAGGGATTTTTTAGCTCTGGAGCCCCCTTTTATTTTTTGGTTATCAAATCTGAGGAAAGTCTGGAGAATTTTCTCAGCCTGATTTAGATGAAGAAAACATGGATGTTGAGCAGTTGATAGATCTAGAGTCTTCTCTCCCCCATTTTAGTAAGTCATTATGAGTGGATTTATTGTTAAACAATCAAACACATAATCAATCACATCAGATTCTGACAACATGATGTACAAAGAAGCTTGTCATTGCATTGTGTAATGTTGACTCACAGATAGGTTTGAACTGATAAATTAACAGAAGGTCAATTCATGTTAATCATTTATTGACTGGGCCTGAGCCTTCTGGTCAGTACATACATCTCTATTGTGATTTACACAAGATACATTAGAAAAGTTGCATATTGGACCAGTTACACAGAGACCATCAATAAACAAGCATCAATACATGAGATGTCAACAAGTGTGAAACATAGTAAACATTTTGATGTTGTAGATATTAAGTGTGAAGATGATGAATCAACAATTAACTATCAGTTTCCTGAAATTGGGTGTGTTGTGTACCCATTAGAAAGGTAACCTGGTGACTGGAAGATTAGGTAAGCCAGGGTCCATTGACTGATGGATCCACTTCAGGTCTGCCCGTATAGCTCCTCTGAAGGCCTCCCCATACTCTGCTCATGGCCAAGTCATCCTCCATCTCACTTGTGGTTCATCTCTTTCTCTCGGCTTCCCTCTTTCAGGTCTGATTTAGGTGGTTAGTTTGCTGATGTGTTGGGTGGTTGTTGGTATGTAGCCACCAAGATCACTCAGATCTAGACACCCCGCAATTCCATGTTTGAAAATTTGGTCACACCAGCTTCTCACATCTATTCATAAGGCTGGTTGCGGGAAAAAGTGCGGGCTTACCAGATCTGATGAAATATTAACATATGCAAATCCGGCGTTGGCGCGAAAGCGGGTCACATGTCTATTTCGTCTAATGGTCTTCCGAGCTTTGTCTGATGAAATCTTTCTAAGAATCCACGTCATCTGTCACTTATGCAGTTCCAGTTTCGATGTTAAGTTTTAAGTCCTAGTCTCCGTTTGCGGTTGTGAAGTCAATTTCTTTTAATGTTGTTTCCTCTTCTTGCGGCATGTTTTGGTAAATGAATAATGGTGGTTAGCGTTATGCCACAATCATCATATTCTTTGTTCACCTTTAGGCATGAAAATGAATGAATACAAAGACAGTAACAGCCAAATTAAGAATGCTGACATCTCCATAGAGTGTGTCCTCAATTGGAGCGGGTGTTGGCCAAAATGTTGTCTCTGTTCTGATTATGTTGGACAATCTTGTAACAAATGTGTTGTTATTTTATCAGTTTCAGTTACATTCATCAGTATCTCCTTAAAAAGTCGCTTAAATGTCGACCGGATCGACTTCATTGCACCGGGTTTTATCCCATATGGCACAGTCTCTTTCCGCAGCGCGGAAAGCGTCGCTGCAAAGCACGAACTCCGTAGCTCCAGGGACGACCCTCAGGAGTCTCCGAAAAATGCACACGTGAACCGAAGGATGCGGCCGTGAACCGAAGGATGCGGCCTGGAATCGAACCCACAACCTTCGGAGCCTTAGGCAGACGGCGTGACTACTTCGCCAAGGAGACTACCACGAGGATTGACTTCATTGCCCCGGGTTTTACCCCATACGGCTCGGCCTGTTTCCGCAGGGCGACCTGCAGAAAGCATCGCACAAAGCACAAACTCCGTAGCTCCAGCGACGACCCCCAGAAGTCTCTGAGAAAAATGCACTCGTGAACCGAAAGACATAGCCCAGATTCGAACCCACAACCTTCGGAGCGCGAGGCAAACATCTTGACCACTTCACCGCGGATCTCTCCTATCTTTAGATCTGATATTTCAGCCTGGTGTGTGAAGTAGTTGCTATAATGCCTGTGAAGTAACTGTTATAATGTCTGTGAAGTAGCTATTATAATATCCGTGTAGGAACTGTTATAATGTCTGTTCAACAGATATTACAATGCATGTGAAATGGTTGTTAAAGGGTATGCTAATCAGCTGCTATAATGTCCATAAAGCAGTAGTTATAATGTCTATGAATTAGTTGTTGTAATGTCTATGACACAGTTGTTATAATGTCTATGAATTAGTTGTTGTAATCTCTATGACACAGTTGTTATAATGTCTGTGAAGCAGCTACTATAATGTCTGTGAAAAGTTAGTTGCTTATACTTTACAGGACGTAGCAGTCAACTCCAGCACTTTTGGCTGCGTGCGATTCCTGCGCAAGTTTATATTCAGTAGTTTGCCATCGTCTTCTTAACGACCGGCACTTATAACATTGTATTGAAACCCACGCAATGTGGTCTGCTTCCAAATCTCCCGCAGCTATGTTTCGAACGCGGTATGCGGGATTATGAGTTGCGCCCGTAAAACCTTCGCCATAGAGTCTGTGAAGTCGCTACAATGCCTACGATAACAGTAATCAATGGAACAACATATTGTGATAGAAAGAGTTAATCAGTTTTACAAAGCTGTGCTTGACAATAGTGAACACTCGGAATACTAAACAGAAGCTAGAGCCGTCCAGAATGAAACAAGAATTGATGGTATCTCAAGCTCTCCCGTGCCTCAAAATCTATGAGTCAATATGCTGGTCCACTAGGCTCCTTGCCGGATGTCGACGGCTTTGAGAGTCAAGTGTCATTTCCGGTGTGTGACAGAGAGCGGTTGGAACGGACCATTGACAATCACACGTCTCTCCAAAATCCATTATTAAAACCTACATTAAACACACTTAACTCTTAGAATACCCTTGGCTATTTAAAGTTGAACAACGAAAGTCCCAAGAAAGTGTGCAGCCAGTATATGAATAATTTATTGTTACTATGACTAAATGAAGTCTTCTTATTATTATTATTATTATTATTATTATTATTATTATTATTATTATTATTATTATTATTATTATTATTATTATTATGCGATCAGTGTTTACTATGGGTATATTCCAGCATGGTCACTAGCGGAATGGTTCCCCCAGAGTTTGTCTCGAGGGTACGCCAGGGGGCCAGATTTCCTCCTTCAGTTTAGCTAAAGCTAGTGCAGCCTGCCTTGTAAGCCATGTTTTGGGGTTTGCTTGGGCGCTCCACATCTGCAAGAGACAGATTCAGTGAGACAACAATGTGCAAACTCAGAAAAGATATTTGCATTTCCTTTATAGGGCGTCGCCATCAAATGCAGCATTTATTTGGCGTATTGTGATCTTCCTAGCAAGTCTACGTTCATTAGTTTGTCATTGCATTCTAAACTACCGACAATTATACCTTTGCGAACATCAACGCAAAATAGTCTGCTCCCAAATCGTGTGCGGTTAATTTCTAATCCTGTCAGGATTGTTGAACTTCGTTCAATACTCCTAAACCACAAACTCAATTATGCAGAATAAAGGAAAGTAAAATACATAGTGGAGCTAATGCAACATGTCGATTCGGTAAAAGTGTTAAATGTGTATCAAATTGAGTGCAATGGGTGTATTTAACATCCATATACTTCGATGTCTGCTGAGAGAGACGGAGAGCTTGTGGCATGTCCTGGGTGCTATAACACCGTTTCTGTTAACCAAAAACACTTGCTTCAGCACAGCAATTGTTTTAAGATTCGGGTTTATCTTCTCTTGTTCATTTTAATTTTGCCATTAGTAGCCTGATGACGGTCTGGGATCACTTGTGGTTTGTGAAAGCCCCTACCGGACAAGGGTGTCCTACATTAGCCATTAACGTCGCTTTCTAACTCTTATCTGCAAACATTCATGATATATTTCGGAAGATAACGTGGTGGGAAGACAATGCAATGTAGTGGGAAGTAAAGGCAATGTAGTGGGAAATGAATGCAATGTGGTGGGAAGTAAATGCAATGTAGTAGGATGATAATATGGTAGGAAGAATAGCTGCATATCCTTTACAGGACGTTTACAGTCAGCATTTTTTTGCTGTTGCTGATGTCTTGGAAAATTTACGTTCAGTAGTTTGCCATTGGTTTCTGAACGACCAGTAACCATACCATTTCGTAAAAAATCAGCGCAACACGGTCTGCTGCCGAATTGCGCGCAGCTGTGTTTCGAACGCGTGTATGCGAGATCACGAACCGTGTCCGTAAAACCTTCCCCACGGAGACGGCAAATGTAATGTATGGGAAGTAAATGCAATGTAGTGGGAAATAAATGTAATGTAGAGGGAAGACAATGTGATAGTAGATATATATAAATGTGTGTGTGTGTGTGTGTGTGTGTGTGTGTGTGCGTGCGTGTGTGCTTTCGTGTGTGTGTGGGGGGGGGTGCTGTGTATGCGTGCGAGCGCGTGTGAGTGTATGTATCTATATATATTTGGGAGCCGCAGTAGTACATTGTCTAGACCAGGGGTCACAAAACTACGGCCCGAGGGCCGGATCCGGGCCGCGACGTCATTTCATCCTGTCCGCCGACGGTACTCGAATTTGCTTGATATAACGTATGGAACACGAGACGTTGTGATACAATTTAAATGGAAATATTATGTTTAGAATAAAAGGAGATCTTCACACGCGCAGAGACCTCCTGGCTGTTATGTGTCTTAAATTTGCTATTTTTAATTATAAATTATTGTATCTAGATTTTTTTTTTTTTTTTTTTTTTTTTTTTTTTGTAATTTTTGCTTATTTCGGGCCATCCCAAGTCCTTCCCCGGCTCGTGATAGCGCCGCCTAAGCTCTGATATTACCATGTTTTCCATGACAACACACGCACGCGCACGCGCACGCACACACACACACACGAATGCGCGCGCGCGCGAGCGCATCTTTCCCTCCCCCAGATGTGTCCAGCTGTCAACACAGGTCCGATTCTCCAGAAATATTTACTCCTTTTTGCCAGTCAGCCATCTTATAGGTATGTAACAAGGATGTCTTTGTTTGACAGTGATAGGTAAGTGAACTATATGTGTGAATAGAGGCAATAAAGTAGCAAACATAGCATAAAAATGCCATAGAAGCCTCGTGTTAATACGAAAATATTATCCCCAGCTCAGAAGAATTCCCCGGTCAAGGTATTAATCGAGCTGGTATCTAGGCCAGTGTTTTTCAACCTTTCTGTTAAAGCAGATCCTTACGAAAATGTTTACGTTGCTCAAGGAACTCTGTGCGATGATCCAAGTGTCTGTCCTACTTTATGTAATAAACCTGATGGGCAGGAATGGTGCATTTAGACGATTTCGGTCTGTTTCGGCGGAACCCCTGGCTGCCACTCGTGGAACACCTGTTTAAAAACACTGCTCTAGGCTGTTTATTTAGGCCGGCCCTATTTATATAGTTTGCAAATCGTATTATGAGATATCTATTGCCAAAAGTACCTATAAACTTTATACGTACCTTTGGTGAGTATAACAGAGCGACAACCCAAAGGCAACTGCAGGTAACTGAATGTAGGAAGACAAGCCACCGATGACTGGTAATGACTCAGTTTATTTGAAGTATCTTCAGTGATATCAAAATGAATACAGCACTATCAAAGTAGTTACATGTTGTTGGTTCGGCGGCTGAGTCGTAACTAACCCTTTGTTTATCTCTACGTCAGCACATGAGCGTCCCTAACTACCTAACTACGGTGTTCACGCGTGTATCAGCTATTCATTTCCTTCCCTTTGCACGCCATGCCACTAACTAAACCCCGTATAACAGCCTACTCTGTTATATTACCTTCCTACCCTAACAAGACTTTTCCCCGAAAAGTCTTAATTCCACAACTCATTTACCCCAAATCTATGACCCGAGTCGCTTAACCCAATAATCCCACACAATTAAAGTTACTTCTTCTTCTGTAAAAGCATAAGCAATCCGCTTACCTATCTTGTACCAAACAATCTTAACCTATCTCCACTCCCAACTACAAAATTCTACTCTAACCTGGAACTCTTATTTATTACACCTCTCTATATCCCCCCGATTTATCTTATAGCCAGCCGCCACGACCCCATACTCTATAACATCCACATATATTATTCACATATCGTAAGTCTATATTCTTCGCCAAGCAACCCGCTTCATTTTATTGATAAAATGTCGATCGAAATTATGGGTAACAAAAATGGAAGATTCTTATGTATTTCTACAACCTATCATACTCTCACTAACATCAACAACACAGGATAGACAGGAAAGATAGACAGGAAAGTGGTTGGTGCGCACCTAAGAATATAAAGTAGTAAGAAGTAGTCACACTTATCACATTTATCCTCCCATGCACTTTCAAAACTTTATAAAATAAAGTTTTCAAAAACCCAAATCACATAATACGCTAATCTTCATTTTTGTTAATAATAAATGCTCTTGTCAAAAGTTGCATCGATCTAAACCTCCAGCCTTCTACACTCAGTATTAAAACATATTATTCTACTCTCCAACCTGTATTATTTGCGCTGCCAACAACAGCCAGCAATATATGACTGCACTTTCTATCTGTAACACACCTTCCCAACCTCTATGGCTTTAGTTTCCACTTCTTCTTTCATGCTGTAAGCACAGCATCCCCCAATTACTATTGCCCATGAATATACTTATTCCCAATATGTTTATTTTATGCTGATAAGCACAGCTGCCCGCTTTTTGAGTTAAACCACTCTCCTCCCGTGGCATTCAATCCATGTATTAACGCTGTCCAATACAGCTCCTATTTCAACCCCCACATCCATGTATTTCTATTAACGCTGTCTAATGCAGCTCCTATTTCAACCCCCACATCCATGTATTCCTATTAACGCTGTCTTTATTCAGAACGACCAACTGGTAACTATTTCTAACAACTTAAAAATTTCTATACTTAATATTTAACAATGCAAAACGATTGAACATGATAACCAATCATAATTTATAACAAAACACTTTTCCCCCTTTTTGTGAACTTGCCTACTTAATCCACTCCCCATGGCTCTCGGTCCACGTTTATTCTAATCGTTGCTGACAACCGCAGCCATTTTAAATGCCAACTATATCCCTCCATGGCTCTCAATCCGTGTGTTTCTTCCTATCCCATGAAGATCATTTCTTATAGTTGCCTCATATTTTCTGAACGTAACTCTGCATCCAGAACTCCCAAGGACCCTATTAACAAGTCTCTTTAATATGGACCAGTTCATATTTTATAACTCCCCACAACTGAACACCAAAAGAAAAACTATTTTAAACATGGTCAGGGCAACTCAAGAAGTAACATCATTATAAGTTTTGCAAGTGAAAATAAACAAACAAAGTAACATACTAGCTAAATAAAACCACAATTCATAAATAACTGGAGTCAAGACAAATCAAAATAGAACATTATCACCCCCCCCCCCCCCTGGTTTTCAAACATCATTTCATATATCCCCACATTTTTCAAAATAAATATACATAATGAAATAGTAATCAAGTTCAAATAAAATCAACTACTTATTGTAATCAAACAACATTAGTCTCTTTTTTTTTGGACTAATGATCTACTCCTAACAACAGTAAAAACAACTCAATGCTAGGATAAATATTAACCTGCATTAACCCCAAAATATATATGTTACCCACAGATTATATTCTCATCATACGCAGAACAATATTTATTCCCCCAACAAAAGTCATTAATCAAAAATGACCATACTTTTTCTGGAAGTCAACAATCACCTCTCCTCCAGCAAGTATAAGCGCAAACCAAGCCATTTATTTTCTCACATCATTCTACCAAATAGTGTCAGTCTCTTAATTAGTCTCTAGTACCACATTGGTCTTACTTCTAATTGTACTAGGTTTGGGGAGCACATCATACAGTCGACGTCTCAAGCTCTACATTCTTCCGTAACATTACTGTTGGCTGACTTTCGAACACCTGACGCAATAAACGCTGCATTCTCCCGTATTATTAATTCCCCAAACTCTTAATAAGTCCTACATTCCAACATGCTTCTAACGATTCACATGCTTCTTCACATAATACTTTTCTCAGAATTACTAACTTCTGCCTCTCTCACCCTTACTCCTCAATTTTCCTTATTATCTTCACCAACCAGCATCAACTCTTCTCTTCACAATTTAACTCAGACAACCAATTCTTCGCCAACCTCCATCATCCAACACATTAATCCTGTTGTCTATACCTTTTACTCGCTGACAATCACTTTCCCATTTATCAGCAGCCCTTCGCATCCAACTTCTCTGTGCTCTCTCATTCCTCCGCACACCCACATCTGCCAACAACATGGAATCTGCCTACCATAAATAAAAGGAACGTTAATTCTCTATCTGTCACCCTGTCATAGAATTTTCATTAATTCTGCCCAACACCACACATTCTAAACAAAAGACATCAACAATTTCCAATCATCTTCTCTCTACCTCCCAACTTTCGCATACTCACTTACTCTGTCCTCCACGAAATCACCCGTATGCTTTATCAGCGTCCCTACGCAGCAACTCCTCACATATTCACACCTCACTTCTGCTTCTCATATGCTCTGACCACTCGCTGTGTATTTCACATTCACAACAATACAGACGACCTCGTTCTCGTCATTATTCTCGTATCACGACAACCCGACGTGCATATACTGTTACTTCCAAGAAAACAAATTAGACACCAATTCAACATTAACTCAACGCACCCTAAGTGTATCGATCACTTCTTCTTCCAGCACGCGTATGTATTTTATGCTTGCACATACAGTGACACAATCTCCCTTCACACCGGAGTCTAAAATATACCAATCACACTGTATATCCATGCGCTACTACCAATCATCACCCGACATCGTTCTATCCATGCACTCCAACCAGACGGCTTTTCGAAACTTCACTCTTCACTTCATTCTCTAATCAGCACGACGAACACAAGTTTGTCTACACGTTTATACACGCAAGGACAACGCATAACCATACGAATCACTCCAACACTCATTCACTTCTCATCAATCTCCTATAACAATGCTCTTCTTCGCGCTACTCTCAGGCTATAACAGCCACACTACCCAATCGGTCACTATTCTCTATGTATCTTTACGCTCGCTCTTCCCTGCCCCAAAACAATTTATACAACACAAGACAACACTTCATCAGTTCTCAACATCACACATCACTTGAAGTGATTCTCCGCCTTTTTTCACCGCACAAAATAACACTATTGGACTACACCAATCCACCAACATCATAATATTTCGCATCAAACCTGAGTTGCTTTAACTTCAATTATTAAAAACCGTTTCGCCAACATCTCAGAACAACTTCTCAACGTGTTCCATCACTAAACATGTTTTTAAAAAAAGTGTCTCTCTTCATCTATCTCTGTTAACATCTCTAGCTATTTGAAAAAAAAATGTGGACGCAACATCATATATTCGCGGAGCTTCCTCGCGTCGTCTTCTGTATAGGTCCCTATTCCTGATATCTCTTTATAACTATTCCTCTTTCTAACCTTCCCTCTTTTATTTCTCCTTCGTGGTTGTTCACTTGCCGTATCCGTCATTGTACCAAACTGTTTGTACCTACCTAACTCGTCGTCCTCTGAATAATCAGTGTCTATAGTTGTCCCAGCATATGTTGCAGAGAAGGAAGTAACATCTTTATAACTTGAACCAGTACACCTGAGATTCTTATTTATACCACTACCTTCCATGCTTCGGTCAGGGATGAGCTCAATGTCTCCATCTGAAGAATCTGATATATCATCCGTCGTACCTACATTGACTACCAGACTAGTTGCATTTCCATCTTTAACGCTTTTTTTAACCTTCTTTTGGTCTTTGTCTGTCTATCTTTCTTAATTTCAACAGTGTCTCCTTTTTCTAATTTCACATGAGGAGCTTCGACAATTTCCAGTAACTCGGTTTGACTTCCATTCGTTATCTTGCTGGTTGGTTGTACTTGGGTTTTCTTTTCCACGGTATCAATTTGTGTCTGTGTGTTATTATCTACTACTTCCATCATCTGCGTCTGTGTCTCTCTTTCCTGTCTGTCCCTAAAAATTGCAAACACCTTCTGACCACCTGAGGTTTTATTGACCTGATCTTCTCTTTTACGCAACCGTGCAACTGAATGTCTCAACCGTCTGATCTCGAACCACTGATTTCGCAATGTTCTCACCTCTTCATTATTAGATGGCCAGTTCCATCGTTTCTTATAAAAATTCTTTCTCTGATAAGCATTGACTTCTGGTTTGTTATGTTGTTTCTCCACATACCTCCGTGTTCTTGCCACGTCAGATTTAATATTTATACAGTTAATATCACGCCTGCGGTACTTTTTGTCATTGTAATAAAGCGGCCGTCTACTATTTGGACACGGTCTACAAAAGTGTACTTCCTGCCCACCGTTATAGCAGGTTGAAGCAAGACTTGGCCTTAGCGTAGTGGTGTTATATTGGTTATTGGATTGAAACTCCGACCATGTCGACCTCTATTATATGTCCGTGTTTCTATATTACTTATCCTCTTCCGTCTCCAGCTATTTTTATTTTGCCTCCCATTAACATGATTCTGTGTGTTTGCCTGAGCACGTCGGTTGCTACAAAATCTAAAAGTGTGTCCCCTCTGTCCACAATTCCAACAGAGTATGTTTGTACTAGCTACTGTCTCTTTTATAGGATTTCTCATTTGTCTTCCTCTATCTTGATTACTTTCGTTATTATTTCCCTGCAGTGTCTGTATTTCTCCCCGTCTTCTCCATCCGTACCTTGCTTGTCCTATCTCCATAGGTTCCTCAATTCTATCCTCTCTATTGCTTCCTATCTCTCGTCCCACTAATCTCCTTCTCAAACTTTCTTCCTGTACAGCTATATCCACAGCCTGTGATAATCTCGCAGTATTTTCCCTCATAAGCTTGAATTTAAGTCCATCCGACTTTATTCTATCAACGAATATTCCAACTAACATCCTTTCTACCTCTTCACCCTGTACGTTCTGTCCTAGAAACGCCTCATCAGCTAAATTAATTAACCTATCACTGTATAGTTGCACACTTTCTCCATTGTTCTGCTTAGACTGTTTCAGCACTGAAAATGCATGTTGAGGATCTGTGATCTCCGCGTATTTGTGAGCTAGATCATCTTTAAAATGTTCTCAAGTCGCTTCTAATTTCCTCCTAATATGATCTGAAACCGGTGTTACAGTGGCCTGGTAAGCAATTTTTTTTCTTTTCTTCATCCGTGGCTCCTACCAGGAAAGCGTGTTTTTCTACCGCTTACATCCATTTCTTAAAATCTCTTGCTTGACTACTGAATTTTTCAATGTCTGTACCTACACCTTGCTGTTTTATTGCTGTGTTGAGTCTGCCTATTGCTCTACCTACTCCACCCACAATTTGTGTCAACGAAGCCTCCTCCTGTGCCATTTTGGTGTTTTTTTATTTTATTTTTTTTTTTTTGTTTTGTTTTTTTTAAATACCTCAATTATTTCAATCAACAGTAATATTAAGCAATTATAATGTTATTATTACATATAGTCAATAAAAAAAATTTATGTTCAATTATACGTTAAGGATACAACGTGAGGCGTATATAGCCTATACTTCTAAACGAGGAGCGTGATATTTGCTTCTGTTCTGTCTCCTTTTCGGTCCCGGAAAACAACCTCTGGGTTCAGGTTTCTGGCTTCGCCTGTGTGATGGGCAACTTCTAGCTTCACCCTTGGATGGGCACTTCTGACTTCTAGTTTCTGACTTCACCCGTGGACGGGCACTTCTGTATCATTTTGGCTTCTAAGCGTTTCGAGCTCAACTCTGGTCAGGTAAACAAAACGATTGAAATAGGCTCTCCTCTTTAGCAAGTTCGGCAACCATTATGCCCAACCACCTCAGAGGAGCCCGATGCGGCTGGATCGCATACTATGCAACAAATCTTCATGACCAGAGCGTTATTAGTTGACGTTTTCTTCAGCCTTGAACAGTTGACAAAAATTTGGTTTGCATTTCTTCAGGCTCGAACAGTTGATAACAAAATGAGTTTACGTTTCTTCAGGCTTGAACAGTTGATAAAAATTGGGTTTGCATTTCTTCAGGCTCGAACAGTTGATAACAAAATGAGTTTACGTTTCTTCAGGCTTGAACAGTTGACAAAAATTGCCTGACTTTGAAGTTGAACTTGAGCGGACCTCCAAAGTATCTTGAAATTTAAATTTCTACGCCATCTCTTCAGCTTGAGCGTGCATTTGACTTTGACAGCAACTTTGATGGCGTCTGTGCTGTAGTAGTTCTCAGATGTGCATCAATAAAACGTGCAGTTTGGAACTTACTTCGTTTGGCCGCGATAACTCAAGTAAGAATCCTACGTCGACGGCACCAATTTGGGTTGTATAACAGAGCGACAACCCAAAGGCAACTGCAGGTAACTGAATGTAGGAAGACAAGCCACCGATGACTGGTAATGACTCAGTTTATTTGAAGTATCTTCAGTGATATCAAAATGAATACAGCGACTATCAAAGTAGTTACATGTTGTTGGTTCGGCGGCTGAGTCGTAATTAACCCTTTGTTTATCTCTACGTCAGCACATGAGCGTCCCTAACTACCTAACTACGGTGTTCACGAGTGCATCAGCTATTCATTTCCTTCCCTTTGCACGCCGTGCCACTAACTAAACCCCGTATAACAGCCTACTCTGTTATATGAGCCGTAGTTTCACCAGTAACCGCTAGTCCTCTGCTTTTCTTGTGTTTCAATAGGTTTTTAATTATGTTTCTAATTCAATGTCCTTTTCATTTTTAGATCCCGTGTACTTCACCCTTCATTATGGCTACTAAGAAAAGAAAAGTGGAAGCCGAGTGTCGCGTTTTCAATGAAGAATGGGACGTACAGTACTTCTTTGCGGAAATAAAGGACCAGAAAACCAGTTGCGTAATATGTAGCGAAAGTGTTGCCGTTTTGAAAACGTACAATCTTTGGCGTCACTACAAAACAAAACATCTATCAACATATTAAAAGTTTTCTGGAAAGTTACGCTCTGAGAAATATGAGTCCATGAAACCTGGTTTAGAAACACAAAGAAATCTCTTCACGAGAAAGTTTGCTGAAAATGAATCTGTCACTCGTACAAGTTACAAAATGGTGCATAAGATGGCAGAATGTGGAAAACTGTTTACTGGTGGTAACTTTATCAAAGAGTGTATGAGGGAAGCAGCGAATGACACGTGTCCCCACAAAGCTGATTTGTTTGGAACTATCAGCCTTTCGGCAAGTTCAGTTTTGCGAAGAACAGAAGAACTTGGAGAGAAAATAGTGCTACAGACTCACAGATACGTGAGAAAACTAGGAACTTGTTGTGGTATTCTCTGGCGCTGTTTGAGTCTACTGATCTCTCGAGTACGTTACAACTTCTCGGGTTCATTCGTGGTGTCAATTTGGACTTTCAGATAACGGAAGAGTTGGCATCCGTTTGCAGCATGCATGGAACAACAACTGGAAAAGACATTTTCATGGAAGTGAAAACAGTTTATAAGACTATAACAGTATATAAGACTATAACCGTCAGTGGAATCAGCTTCGAGGTGTTACGTTTGATGGACGAAAAAACATAGCTGGGGTGAGGAGAGGTCTGGTGAGGCGGATCGGAACTCAGTTGGAAGATTTGCTAATTCCGGGCACTCTGTTCATACACAACATCATACATCAGCACGCAATCTGTGGGAAAGACTTCGATATTTCTTGTGTACTGAAACCAGTCGTTTATGCTGTGAACTTCATTCGGGGACACAAACTCAATCACTGTCAGTTCCAGGCTTTTTTTTTTAAAGAAATTAATTCTGAAGGCTGTTACTTGCCTTATCACACATCAGTGAGATCGCTCAGCTAAGGTAAAATCCTGTTTCGTTTTTACAAGCTCAGAAACGAAGTAGATGTTTTCCTCACTGAAAAAGATGCATCCACGGCTGTCAAATCATACCTGGCTGTCAAAGTTGTCATTTTTGGTCGGCATCACATCCCACAAATGCTCAGAGATTGAAGGCCAAGACCAAAATTAGGAAGGTACTAATCAGAGAGTTGCTTTTTGCGGATGATGCTGTAATTACGACCCACTCTGAGGAAGAATTACAACATCTATTATATGCATTCTTCAATGCTTGTTCTGAATTTGGTTTAACAATTTAACAAAAAGAAGACACAGATTATGTCACAAGGTGCACATGGGGTACTATCAATCTTTATTGACGACGCCGAACTGGAAATAGTAGACCATTTTACATATCTAGGATCAGAGGTAAATAACAAATTATCGCTAGATCAGGAAATCAACATCAGGATTGGTAAGACAGCAACAACAATTAACGTGTTACCAAAAAGAGTCTGGGAGAACCGGAAGCTTACTGCCAAAACAAAAGTCCTCGTCTACCAAGCCTGTGTTCTTAGTACTCTTCTTTATGGCAGTGAAACCTGGACAACTTACTCACACCAAAAGAAACGTTTAAACAGCTTTCATATGCGGTGTCTGCGAAGAATACTTGGTATTAAGTGGCAAGACGAAATCACAAATACTGAAGTATTGGAAATATCAGGTTGTGTGACGTTGTGTTCCATGCTCAGTCTTCGAGACTTAGATTGATAGGACATGTTAGGAGGATGGATGATGGTAGAATATCAAAGGACATCTTTTTTGGCGAATTACAGATGGGTAGGAGATCTCAGTGTCGGCCTCTACTATGATACAAAGATGTGTGTAAGCGGGACATGATTGACACGGGCATTGATCATGCACATTGGGAGCAAGTCGCCGCTGAACGTGTTTCATGGAGGACAACTATCAGAAATGGAATAAAGATATAGGAGAAAATGATTGCAGATTAAGCACACACAGAGCGTGAGAGATGCAAGATAGTGCATGATGGTGGAAATGACCATGTTTTCACATGCATCCACTGTGGACAAACATTTGTAGCACGAATTGGCCTTATCAGCCACACTCGCCACCGCCATGGATCATAGGTATTAAGCTTTTTTGATGCACAATGTAACAAACTATCGTCTGTCAAGACGGAAAGGTGCCAATAATTAAATAATAATAATAATATCCCACATGAATGAACTGAATTTGAAACTACAGAATCATCAAAAGATGTCGGAGAAAGCTGTCATTGTTCGAAGCACAATTGGAAGATGTCAACCTAAATTTTCGGGGGGGGGCGGGTGGGAGAGACTAATCGTGACTTGTTGAAGCATTTTTTTTGAGAGATTTTCAGATCTTTACAGAATTGAGAGTGGCATATTTCTGTTCCAGAATCCGTTTGATTGTAATCTAGATCATGTGCCAGTTGAATTACAGTTGTAGCTCATGGATTTGCAAGAAAATTACTTGTTGAAAGAGAAGCACAGAGAACGAAAACTTGTTGAATTTTTAACGCTGCTTACCTGAAGTTGAGTTTCCGAAACTGAAGAAATTTGCCACTGGTATGGCATCAGTGTCTGGAACAACTTATGTCTATGAGCAAACATTTTCAAACATGAAGTATGTGAAGTCAACACACCAAACGAGATTGACTGATGAACGTTTGAAAGCAATTCTCTAGATTGGAGGCAGCAATTATAAACCATCATTGATGATATCTTGAAAGCCAAATATAAATTTCACAAATCTCACTAACCTTTTTTGCTGCTTAGTTTGTGAGATTCGGATATGTGCTGTCAAGGTCTCACATCCGAGGTTGCGACGCGTTGTCTGTACCAACGCCAGACAACATAACAACACGCAACCCTGAGTGATGTTAAACACTGCAGAGGGAATGCGGCGTCTTCGACGACGCCTTTATAAGCAGCCAAGCACAGCAATTCAGCGACGCTTAAACGACCGCTGGTCAGCAGTACACCCCGTGAACCTGGCAGGGGTCACACCAGCTGACGTGAGCGCCGACTGGCGTGTAGCGTGTAGAACGCCAGATCTGGCAGACGGGTTTAGGTGTTTGAATGGACAGGTCGCATGGGTCTGCGAGTGGTGTTTGAATCTGCATTGAGAGCTAGTCTGTACGACAGTGGGAGACTGGTTCGAACGCTTGAATAGTGTGACTTGTAAGTGAGATGTTTATTGCTTGCATGTATTATTATGTATTGTAGTGATATTGTTCATGCCGTAATGATTGCTATGGATTGTCATTGTGCGAGGTTTGTGCGATAATAAATGCAGCGCGTAAATAAAGCTTGTGAATAATACTTTCGGATATTCACTTCGTGTGATTTGATAGTTTGATATTGCTTCACACTTGCCAGAAAACGAGCTACTTATCTTGCTCTAAGCAAGACTCTGACAAGTGCACACTAGGTATGATGAAATTATCTTTTTGCTAACGTCGCCTTCTTTGATAATTTATTTTAGTAAATAAATATGTTGAGAAGTTGCATATCCTTTACAGGACGTTTGCAGTCAACACCAGCATTTTTTGCTGTTGTTGTCTTGGCAAGTTTACGTTCAGTGGTTTGCCATTGCTTTCTGAACGACCGACACCCATACCATCGCGTAAAAAAAACAGCGCAACGTGGCCTGCTGCCAAATCGTGCACAGCTATGTTTCGAACGCGGGTATACGGGATTACGAACTGCGTCCTTAAAACTTTAGTTACGGAGACGGCGCAAGTATTGTACAGAATGAGTATCCGACCCGCGCTCGTCATTTTGTCAGTTATCCTGCCCGCCGTGAAAAAATGTTGGTGACCCCTGGTCTAGACACTCGCCTGGTCATAGGTTCGATCCGTAACGGGGTGGACTCAAATGTTTTTAATTTTCCTGTCCTCCCAGGTCATTCCATTCTCAAATGGGTATCAGAAAATAGCTTGGGGAATAAAGGCAGCCGGTGTGATACTGGTCATATCACAACTTTAAATATCGTTTTTATTTCTTCTGTTCCTGGTTTGAGATACAATTTCTACTCCATCATAAAATGTTTGTATTGCTTCATGACTAGCTGGTTCGTCTAAGAAAATATGTCTAGTAACATATGACAAATGCGCCTTAAGGCTTGTGGAAGAGACGTGTACTCACTTTAAATATATCACCATCATCATCTCCATGTGCCCTGCCAGCTGGTGTCAGCGTTCATGCCTCTCTACAGATAGCGGTTGTTGTGTTGTGGATCACCTTTGCTGATGATATTCTTCAATGTCACTGTCTCGGTCCAACCAGCATCCTTTCTGTTGATCTGCCTTCTTACTCACTGATCTTTCCTGTCGTAAGAGTGTTTTCCAATGCCTCTCTCCCCATAATATGCTAAGCAATGCTGGGTTTGACTGCCACGTCCTGTAAATAGTGTGCAATCCCAAAAAGAATGAGAAGAGGGGAATTAGAAAACACTGTGACACTTTGAAAGATTATACCTAGAAGAGGCAGGGGCCGCGAGAGAAATGATGTTGGATGGACTGTGGCGATGGCACGATGAAATATCTATAGAATTGATGCAGAGCACCAGGGATCTATTTGTGGAGATACATTAACGCGTTAGAGCCTGCAGATAAGAGTAGAGAAGCTTTAGAAACGACTGGATGATCCTTGAAGATCACAACTCACAGTATCCTCTGGTTTCGCCTCTTCGACGATGCGTCGACAACGTTGATTGTATTGTGTTAATGTCTCGTTTGTCTCTATCAGTCGAGATAATTTATCTCATGTTAGCTACAATATCAATATCATATTCTAGTTGCCATAACTGATTTTTGAGTGTGGATTATCTTTCCCTATTGCCAGTGTCCCTCGCCATAAGGCGAACCCACTCCGACTTCAGTGGTACTTGTAATTTACGTCCCCAATCAAGAACGAGAAGCCAACATTTTAGTCCAACTGACCGGTGCAGTGATTGAACCCGTTACCTCGGTATCAGCACACCGGATGTTTAAGAACGATCGTTCTTATCATTTCGGTCAAGCTGACCTCCCCTCGGCTAGTTAAATAGAACATTCATTCCACATACAGCTGACATCTGACCTTCTCTCAGCTGGTTAAATAGAACATTCATTCCACGTAAAGATGACATCTGACCTTCTCTCAGCTGGTTAAATAGAACATTCATTCCACGTACAGCTGACATCTGACCTTCTCTCAGCTGGTTAAATAAAACACCTTTTATATGCTGCCTAAGACACACAAACTAGAGAACTCAGGCAGACCTATCGACTCGGCCTGCTCTTGTCCAACTGAACGGATTTCAGAGTTCCTAGACAGCATATTTCAGCCGTTGGTTGCTAGTCTCCCTTCATATATCAAAGATACTAACCACGCTATCTCTATCTTTGATTCCATCAGTTTTGCAACCCCTTCTCAGAACCACATCTTCACTTTAGATGTGACTTCATTCTGAACATCCATTCCCCATTCTAAACATCCATTCCCCACTCTAAACACCCATTCCCCACTCTGATGGCCTTAAAGCCTTGGAATTTTTCTTGGAGAAAAAGCACAACCCCACCATAGCCACTGGACTATTTCTGCGTCTAGCAGAGTTAGTCCTCAATCTCAATTCGTTTGAGTTAAATAGGGACTATTTCGATCAGATTAGCGGGGTGGCCATGGGTACTAAGATGGGTCATAGTTATGCCTGCCTCTTCATTGGCTATGTGGAGCACCAGGTATGGAGTCAGTACACCAGTAGGCTCCCGGAGCACTACAGAAGGTACATCGATGACTGCTTTGTTGTTTCAGACATGCCGCTGTCTGACCTCCAGAACTTCATTGCCTTTTTCTCCGACTTTCATACCTTACCTCCGCCATTTCTTCGTCAACCGTCAACTTCTTAGACCTGACAGTGTCTTTAGGTTCCGCTGGTCTTGCTTGCTTGCTTGTGTTCGTTGGCTTGAGCTCCAACGCGAGGTCCTGTATGTCGGATGAAGGCATCCTGTTGTCCAACATCAGTGTGATGTCATACAGGACCTGAGGTTTGCGTGAGTATCCGTTGTCCCATGTCTGGCTTATTGGTGTGCAGACTGGTGGTTCCTCGCCGTACAGGCAGACACTCTCCGACTTCGGAGGAATCGGCGATCCTATTGACTTTAGCCAGGACCCCGAAGGGACCTGTTGCCCAGGACGCTCGACGAGGACGCGTCAATAGGTCTTGGCCAGTATATAACTCGGCCCTGGTGCCTTGTAAACACCTCTGCGTCCCGTTCCGCTGGTCTATGGGCGACGGTTTATTATAAACTAACTGACTCCACGCATACCTTCTCTATACCTCCTCCCATCCTCCCTCGTGTAAGGATTCTATTCCTTTCTCCCAACTGTTACGTCACCGACGGCTTTGTCAGGATAATAACAACTTCCATCAAAAAGCCCATGAAATGCTGGATTTCTTTCGCTTTCGAGGCTATCCTGGGAATGTTCTGTCTACAGCTCTTTACCGCTGCCAGTCTATCAGTCGTGCTGAGGCTCTCTCCTCCAGGCCGAAACCACGAAATAATAGACCTGTCCTCTCACTAACCTACCATCCACATAATATTGCTGCCAAGAATATCCTCCTGAAACATCTATCCATTCTCCAGTCGGACCCGACCACTCGCGATGTCTTCTCAGAGGCCCCCCTGGTGGCGTACAGGCGGGATCCTAACCTCAGGGATGTGCTGGTCCATAGCAGTCTACCCCAACCTCACAAGTCTCTTCCTGGCACGGTGGCTTGTCTTCGATCGCGTTGTAAGACCTGCCCACATGTACTTCAAACCCAGAGTCTGGCATTCCCTAAGACGACATTCCATACCCGTGAGGGTTTCTCATGCACGAGTCGCAACGTTATCTATGCGATTAATTGCATACGTTGTGACATGAGATATATCGGGTTGATAGGTCTACGTCTTGCTGACAGATTTAGGCAACACCTTTCTGATATCAACAGTGGCGCCCAGAAACCAGTATAAATGCACATCAACAGTCCTGACCACTGTGGCGTGGCTGACATACAGGTCACGGCGATCAAATTGTGCACATCCCACTAACGGGATCTAAGACATTGGAAAACCGTCTCATCTTCCAGTTGGGTTCACACTCCCCGCACGGCATCAATGCCCAACACAGTTTCATTTAACTTCTACACCCCACCCCTCCCACCCTCTAGTTGTATAGTCCACTAAAAAGGTAGTTGCATGTTCTTTGCAGGACGTCGCAGTCAACCCCAACATTATTTTTGCTGTTTGGGATTTCTTGGCAGCTTTGCATTTGGTGGTTTGTTATCATTTTCTGAGCGACTGCCACTCATGCCCCTCTGTGAGGACCAATGCAATGAAATCTTCTGCAGCTGTGTTTCGTGTGCGGAACGAGAAATCGCTAATTATGAACTGCATCCATGACATCTTCTCGAATCCTAATATCTGCTCATACGGGTGCCTCTCCACCCCCACCCCCTTCCCGCTTAGGGGCTTAGCCAATACCTGAGCGTCTGACGGCATTGACCTTTGACCATACATCCGGCTCATACAATCCACTGACAGTCATTTAATGCACGTCAGTCACTCCAAGCAAGGATACAGATTCAGATAAGTACCCTCAATATTGTCATGTAGTGTGTTTCATGTAGTTCTGTGTCGGTTTGTGTTTGTTCTGTGCTGACGAAGGCTTTGGCCGCAATGTCCAATTTGTTTCTTGTAATCGTGTTTCAGTAAAGCTCACAATCTACTTCTCATTTTTTGGTAATCCATTTGCACCTTAATGAGGCATGTGGTGCTAGGCGCAAATCTTTACTGACCGATCCTCGCCTGGTGATATGGCCAATATCATGCTCTCTGTCTTTACGTCCCAAGATTTTTCCTGGTACCAAGTTTAGGCTGACAGTCCAAGAGATTTTGTTTTTTATTCCACACTAATACGGATTTAAACCCATGGACACTTGGTCCTCAGGCAAGTCTTATAGTCACCATACTGCCATGCCTCTTATTCACTAAGCGGTACATTATAAACTGCACACGCTGTGAAGTGTTTGCGACTAGGTGATGTGCTGAAGGAACATCAAGAAACACGCTGTGAAGTGTTTGCGACTAGGTGATGTGCTGAAGGAACAACAAGAAACATGCTCTGTGCACTTGAACACCGCTTTCCACATAGGGTATCTTCACATTCTCTTCCTAAAACATGAAAATACAAAGCCAAGTAAACAGTTGGGTCAGATTAACATAGAAATAACAGTTTAACAATATAGAAGTGACAGTTTAACAGCATAGAACTGACAAATTAACAACACAGAAGTGAGAGTTTAACAGCATAGAACTGACAACTTAACAACACTGAACTTAACAGTTTATAGTATAGAACTAACAGTTTAACAGCACATAATTAACAGTTTATAGAACTAACAATTTAACAACATAGAACAACCAGTTTAACAGCATAAAACTGACAGTTTAACAACATAGTCATAGAACTAACAGTTTAACAGCATAGAACTGACAGTTTATAGAACTAACAGTTTAACAACACTGAACTGACAGTTTACCAACATAGAACTAACAGTTTTAACAGCACAGAACTGACAGTTTAATAACACGGAACTGACAGTTTAACAACAGAGAACTAACAGCTTAACAATCTTACAAAACAGATAAAACATGTTCTAATTTTATTTCTTATAAAGAAACAGAAAACAAAGCATCAATTATAAATTAAACAAAAAATAAATGTGTTTTAATATTAGATCAATAAAAAAAAACATGTGCAATGAACAGTATCAACATGTGATGACAAGCACACTTATTGCAAAGCAAAATAGACAAAACTGCTACAATTGTTCTTGTTAACAAAAGAAAACTGGCTCCATTATATGTGTCACGTATGAAACTGGCCTGTGCAATCGCAATGAAACAAATAAATATAACATTTCTATAGCTTTCCTATTCTTGTCAACAATCAATCAATCAATTAGGTGCCGTCTCCACAATGAAGGTTGGCTGCAATGGATCTCCAACACTGTCTGTCTCTTGCCCTGACTGTACATTCTGTCAGATTGATGTTCGTCCATCTCTTGATGTTATCTTCCCACTTGTATCATTGTCTGCCTCTTGCCCTCAACCTTGCCCTCCAGTATGGTTTTTATAAGGGTATTATGTCTTTTAACATGGTCGAAATATTTCACTCGCCTCTTTTTTATTTCTTTCATCAACTCTCTTTCATTCCCAGTTTTTCTAGAACTGTATTTGATTGTTTGTTTCCATGAAATGCGACATATTCATCTGTATATCCACATCTCCAGGGCATCTATTTGACTTTCTAGTTGCTTGTTCAATGTCCAGGCTTCCTCGCCATACAGTAGTGTTGAATATATGTAACATTTGACAATTCTCATTTGTAATGCGTTGTTAATCTCTCTAGATGTTAATACTGATTTCATGCTGTAGAAAGCATTTTTGGCCATTCCTATTCTCTTGTCTATAAGCTCAAACAAATATAAGTAATCTAAAGGACCCCTTTTTCATGTCATCAGGGAATATGGTGCTAATCCCATATTTTCATTTTAACAGGCACTCAATTGGTAAAACAAAAATAAGGAACCCTTTTACAGCCTTGGAGGTGTACTAGGTATATAGGGGTAGCTGCATATTTTTTTTTAACTAACTAGCACTTGATGAGCTATGATGTCAATATAATGCATGGACTCTACAATTCAGTCCAGGCTGTGTACTATGGAGAGGTTATTATCCCTTTTATTTTGAGACACAGTGTAACAAACTATCATCTGTCAGGACGGTAAGGTGCCAGCAGATCGTGCCAGTCACACTTTTTTCTCCCAAGGATATTTCCCGATATTCTTTTTAGGCTGGGTTGAAATGGGAGCCTGGGTCAATTTTAAAAGGTCTCCTAGATAGAGATTTAAACATATGACAAGTGGGCCAGCCTCTTGTGAGGGAAGCACGCTATATCTACGTTTTCTGCAACTACTACTGTGTTTCCCCGAAAATAAGACCTACTCCTATAATAAGCCGTAGCCTGTTTTTCAGGATGCTTTTAATATTTAAGACCTACCGCTAAAATAAGCCCTATTAAGATCATCAGCTAGAATGAGAGACTGAAAGGAGAACTTGGTGACAACTGGTAAGAAAAGAAGAGACCAAGGGGAAGACCGAGAAGTAAATACCAGGATGGCCTGGCCACGTGGCATGGCCGAGACAGAAACACGGAGCTGATCCACGACTCTGGTGATCAAGCCAGATGGCAAAACATGACCGCCCATGCTTATCGGCATGGCATATGATGGATGGATGGGTGGATGTTCTTGAAACCGAAAAAAGCCTGGTGCACACAAGCAGTTATAAGGAAGTGGGTCGATTTAATGGAGTTTCTTGTTTTGCCGATTCCGATTCCAATTTGTAGAGAGAAAAAAAGAAACTTTCCACCTCGTTCAACCCGCCTCAATGGCGTTGGTTATAGTTTTGGTGGTTCACAGTATGGTCAATGTTTTGCGAGGTGGTCAACGAGGTCTGCTAGTCTGGGATTCAACCAGTACTCACTGTGCTAAAGACATGAAGAACTTCTTTGCAGAGAGAAGAATAGATCAAGTCATTCAAGGACCATTTGCGTATAGAAATCAATACTACATTGAAAATAGAATGGAGAGAAATCAGCATGGAAACTTTGTGAAGCCTAGTTTGCTGGAGATCGTGACTTGGGAGAAAAATTCATGTGATACAACCACTGGCAGCTGTTACCAATGCACTATGAGCAGACTATGTGGACAAGAAATGCTTATTTAAGGAAAGCTTCATTGCTGGACATAAGAAATGGGGACCAATGGTTCTACAGGAAATTGAGTTGCAAGACATTCAGGCCGGAATTCAGGATTTGGAGAGTTATGATGATGTTCCAGAAAAAGATGACATGACTGTATTTAAATAAATGTAGAATTGTGTACATGAATAAATGTAAATTTTTTTATCTGAAAAACAAAATATATACATATATGTGTGCGTGCGTGTGTATAAGACATCCCATCCCCCAAAATTAAGCCCTAGTACATCCCTATGTGTGCGTGTGTATGTGTGTGTATAAGACATCCCATTCCCCCAAAATTAAGCCCTAGTACATCCCTATGTGTGCGTGTGCATGAGTGTGTATAAGACATCCCATCCCCCAAAATTAAGCCCTAGTACATCTCTATGCACCCTAAATTAGGAATCTGATATAGACATATATTTTTTCAAACTGTAGCTAAAGTAACTCTTCCGAGCAAAATAACTATCATTATAATGTGATAAAGCTCATTAAATGACTGAGAAACATCTAAAAACCATCGGTATATTACTGTATACACTAGGTATCTAAGAAAAACACTGATCAGAGTAAAAATGTGAAGTGGAGGCAACGAAAACCAAATAACATGTCTCAATCTGCAACAAGTAACATGGCCATTATGAGCAAATAAAAATGTTTTCATCATGGAAGACATACAATACATAATGGACAGAAAAACAAAACGAGTACATGCATATTCATGCAGACCAATTTGTAAATAAGTAAATATTTCTATACATGGTAAGGTAAATATAAAGGATGAGAGCTGAGGATCTGCAGTGTAAATATTTCTATACATGGTAAGATAAAGGATGAGAGCTGAGGAACTGCAGTGGCTAGAAAGCTTGCCTGCTGGTCATGTGTTCAGATCCTCACTGAGACAAGATTGTCACAAATTGACCTGGTTCCAAGGTGGACCCAGCCTAAACTAGGTACCTGGAAATATACTGGGAGGTAAAGGCAGTTGTCATGATATTGGCCACATCACTCATCCAGTGCTGATTGGTCTGTAACAATATTGGCTAGTGCCATATGTCCAATATGCCACAAGACGTAAAAGGGGGCCTGTACTTTTGAAGGTAAAGGACCCCGTTTCCATCATGGCATATTGGGGATAGGATACTAGGTCCATATTGTCCGGGCCAAACAGCATGTATCAGGCTGAGTTGACTCCGGGGGTCAGGACCAAACTCCTCCATTACTGCTACTGTCTGGGCAAACAGCATGGACCAGGCTGGGTCGACTCCAGGGGTCAGGATCAAACTCTTCCTTTACTGCTACTGAACTTGTACAGTTGTGTCATAAGCCACACACCAATCACTGCACAAGTAATTCAATCAACTTAGGTCAGTAAATATTTCATTTAGCATCAAAGTTGTAAAGATAATGTTCTTACATCCTGCATGGTGCTGATTCAATGTGGTATATTGTCACTGGCCAGACATAATCTCTCTAATAATGTGTTGTTTGAACTGGAGCACCAGAGTGACCCGAGGTTTAATGCCTCCTGTGGAGCAATCAGGTCACTCCAGGCTTAATGTCACACAGTGGCGCAATCAGGTCACTCCAGCCTTAATGTCACACAGTGGAGCAATCAGGTCACTCCAGGCTTAATGTCACACAGTGGAGCAATCAGGTCACTCCAGGCTTAATGTCACACAGTGGAGTACCCAGGTGACCAGAAGCTTAATGTCACACAGTGGAACACCCATGTGACCAGAGACAATGTAACACCATAGTGGAGCAATCAAATGACCTGAGGCTTAATGTCACACAAGTAACCAGAGATTTAATGTCACATAGTGGAGCACCCAAGCGACTCAAGGCTTAATGTCACACAAGATTTTCTTACATTTTATTTACTAAATCAGTTAAACTACTGTCTGAAGTCACCCAAGAAAAGACAGGCATATTGTGCATCAACTGTTACATACATAACACACACACACAACTATGTCTGCATTATATGGTGTGATTTGAGATTTGGGGGAGGGGATGGAAAAGAAGCGAGGGAGAGAGAAGGGGGGAGATAGAATATGTGTCTGTATGGATTCCTATTATTATATATTGTGTGTTAAGACAGCATTTTGACTAGAAAATTACATGGAATGAATAATTTTTAAAAAGACACAAATTAATTGATAAATAATTAAATGACCATACTGTGGTCCCATGAAAATGACGGAAAGACAATAATATGGTAATCAACTGAAAGGTGAGTAACCATGAACATAGTATAATGAAATTCATGAGACAAAAATGAGATTTCTACTTTTCATATCATTAGCATGCTTTCACAATTCATGAATACAGAAATGCCATGAGGCAGGAGAACTGGCAAAAGGTTGAGACTTTTCTGGCAAGTCGTGATGGCAGCAATGTTCTACAAAGAACTTGCTTACCTAATGATGATGACTCTGAGGCCAACCCAGCCACATGAGATCAGATCAGGAATTTCATAGGTAAAACAAAGGTGATCGGTAGAGTGCTGAATATAACTACACACATGCCATTTGGTCATGGAAAATACTCTATTCCTAACATGCCTGAACTCATTCAGTACAAATCAGGTCAACATATGTTTGTTGATGGTTTTCTTTTGATGCCTTTCAAGTGTCAAGGGAACACAGACTTGCAACCAACTCTTTGTAGGCTGGTTCATGAATGTTTAGATTTAGCAGGTAAGATTTTCTTTGGGACGAGGTAGTCAGCCTCACACCAACTCTCTTACACCTGCATGGTAGGTTAGTACTACTATTCAAAGGTTAAGCCATGCTGTATAAAAATAAATAAAGGAGAGTCTGCCGTGCAATATCACAACATCCAGCATGAGAATGGAGGTGGAGGCTGTAACAGCAGCAGTCCCACGGCTGTAGACAGTACAGAACGATACATTGTGTTTGTGAAAGACTCGCAAAGCATGGTATGTAAAATAGAAAATCGTATGCTCTGCATGGAGTGACTTGCATCACTCTAAAAGTAGAAGTTGCATGGCATACGAATTTCCTGTCCAAGGCATGTGGGTATGCGAGGAAATGAACGAGCTGATAGACTGGCTGCTGTCACATCTTTGGGAGGGGATCTATAATATGACAAGGCTAATGTGGTGAAGGCTATCTGAGTTGAGTGAAAAGTGAAACAAAACAAAGGATCAATATTTGGAGGTCTGTAATTAAAAACATTGTGATAACTGGAAAATCAGCAGTATAAGAGGCAGTAGCAGACAGAGAGAAATGATGCTGGATAACCTCAGACAGTGGCATGGAATTATATCATCAACAGAACTGATTCAGAATACCAAGGACCGAGATATGTGGAAATGCATGAACTATGCCATGGCTTAGGGCTCATGATGATATACATATATGTAATTTAATGTAATTTTATTTACAAATGTGTGTTATCTTTCATATATTACTATATATGAGACACTTATTAAATAACTGCATAAAAATTGAAACAATTTATCAGAGATAAATATAAATAAATTAATAGAACCCGGGTTCAATCCCATTTTTTTCTGTCGGGGGAAAAAAGAAAGTCCTAACCTGCAGTTTGCGGCAACTGCACTAGCCAGGCGGCCTTTATTCTTCAGGCTCAAAGACCCCTCTGTCATACACAGCAAGGTACTATATTGGCAGTAAATGACAGAATCAGAACTCTACATATATTTTAAAAAAACATAACCACATACCAAAACATCTGAACTCTGCACATGTCACTGGATATAAACCTCCAGCTTTCGTGTTAAGAAAAAGTCAAACATTCTTTCAGTTCAATTTTGCTCCATTCATTCTATACCTAGAAAATCACAATACTTAACAGTTGTTTTTTACATAACTAAAACATGTTCACTTTTATTTTATGAAAAATAAATAAGGCTGAAATTGGGCAGTGAAATGATTATAAGATTGGCTGTCAACTAATATAGTTAAAGTCACTCTTAAAACCACAATGAAGAAATGTAGCATTCTCTTTCAAAATTTATAGAAACTTGCTGATTACTTTGCTTAACACTGTGAAATCTCTACTGGTGTAGTGACTTTGAACACTTAAGAATATAGAAAACTACAAAATACTTGCTCTACACAATCAAAAGTCAAGTTACCTACATTTGCTTGAAAGTCAACATCCCTCTGTGCTCATTATAACAGACATTTCCTAGCTTAGATGGGTCCAGTCAGTCACCTCTGAATCTACTCTACGTGGTAGATGACAATGTGGTCCTCTTTGGCAATGTTGGACAAAGAACCTTATTCTCTTAGTCTCGTCTTCTTCATTGATTTATTTGGTTGTTTCGAGATATGAGGTTTGAAGATATACAACCCACTACTGGCAATGCTGATCGTATTCCAGTACGAACCTTGGGCCTTGTCCACGTCAGATTGGAAGCACTAGACTCAAATTTTGGTCTCGTTTGAGCTCATCAGTAGTGCATTTACCTGATCAAACTCCAGATCACTGGCAAGTGAGGTAAGTGTGCAACCACTCCACTTCTCAAGCCTATGTAACCTGTAAGAGATGACCACTATGGTGCATGTGCTACCAGGTTCCTTTAGGAGAGCAAAGAATAGTAACACTATAACCTACCATGCATGTCATAAGAGGCGGCTAAGGAGAGGGTTTGTGTGGGGCAGGCTACTCCACCATATAGACATTTTTTGCAGCGAAACCCAACCAACTATTAATAAGGAAATAAGCATAACTCAGCCATCCAAGATGAAAGGAGGCTCTTCTATAAGAGGTATGACCTGATGCAGAGAAAGCCGAATGGAGTCTGCATTGCCAGCTTACCTCTTTTCACCTAGGAAAATCTACATAACTGGCCTTGAAATGTTAGAACCATGTTTGAATTGGGAAAAATAAGAGAATTATAGACAGAAAATTATAATATGGGGTGTACATGGAGATAGCTATAAGAGATAGCAAGAGATGAATTTGTTGACAGCCTATGCTTCAATGGGAGATAAAGGCGTTAAAGAAGATTATACACTTGTTACTCCCAGATGTTTGGCCTAAGCCTGAGTTTAAGCTCTAGCAGGGGATGCAGAGGCACTGCTGCCCCAAGGTTTATACTGATTACTACCTTTCTTTATCTCTACATGGGGCATCTTGGGCAGTCAGTAGTTTGCTGAATGAAGGAAGAATCGATCACAACTGAAAACTCAAACTTTGCATGCTACAAGACTGCAAGAGAGTCATAGCAATGTCCCACGGTGATGGTAAACAAGTCTTACACTCATTGCTTGAAGAGAGACGCAGACGTGTTTAAAAGGCACCAGGGCCAGGTTCTATACTGGCCAAGACCTACTGACACGTCCTAGCTGTGTGTCCTGGGCAACAGGTCTCTTCGGGGTCCTGGCTAACGTAGTAGGATCGCTGATTCTTCAGAAGTCGGAGAGTATCTGCCTGCACAGCGAGGAACCACCAGTCTGCACACCAATAAGCTAGACATGGGACAACAGGTACTCACGCAAACCTCAGTCCAGTAAAACATCACGTCGATGTTGTACAACAGGATGTCTTCATCTGACATACAGGACTTCACACTAGAGTTCACAGCCAGCGAACACAAGCAAACAAGCATTGTTCGAAGAGCTCATTAGCATGTTCAGAGGGTGCGGCCTGCCTACTGGAATGGGGAACCAAGTCATCTACAGTCTCCAATTCTAACTCTAATCGGTAGGATTTGAAAGCAAATAAATAAAATTAGTAGGTAGCCAGATGGGACAACAAGCAGCCAGATGGGACAACAAGCAGCCAGATGAGACAACAAGCGAGGTAAAGGCCACATCAGCACTGCTTGCCAGCAGAAGCTGCTCCCAATAAAATCACAGATAACTCAACTATGCAAGATTGGGTGCTTAGCATGGGAACACCATCAAAACAAAAGTTAAAGGCAAGAAGACTTGACGTCATCAACAAGGCTGTATCATAGACTTTATCCTATCTTGCACACACTTTATCTACGGAATGACAAGCCCTCTGCCCAGAACCAGGCTGTACCACAGATTGTATCCTATCTTGCACACTCTATCTACGGAATGACAAGCCCTCTGCCCAGAACCAGGCTGTACCACAGATTGTATCCTATCTTGCACACACTTTATCTACGGAATGACAAGCCCTCTGCCCAGAACCAGGCTGTACCACAGATTGTATCCTATCTTGCACACAATCTACGGAATGACAAGCCCCCTGCCCAGAATGCTGCAGGAAGCACAAACTCTGTAGTTCCAGGAATTATCCCTAGAGGAACTGGAACAACTTTACTCATGGTCTGAATGACGCAGTCCAAAAATGAACCCATGACCTTCAGAGTGTGAGGCATATGGCTTGACCACTTTGCCACGGAAACCCTCTATCAGCACATGTACATAATCACTTTATAGAAAATGGAAGAACAAATGTGTGGAGTAACTGACAAACATATGCTGAATTCCTAGATCAAGATGCAGCGAGAACATTTAAATGTGCTTTATTGCATTCAATATTCAAGGAAAAATTAGTGTATAGAACTAGCTTATTTAAAACAATGTATATGCTAACGTGAACAAATATTTTAACTCACGCAACAAGTTCATACACATCTTCTTTAAGGTACAATAAACAAAAAGGTGAAAGTTTCAATCCCTAAATCTCCAACAAGCTGCATAAATTGATCCTGAATATTTGTAAGCAATGCATAAAATAATACAGTGTTTCAAAATTACATTTGTATTCTGAAGATATCTAGTTTTGTTAATTGTAAACATATGTAAAAATATGTAAACAAAGTTTAGACAGTTGATTAAAAGGACAGATGGCACAGGGAATAATGCCACAGGAGTGTACACAAAATTGACTTTAGTTGTTGCATCGTAATTTTAATTCCTAATGTTCTCTAGCAGCTGGAATGCAACATTTGACCAGCTGTAACTGTCCAACAAAAACCAAACATGTTTAAGTTTAGAATTTCCTGAACTGTGATAGGAAAAGGCAGTCCTGCCAGATATTGCCATTGCGCTGTTAAGCCTTCATATATTCTACTCCACAGCATAATGAGGTGAGTGGGTAATTCCCTTCCTCACCATTTTTCTTCTCTGGACAATTCTCAGACAATAACAAAAATTATCTGATACCCATTTTATGTGGCTGGATGGTTCCATAGCTGCACTGGTCTGAAAAACATCATCCTGCCCTTGATGGAGATTCAACCTGGGCCAATGTCTTGCCAGGCAAATGAACTAACAACTATACAGCTGTGGCTCATAATAAAGCTTTAGTTAGTTAGTTGCATATCCTTTACAGGATGCAGCAGTCAACCCCAGCATTTGTTGGCTGTTTGTGATCTCTTGGCAATCTTATGTTCAGTAGTTTGTCATTGCTTTCTGAATGGCCAGCACCCATACCATTTTATTAAAAAACCCAATGCAGGGCGATCTACTGCCAAATCACCCGGAACTGAGGTTAAAACTTTACACTTGCATAATACTAATATTATTTTTGAAAAAAATACTCCACAGCATAATGAGGTGAGTGGGTAATTCCCTTCCTCACCATTTTTCTTCTCTGGACAATTCTCAGACAATAACAAAAATTATCTGATACCCATTTTATGTGGCTGGATGGTTCCATAGCTGCACTGGTCTGAAAAACATCATCCTGCCCTTGATGGAGATTCAACCTGGGCCAATGTCTTGCCAGGCAAATGAACTAACAACTATACAGCTGTGGCTCATAATAAAGCTTTAGTTAGTTAGTTGCATATCCTTTACAGGATGCAGCAGTCAACCCCAGCATTTGTTGGCTGTTTGTGATCTCTTGGCAATCTTATGTTCAGTAGTTTGTCATTGCTTTCTGAATGGCCAGCACCCATACCATTTTATTAAAAAACCCAATGCAGGGCGATCTACTGCCAAATCACCCGGAACTGAGGTTAAAACTTTACACTTGCATAATACTAATATTATTTTTGAAAAAATCTGTATTTCTCCCCCCCCCCCCCCCCCATTCCACAAACTAGGAAGCTGTGGGAGAAGTGTCTGTATACTCTGTCACAAGAAACTTCTTTTCTATGGTAATTTTTGCACAGCTATCCACAAGCCTTGGCGACGGTATGCGGTCATTCAGCATGATAACCCGCTGGTTCCTCACGTCATACAGCAACATCGTGTCCACTAAAGCTCGAACTGGGCTTGGTCCTGGGATGATGCGCTGACCACCCAAAAGCAGTAGGCAGCCGCGACGGTGGACTAGACCATAGTGGACACAGTCAAAGTTCTGAATGTGGCCCATGACTTTAACACAGTCGGTGCGATGGTCAAACTGAACAATCTTACCATTGTAGAGAATGATGTATGTGCAGTTGTTGCACACTGTAGCCCTCGTTAGTTTACAGGCAAGAGGAAGCTGAGCAATAATGCACGTAGTGTGAGTTTGTGTATCAAAGCACTGAACAGCAGCTGTGTCTGTGCGGTCGTTAGTCTCACCTCCAAATACTAGAATTCTGTCTTTTGTTGCTGTGGCAGAAATGGAACTTACTGGTGTTATCAAGTGTCCCACTTCCACCCACTCACTACAGCCCAGTTCAAACTCTTCTATCGAGCTCTGTACCTTGCATCCCTGCTCAAGCTCACTGTTGTATCCGCCAATGACATAAATTTTGTTGCCACAAGCTGCCATGGCATGTCGTCGCCGTCCACTTTTTAACTTGGCCCGACACTGGGACCACTTGTCTTTCTTGGAGCAATACCGCAGAAAACAAGACTTGTGCAAACCTCCACCGGTGACGAAAATGTCATTGCTGTGAACACATGTGGCAAACTCAATGCCTGGGTCATAAGGTAGAGGTGCTAAACGAAACCATTTGCGGCTATTGAATCCAAATGCAAGGACATTCTTGGATCTGACATAAGGAGGTCTAGAGGACTCTCCTCCAGAAATAACAACCAATACATCTTCATATGTAGAAGTAGTTCTGTATGATGTTACAGGGCTACTGCTGTCATGACGATGTGCTGGCAAGAGCTGAAAATTTTTAGCATGGTCAATATACATATGGCATTCTGTATGCTCCTTCACAAATGTATACTTTCTTAAAATATCAATCAGGAACTGAGGTTTGGTAAGTGGAAGTCTCAAGTAGGGAAAGATGTCCCCCAACAGCTGCCCTCTGACCTCCAGATCATGCTGCACCCATTTAAGAACAGTCTCAACCACAAACTCTTCATTTGGACAATTCAAATCATCTTCTTTGATTATAGATATGAGCTCATCTTTCTCTAGTGTCAAGAAGTAATCCTGTTGAGATATCTTGACAAAGTTTGCTGTGATGAACCTCCAGGCTTGCTGTTTGAGATGAGTGCTGCAATGCCACAGTGCAAGTCGCCACCTTTCAAAGCAGTTGGCGATTGTCAAAGTTCTGCAAATGAACTCTTCGCATCGCTTCTGAAGGCACTCCATCTGAAGCAAGCAAGCAGCCTTGAGAATAGCCTCAGCATTTTCTTCTGTGACAGTATCAGATCCCTTGTAGATGTAATCCAAAATTGCTGCAAATGTGGAGCTTTCTGTACCTTCAATTTTTACAACTCCTGAGACACTTTCTTTCATCCCCGAAGAGAACATTGCATCAAAGTAGGGAGAGATGGCGCACAAGATGACCCTGTGGCATTTGAATGTTCTTTCACCAACAATGATGGTTGTGTCTGAGTGAGCACCTGTGTTGTACAGTTTCTCCAGGCCACATGACATGGCATGGTAGTACTGCTGCAACCAGGACGACACCCCCTCCATGTTAACTGCAGACCAATTTACACTATGCAATTCCCAAGCTGTGATACAAGACTGGTATCTTCAGTAAAAGGGGAAATTCTTTTCAGAAGAAGAACATCTGAAATGAGAAATAAATAATCATTCCTATAAATGTTTAAAACAATAACTGCACTCTAAACAACAATTTTTTGTAAACATATAAGTTGCACATCCTTACTGGACATCGCAGTCAACCCCAGCATTTTTTTTTTTTGCTGTGTGTGATTTATTGGCAAGATTTACATTCAGTAAATTGAACCCCATTGAAGGTGCAGTGATTAGTGTGTTTGCTTGCCGGCCCATTGGTCTAATGTTCAAATACCCATGTGGCAGAAGTTTATAATTGACCTGAGTTCCTAGGTTGACCAAACCTAAACCGGCCACCAGGAGTTGTTCTGGGAAGTAAAGGTGGCCGGCATGATATTGGATACATTAGACGAGACCGAATTTGGAATTTTTTTTTTTTTTAAATTGGAATTGGGATTGATCAACACACCTCTAGGTCTGTAAAAGGGTCCAAAATATCACAAATTAGCCATCTTTAAAGTGCAGCTGGATACTGTTAAAGATTTAACTGACAGCAAAATCTATCTTTTCACACAGCCAGACTTCCCCTGTATTTGCACAGATACCAGTTCTTAATATGGTTCATTACTTTGACTACTGGCTCTCTCAGAGTCATACTACAAACAACTGGAAAGGGAGGTTTAAGCATTAATCTTATCATGATTCTGTCACAAGTCTCTTCTCTTCTAGTATCTTAATATAACTGTATATACAACCAAGATGGAAAAATCCCTTTAAGACAGTTTGGTCTGCAAAGTTGGAGAAGACTGGCACACAAGCATAGGAGACGAAAAGTCTAGGGCTGAGGCCGCCTGGGCATCCAAGACTAAGCTGGATAACATTAAAAGTCGTTGAGTGATTGAGAACTAGACGGGATGCAAGTTACTTTTAGCTACTGATATGGTTGTGTGAAGAATTATTTAAACAACCTCTATCCCTTCAGTATAAAGGGGTGATACAGTAGCCATAATTATATCCACAATGCATTATGTGCTGAACCAATGGTGTTGAAATGTTTTACACTGAGGTAGGTGGGGGTCCAAACCCTTGACATCTATGACAGAAGGGTTACTACGAGGGTGAGTCAATAAGTAAATCGCAAAGTTCTGTGCGATGGCAGATAAATGTAGTTGGTGTTTTCTACAGGTGTCATTAGGTGACAGCAACATCGAACTTTATATTCCTGTTCGTCAGGTGGCGCTAGGTATCTCATGCGTATGCACAGTGCATAAACAAAATGGCGACAGTACTTACGGAGTGTACAACAAAAGAGCAGTGTACTGTTGTGCATTTTCAATGGGCAAAAGGACTGCCTCCAAAGGACATTCATAAGGAAATGCTTCCTCATTATGCTGACAAATGTTTGTCCCGTAAAGTGGTGCATAGCTGGGTAGAAAACATCCTTCTTCACCTTGTGTCCAAAAACTGAAGGTTACGCCATCAGCAGGGAAGGTTATGCTAACAGTGTTCTGAGATTTTCAAGGAGTGCTTTTAACCAATTTCAAGAAGAAAGGTGACAATGTGAATTCTGAATGATACTATGAAGTTCTATCCATGCTTCATGATGCAATTCGAAGAAAACGTCCAGGACTGTTGACTAGAGGAGTGTTGCTTCTTCATGACAATGCCAGACCACATACGACTCGATTAACTCAGGAGAAAATTCACCAACTAAGCTGGGAAGTTCTGGAACATCCACCTTACAGCCCCGACTTAGCCCCTAGAGATTTCCACCTTTTTGGTCCACTGAAAAGCCATCTTGGCAGGAGACATTTCGAGAATGACACCAAAGTTGAATGTGAAGTGAAAACGTAGTTTAGAAAACAGAGAATGCAGTTCTATGCAGCAGGTTTGGGAGGACTGATAAAACGGGATAAGTGCATCAATGTTGGTGGAAATTATGTTGAGAAATAAAGGGACAATGTATGTATAAAAATAAATTGGTTTCAAGTTGTTATCATATTTAGTTATTTTTCTACAGCCATTTGTGGCTTACTTATTGACTTCCCCTCGTACTACACCATATCGCTTTTCATTTCCTTGTTGCTAGAAATCCTACAGCATTTAAAATGTTGCATCTTGAAACAATGCGATACAGTGACAAATGCACATATCTATCATGACTATGAATGCAATTATATAATAAATTACCATTATTGAATATCGGTGGTCATGAAATATCAGAGATTTGATATGCTGATGATATAGTATTTCTATCCATAACACAGAATGGTATAGAACAACTAATAACCTCAACACAAAAGAATAGCGAAAATCACAACCTATATCTTAACATAGCAAAAACAAAGATAATGCATACAGATAAAACTTACGGTGAAAGAAATATATGTTAATGAAGAAAAATTGGAGGCAGTGGAAAATGAATAATATCTTGGGTCATTAATTACCAACAATGGTGACACGATTAAGGAAATTAAAAGACAACTATTTATTGCTCATCAAAAACTAAAACAACTGAATAAATTGTGGAGGGTGACAGATAGAACTACAAAGATCAGATTTTTAAGAGCATGCATCTCTCACATTGCAACATATGCCTGTGAGACCTGGACACTTACTAAACAAGCTGAACAGCGCACAAATGCTTTGGAATATAAATGTTATGAGTATAAATGTTCTAAGAATATCTTAGATACCATCCATCCATCATGTGCCATGCCGGTAAGCGTGGGCGGTCATGTTCTGCCATCTCACTCGATCAACAGAGTCGTGGATCAGTTCCGTGTTTTTGTCTCGACCATGCCACAAGGCCAAGCCATCCAGATACTTGTTTCTAGGTCTTCCCCTTGGTCTGTTCCCCTCGATCTTACCAGCTGTCACCAAGTTCTCCAAATCATTTCTTCTCATAACATGCCCAAAAAATTGTGACTGTCTACGTCTAATGTCTCTGATCAGTTTACGATCTTCATTTGTTTCTTGAAGGACTTGTTCATTGGTCTTTCTGGCTGTCCATGGTATTCTTTGCATTTTCCTCAGAAACCACATTTCTACAGCCATCAGATGTTTTTCAGCCTGGCTGCTCATTGTCCAAGCTTCACATCCATATAAAAGTACAGGTTCTATGTAGCATCTCAACACTCTTTTTCTCGTTTCAATTGACATCTTTTTATTGGTCAGTATGTTTTTCATCTTGCTAAAGGCTACTTTTGCCATGGCGATTCTTGTTCTAATCTCTTCAAGGCATCTCCCATCAGATGTTATTACTGTTCCGAGGTAATTGTACCTATTCACTTGTTGAAGAATATTCCCATTTACTTGTATATTACACTGTGGTATTTCGTTCTTCTTAGTGACGACCATAATCTGTGTCTTTTTACAATTTAATTCTAACCCTTGTTGTTCACTGTGTGTAACAACCGCATCTACTAAATTTTGCAGGTCCTGTTCATTGTCTGCAATCAAGACTGTATCATCTGCATATCTAATGTTATTGATGCATCGTCCCCCAATGTTGATTCCTTCCATATTTTCAATATTTCTGAAAATATTTTCACTGTACAGGGAAAACAGATCTGGAGACATTACACATCCCTGTCTCACACCTCTCTTAATAGGCTGATATTGGCTTACTTCATTATCAACTCTTATGGCAGCTTGTTGTTTCCAATATATGTTTTTTACAAGTCTAAGGTCTTTCCCATCAATTTGTAGATCTTCAAGCATCCTTATCATGTTGACATGTCTCACTTTATCAAAAGCCTTTGTGTAGTCAATGAAGCAAAGGTGTAGATCTTTGTTTACTTCTATAGAACGTTCGATTACGGTTCTCAGTATATACACAGCATTTACTGTACCCTTGCCTACTACAAACCCACATTGTTCTTCTCCTATTTCAGGTTGTATTTTCCTCCTAACTCTTTGCATGATAATTCTTAGCAAAATCTTCGTGATGTGACTCATTATACTAATTGTTCGATGTTGATCACATTCCAAGGCTCCTGATTTCTTTGGGATTGCAATAAATACAGAATTACATAACTCATGAGGTATGTTTCCAGTATCATATATTGTATTAAGCAGACTGGTAACTTTATCTATTCCATATTCTTCTAAAGCATTAATCATTTCTGTTGTGACGCTGTCTGGACCGGGGGTTTTGCCAGATTTCATATGATTAAGAGCATTCTGAACCTCCATCTTCAAAATTGCTGGCCCTTCATTGTTATTTTGAACAATATATTGTTCGTCTCTGCTATCGTCATAAAGGTTTTTCACGTAATCTGACCATACATGTAAAATCTGATCTTTTTCTATTATGACTCTTCCATCTTTTGTCTTTAGGCAGCCTGCTGATGTACGTGTTCTTTAATTAGTAATCTCCTGAATTCTTTTGTGCATTAGTTTCGCATTTTTACTGTTGTGTTGTTTTTCAATTTCTCTGCAATTTTTCTCAAGCCATGTTTCTTTAGCCTCCTTACATAAGGTTCTGACTTTTCTGTGAATTTCTTCATATTTGGCAGGATTATTTTTGTTCTGTCTTCTTGTTTCCATTAGTTGTAAAATTTCTTCAGTCATCCATGTCTTACGGCCAACTTTCTTTACTTTTGGAATAGTTTTTTCTGCTGCACAACTGATTGAATTCTTCAGCATTTCCCATTGATCATCTACATCTTGAAATAGGATCTCTAGATCAGACAATAAATCAAATTTGTTCTTTACTTCTATGTTAAAATTATCTTGTATTTCTTTGTCAGTTTTCAATTTGCACAAGTCATATTTAGGGTTTCCTGCTGTATACTTGACTTTCTTTAACTTTACCCTCAATGTGCCAGTAATTAATCTGTGATCACTGTAACAGTCTGCATTTGGAACTGTTTTTACAACTGTTAATGCATTTCAAAACCTTTTGCTTATCAGGATGTAATCTATCTGGTTTTTAATCCTGCTGTCTGGACTCCTCCATGTCCATAATCTTCTAGGATGTTGTTTAAACCAGGTGTTTCCTACAACCAATTCTTGTTCTTTTGCCCATTCTACAAGTCTGTAACCTCTTTCATTTCTCTCTCCCAAACCATGGTTGCCTACACTGTATCCATCGCTTTGCTTTCCTATTTTTGCGTTGAAATCACCCATTATGATATTTATTTCTGATTTTTGACAGTTCTTCAAAGCAGACTCCATGTCATTATAAAATTCCTCTATACTTTCTTCACTGCTTTCACTTGTTGGGGCATATACTTGAATTACATTTATTTTAAAAGGTCTTCCGTTTAATTTTACTAATAGAACTCTGTCTGACACAGCCCAATATCCTTTGACAGAATTTTATGTTTGCTTATCTAATATAATGGCTACACCTCTTTGCTGTTCTTCTCCCCCCGAGTAAATAATCTTACAATCCTCTCCTGTCCTTATCCCTGCTCCTCTCCATCTCGTTTCCGATATTCCTAATATGTTAATCTTCTCTCTCTCCATTTCTTTTTTGATGTCCTCCAACTTTCCATCTGCATTCATTGTTCTATCTCTTAGATACAGATAAGAACAAATGAATCCATACAAGATCTGAATATTGAAGAAAGTTGGCTACTAAAAACAATAAAACAAAGAAAATGTTAATATTTTGGTTACTTGAAACGTCATGGAAGTTTGGAAAGAACAATAATGGAGGGGTATATGCCTGGGAAGAGAGGAAGAGAAAGACCAAAGAGAAGATGGATGCAGAATGTGGTGGAAGATCTCCAGATGGGTGTATCGGATGAAGGACATGTTTATGGCCACGAAGTTTTCCGGACGGTTGTTACACTTCCGGTAAAATGGCAACGACATGATGCGTTTATTCTTCGGGAGACGCTGTTTAGTGTTTTCCTGTGGATTATGTGATGTTATTTCATATTCATTTATTGGAAGTGTTAAAAAAAAGCCACGGAAGGCAGGTGGTGGATGAAATTGTAAGGGCAGTCGACCGATATTTGTTGGTTATGGTCTCAAGTTTCGCGACGGCAGGCAGAAGATCTTTTTAGTGGGACAATGGCTGTGGTCACCTGGCCAGTATGGTCACTGCCAGGAAGGAGGAAAGCAACAGCAAACTACCTTCTGTAAAAGTGCCTGGTTCATTATGATTCACCTAAAGACAGATCATCGCAAAACAAGGACAGAGACATTAAAATTAGCAACATGGGATGGCGAAAGTAGCCTTTAGCGAGATGAAAAACATACTGACCAATAAAAAGATGTCAACTGAAATGAGAAAAAGAGTGTTGAGAGGATACATAGAGCCTGTTATTTTGTATTGATGTGAAACTTGGACAATGAGCAGTCAAGCTGAAAAACATCTGATGGCTGCAGAAATGTGGTTTCTGAGGAAAATGCAAAGAATACCATGAACAGACAGAAAAACCAATGACCAAGTACTACAGGAGACAAATGAACATCGTAAATTGATTAGAGAATTTAGACGTAGACAGTCAAAATTGTTTGGACATGTTATGAGAAGAAATGGATTGGAGAACTTAGTGACAACTGGTAGACTGGCCTGTCGTGATTTTAAATTTGAGTATTTACTAATGAGACCACCGCCATAGAAAGGCCTTGAGAAATGAAATCTAATGGTACCTCAGTGAGCCTGGATGTCAATTCTAAGTGAAGATATTCACATTTTTGTGTAGGTAGTTCCATATAAAATTATCACATGTTTGCCTTATTATTAGAACTCTTCAGTGTGGCCAGTTATTATCTCCCCTACCGGTTCGGTGATTGTCTCAAACGGGTCTTAGACCGATCTTGAAAACTGACTACAAATATATGTTTCATCATGTTAAATGATAAATAAATAGTAAAAGTATACAAATAAATTATTAATAATCTTTAAACGTGTATTCTCTTTAAGTTTAGTAGTTCAAATTGCAGGATGTTATCCGATTGTGATCGATATTCACGTTGGCCGCCATCTTTGCTTTCCATGAACAAAGACGAAACATGTGAGCAGAAATAATGTTTTTTCTACCGCCATAATTGACCATAATCAATTAAACTTTCCATATAAATGTAAAAATGGGTGCAGACTATGAATATACTTCTAAAAGTATTGTACCATTATTGTACACAATCTTTAAAAAATAAAATTACTTAATTTACGGAAAATAATTAAAGGGAGAGTTTATACATATCTGAAGTATGAATAAACGGATACTTTATACATTGTGAAGTATGAATAAACGGATACTTTATACATAGTTGAAGTATGAGAAAAGGGGTACTTTATACATAGTTGAAGTATGGCTGTTTAAATATCAAGAATAATTTTCCAGATTGGTATCCCCAATACAAATAATTGTGTCCCCAGGTGAGTTCAAGAATTGTTAACTTGCGTTTCTGTACACTTACTGTTTACAACCATCCATCTTTGTTTACATTACTGACCTACTATTTCCTACTATTTATGGCCTGATAATTCAGAATACCATGGACAGACAGAAAAATCAATGACCAAGTACTATAGGAAACAAATTAAAATCGTAAATTGATTAGAGAAATTAGACGTAGACAGTCAAAATTTTTTGGACATGTTATGAGAAGAAATGGATTGGAGAACTTAGTGACAACTGGCAAGATCGAAGGGAACAGACCAAGAGGAAGACCGAGAGGAAAATACCTGGATGGCTTGGCAACATGGCGTGGACGAGACAGGAACACTGAGCTGATCCACGACTCTGGTGATCGAGTGAAATGGCGAGTCATGACCGCCCACGCTTTCCGGCATGGCACATGAATGATTGATTGATTGAATTCCAGTCCAAGCTGACAGTAATATGCGTCACCTCAGAGATACATGATTAGACAATTCAAACACCAGGCTTTCGACTGACTGGCCTGATGAATTAACATATAAACAAGGAAATGCTACGCATATAAAGCACAGGAAAACCTGGTATTTGTGAAGCAGGTTGAAAAGAGAGAGGAGAGAGATAGATAACGAAGATTGTGTGAGAGACAGAGATATGAGAAAGATGTGTTGAAAGACATAAAAAAGTGACAACTTTTATATAATATAAATAAGATAATAAAAGTGACAAAAAAGAAATAACTTCGATAAACAAATATTTTAAAATCAGTTCATAATCATAGTTCCTAATATTTGTTTATTAAAAAGTCGCTTTCACCTAATTAATTGCTGAAGAATTAAAAAGAAAATAGTGTCCGGCAGGAATGGAACCTCCAGCTCCCGCGTATCAGGCAGAGATACTTACCACTGTGCTACTGAGAATACAATTTTTAATCAACAAAAATATATAATATAGCCACTCCCATGTCCCGAAGACGCCACATACGTTAAGTCATGTGACTTGGCAAATCACGTGACCAGCCGGGAAAGTTACCCTATGAATAAAGGGATAATTTATTCAGAGTGGGGTATGAATAGTCACTTCGATAATTAAATGTATTAAAAAGCTATGATAATTTCAACCAATCGCTGTGCACAGAATATTAGACTGACCTTTCCTGGAAAACCCCAGATGACGTCTGTTATTAACACGTGATATTTGAATGAATGAATGACATGGAAAGCATGAATGGTTTGTAGAGAAGCCATTTTTGACGACACAATGGAAAAGTCCGGGGTGACGTGGTACATAACTTCCGGTTCAATTTCGGGTCACGGCACGATGGAAAACCCTACAACTGGCAAGATCGAAGGGAACAGACCAAGGGGAAGACCGAGAAGTAAATACGTGGATGGCATGGTCGAGACAGGAACGTTGAGCTGATCCACGACTCTGGTGATCGAGTGAAATGGCGAGTCATGACCGCCCACGCTTTCCGGCATGGCACATGAATGATTGATTGATTGAATTCCAGTCCAAGCTGACAGTAATATGCGTCACCTCAGAGATACATGATTAGACAATTCAAACACCAGGCTTTCGACTGACTGGCCTGATGAATTAACATATAAACAAGGAAATGCTACGCATATAAAGCACAGGAAAACCTGGTATTTGTGAAGCAGGTTGAAAAGAGAGAGGAGAGAGATAGATAACGAAGATTGTGTGAGAGACAGAGATATGAGAAAGATGTGTTGAAAGACATAAAAAAGTGACAACTTTTATATAATATAAATAAGATAATAAAAGTGACAAAAAAGAAATAACTTCGATAAACAAATATTTTAAAATCAGTTCATAATCATAGTTCCTAATATTTGTTTATTAAAAAGTCGCTTTCACCTAATTAATTGCTGAAGAATTAAAAAGAAAATAGTGTCCGGCAGGAATGGAACCTCCAGCTCCCGCGTATCAGGCAGAGATACTTACCACTGTGCTACTGAGAATACAATTTTTAATCAACAAAAATATATAATATAGCCACTCCCATGTCCCGAAGACGCCACATACGTTAAGTCATGTGACTTGGCAAATCACGTGACCAGCCGGGAAAGTTACCCTATGAATAAAGGGATAATTTATTCAGAGTGGGGTATGAATAGTCACTTCGATAATTAAATGTATTAAAAAGCTATGATAATTTCAACCAATCGCTGTGCACAGAATATTAGACTGACCTTTCCTGGAAAACCCCAGATGACGTCTGTTATTAACACGTGATATTTGAATGAATGAATGACATGGAAAGCATGAATGGTTTGTAGAGAAGCCATTTTTGACGACACAATGGAAAAGTCCGGGGTGACGTGGTACATAACTTCCGGTTCAATTTCGGGTCACGGCACGATGGAAAACCCTACAACTGGCAAGATCGAAGGGAACAGACCAAGGGGAAGACCGAGAAGTAAATACGTGGATGGCATGGTCGAGACAGGAACGTTGAGCTGATCCACGACTCTGGTGATCGAGTGAAATGGCAAATAATGACTGCCCACGCTTTATGGCATGGCACATGATTGATTCTACACATTACTAAATAAAATAAACATCCATTATATGAAACAATAATTCACACTACATTTCCCATATCTCTGAAGGAATTAACAAGAAATTAAACATAAAATATTGGTATAAAATAAATATAAATAACAAATTATGGAATTATGAAATTACAAATTATGAAAAACTTCTCTATTGCCCATTGTTGATTGTATTCTCAGATTTGATATTTATGGCTGTGTACACTCAGTGCTAATGACAGCAAGGGGGAAAATTAAACTAAACTCACGGTCTGACAATAGTCTTCTGTCTCGATCACTTGCTTTGACTGAGTACTTACACAATCACAATTCACAAAACCGACAGTGCCGACACAAATGTGACAAAAAATAATAAATATTAATTATTATATAAATAAAATATAAGTTAAGTATAAGTCCACTTGACTCGCTTCTTTATATAATTAAATGTGCACGCATTAGTGTATTTACTTTATACTTACCTGGCATTAAGTAACTTCAAGATAATGTAAGTAGATCGATGCAAATCTTAACTTAAGTGCTACATTTTGTTTAATTTTGTAGAAACAAACCATTTGCGTTTCCCTACAGATTACATGCCGGTAAGCGTGGGCGGTCATGTTCTGCCATCTCACTCGATCAACAGAGTCGTGGATCAGTTCCGTGTTTTTGTCTCGACCATGCCACAAGGCCAAGCCATCCAGATACTTGTTTCTAGGTCTTCCCCTTGGTCTGTTCCCCTCGATCTTACCAGCTGTCACCAAGTTCTCCAAATCATTTCTTCTCATAACATGCCCAAAAAATTGTGACTGTCTACGTCTAATGTCTCTGATCAGTTTACGATCTTCATTTGTTTCTTGAAGGACTTGTTCATTGGTCTTTCTGGCTGTCCATGGTATTCTTTGCATTTTCCTCAGAAACCACATTTCTACAGCCATCAGATGTTTTTCAGCCTGGCTGCTCATTGTCCAAGCTTCACATCCATATAAAAGTACAGGTTCTATGTAGCATCTCAACACTCTTTTTCTCGTTTCAATTGACATCTTTTTATTGGTCAGTATGTTTTTCATCTTGCTAAAGGCTACTTTTGCCATGGCGATTCTTGTTCTAATCTCTTCAAGGCATCTCCCATCAGATGTTATTACTGTTCCGAGGTAATTGTACCTATTCACTTGTTGAAGAATATTCCCATTTACTTGTATATTACACTGTGGTATTTCGTTCTTCTTAGTGACGACCATAATCTGTGTCTTTTTACAATTTAATTCTAACCCTTGTTGTTCACTGTGTGTAACAACCGCATCTACTAAATTTTGCAGGTCCTGTTCATTGTCTGCAATCAAGACTGTATCATCTGCATATCTAATGTTATTGATGCATCGTCCCCCAATGTTGATTCCTTCCATATTTTCAATATTTCTGAAAATATTTTCACTGTACAGGGAAAACAGATCTGGAGACATTACACATCCCTGTCTCACACCTCTCTTAATAGGCTGATATTGGCTTACTTCATTATCAACTCTTATGGCAGCTTGTTGTTTCCAATATATGTTTTTTACAAGTCTAAGGTCTTTCCCATCAATTTGTAGATCTTCAAGCATCCTTATCATGTTGACATGTCTCACTTTATCAAAAGCCTTTGTGTAGTCAATGAAGCAAAGGTGTAGATCTTTGTTTACTTCTATAGAACGTTCGATTACGGTTCTCAGTATATACACAGCATTTACTGTACCCTTGCCTACTACAAACCCACATTGTTCTTCTCCTATTTCAGGTTGTATTTTCCTCCTAACTCTTTGCATGATAATTCTTAGCAAAATCTTCGTGATGTGACTCATTATACTAATTGTTCGATGTTGATCACATTCCAAGGCTCCTGATTTCTTTGGGATTGCAATAAATACAGAATTACATAACTCATGAGGTATGTTTCCAGTATCATATATTGTATTAAGCAGACTGGTAACTTTATCTATTCCATATTCTTCTAAAGCATTAATCATTTCTGTTGTGACGCTGTCTGGACCGGGGGTTTTGCCAGATTTCATATGATTAAGAGCATTCTGAACCTCCATCTTCAAAATTGCTGGCCCTTCATTGTTATTTTGAACAATATATTGTTCGTCTCTGCTATCGTCATAAAGGTTTTTCACGTAATCTGACCATACATGTAAAATCTGATCTTTTTCTATTATGACTCTTCCATCTTTTGTCTTTAGGCAGCCTGCTGATGTACGTGTTCTTTAATTAGTAATCTCCTGAATTCTTTTATGCATTAGTTTCGCATTTTTACTGTTGTGTTGTTTTTCAATTTCTCTGCAATTTTTCTCAAGCCATGTTTCTTTAGCCTCCTTACATAAGGTTCTGACTTTTCTGTGAATTTCTTCATATTTGGCAGGATTATTTTTGTTCTGTCTTCTTGTTTCCATTAGTTGTAAAATTTCTTCAGTCATCCATGTCTTACGGCCAACTTTCTTTACTTTTGGAATAGTTTTTTCTGCTGCACAACTGATTGAATTCTTCAGCATTTCCCATTGATCATCTACATCTTGAAATAGGATCTCTAGATCAGACAATAAATCAAATTTGTTCTTTACTTCTATGTTAAAATTATCTTGTATTTCTTTGTCAGTTTTCAATTTGCACAAGTCATATTTAGGGTTTCCTGCTGTATACTTGACTTTCTTTAACTTTACCCTCAATGTGCCAGTAATTAATCTGTGATCACTGTAACAGTCTGCATTTGGAACTGTTTTTACAACTGTTAATGCATTTCAAAACCTTTTGCTTATCAGGATGTAATCTATCTGGTTTTTAATCCTGCTGTCTGGACTCCTCCATGTCCATAATCTTCTAGGATGTTGTTTAAACCAGGTGTTTCCTACAACCAATTCTTGTTCTTTTGCCCATTCTACAAGTCTGTAACCTCTTTCATTTCTCTCTCCCAAACCATGGTTGCCTACACTGTATCCATCGCTTTGCTTTCCTATTTTTGCGTTGAAATCACCCATTATGATATTTATTTCTGATTTTTGACAGTTCTTCAAAGCAGACTCCATGTCATTATAAAATTCCTCTATACTTTCTTCACTGCTTTCACTTGTTGGGGCATATACTTGAATTACATTTATTTTAAAAGGTCTTCCGTTTAATTTTACTAATAGAACTCTGTCTGACACAGCCCAATATCCTTTGACAGAATTTTATGTTTGCTTATCTAATATAATGGCTACACCTCTTTGCTGTTCTTCTCCCCCCGAGTAAATAATCTTACAATCCTCTCCTGTCCTTATCCCTGCTCCTCTCCATCTCGTTTCCGATATTCCTAATATGTTAATCTTCTCTCTCTCCATTTCTTTTTTGATGTCCTCCAACTTTCCATCTGCATTCATTGTTCTATCTCTTAGATACAGATAAGAACAAATGAATCCATACAAGATCTGAATATTGAAGAAAGTTGGCTACTAAAAACAATAAAACAAAGAAAATGTTAATATTTTGGTTACTTGAAACGTCATGGAAGTTTGGAAAGAACAATAATGGAGGGGTATATGCCTGGGAAGAGAGGAAGAGAAAGACCAAAGAGAAGATGGATGCAGAATGTGGTGGAAGATCTCCAGATGGGTGTATCGGATGAAGGACATGTTTATGGCCACGAAGTTTTCCGGACGGTTGTTACACTTCCGGTAAAATGGCAACGACATGATGCGTTTATTCTTCGGGAGACGCTGTTTAGTGTTTTCCTGTGGATTATGTGATGTTATTTCATATTCATTTATTGGAAGTGTTAAAAAAAAGCCACGGAAGGCAGGTGGTGGATGAAATTGTAAGGGCAGTCGACCGATATTTGTTGGTTATGGTCTCAAGTTTCGCGACGGCAGGCAGAAGATCTTTTTAGTGGGACAATGGCTGTGGTCACCTGGCCAGTATGGTCACTGCCAGGAAGGAGGAAAGCAACAGCAAACTACCTTCTGTAAAAGTGCCTGGTTCATTATGATTCACCTAAAGACAGATCATCGCAAAACAAGGACAAAGACATTAAAATTAGCAACATGGGATGGCGAAAGTAGCCTTTAGCGAGATGAAAAACATACTGACCAATAAAAAGATGTCAACTGAAATGAGAAAAAGAGTGTTGAGAGGATACATAGAGCCTGTTATTTTGTATTGATGTGAAACTTGGACAATGAGCAGTCAAGCTGAAAAACATCTGATGGCTGCAGAAATGTGGTTTCTGAGGAAAATGCAAAGAATACCATGAACAGACAGAAAAACCAATGACCAAGTACTACAGGAGACAAATGAACATCGTAAATTGATTAGAGAATTTAGACGTAGACAGTCAAAATTGTTTGGACATGTTATGAGAAGAAATGGATTGGAGAACTTAGTGACAACTGGTAGACTGGCCTGTCGTGATTTTAAATTTGAGTATTTACTAATGAGACCACCGCCATAGAAAGGCCTTGAGAAATGAAATCTAATGGTACCTCAGTGAGCCTGGATGTCAATTCTAAGTGAAGATATTCACATTTTTGTGTAGGTAGTTCCATATAAAATTATCACATGTTTGCCTTATTATTAGAACTCTTCAGTGTGGCCAGTTATTATCTCCCCTACCGGTTCGGTGATTGTCTCAAACGGGTCTTAGACCGATCTTGAAAACTGACTACAAATATATGTTTCATCATGTTAAATGATAAATAAATAGTAAAAGTATACAAATAAATTATTAATAATCTTTAAACGTGTATTCTCTTTAAGTTTAGTAGTTCAAATTGCAGGATGTTATCCGATTGTGATCGATATTCACGTTGGCCGCCATCTTTGCTTTCCATGAACAAAGACGAAACATGTGAGCAGAAATAATGTTTTTTCTACCGCCATAATTGACCATAATCAATTAAACTTTCCATATAAATGTAAAAATGGGTGCAGACTATGAATATACTTCTAAAAGTATTGTACCATTATTGTACACAATCTTTAAAAAATAAAATTACTTAATTTACGGAAAATAATTAAAGGGAGAGTTTATACATATCTGAAGTATGAATAAACGGATACTTTATACATTGTGAAGTATGAATAAACGGATACTTTATACATAGTTGAAGTATGAGAAAAGGGGTACTTTATACATAGTTGAAGTATGGCTGTTTAAATATCAAGAATAATTTTCCAGATTGGTATCCCCAATACAAATAATTGTGTCCCCAGGTGAGTTCAAGAATTGTTAACTTGCGTTTCTGTACACTTACTGTTTACAACCATCCATCTTTGTTTACATTACTGACCTACTATTTCCTACTATTTATGGCCTGATAATTCAGAATACCATGGACAGACAGAAAAATCAATGACCAAGTACTATAGGAAACAAATTAAAATCGTAAATTGATTAGAGAAATTAGACGTAGACAGTCAAAATTTTTTGGACATGTTATGAGAAGAAATGGATTGGAGAACTTAGTGACAACTGGCAAGATCGAAGGGAACAGACCAAGAGGAAGACCGAGAGGAAAATACCTGGATGGCTTGGCAACATGGCGTGGACGAGACAGGAACACTGAGCTGATCCACGACTCTGGTGATCGAGTGAAATGGCGAGTCATGACCGCCCACGCTTTCCGGCATGGCACATGAATGATTGATTGATTGAATTCCAGTCCAAGCTGACAGTAATATGCGTCACCTCAGAGATACATGATTAGACAATTCAAACACCAGGCTTTCGACTGACTGGCCTGATGAATTAACATATAAACAAGGAAATGCTACGCATATAAAGCACAGGAAAACCTGGTATTTGTGAAGCAGGTTGAAAAGAGAGAGGAGAGAGATAGATAACGAAGATTGTGTGAGAGACAGAGATATGAGAAAGATGTGTTGAAAGACATAAAAAAGTGACAACTTTTATATAATATAAATAAGATAATAAAAGTGACAAAAAAGAAATAACTTCGATAAACAAATATTTTAAAATCAGTTCATAATCATAGTTCCTAATATTTGTTTATTAAAAAGTCGCTTTCACCTAATTAATTGCTGAAGAATTAAAAAGAAAATAGTGTCCGGCAGGAATGGAACCTCCAGCTCCCGCGTATCAGGCAGAGATACTTACCACTGTGCTACTGAGAATACAATTTTTAATCAACAAAAATATATAATATAGCCACTCCCATGTCCCGAAGACGCCACATACGTTAAGTCATGTGACTTGGCAAATCACGTGACCAGCCGGGAAAGTTACCCTATGAATAAAGGGATAATTTATTCAGAGTGGGGTATGAATAGTCACTTCGATAATTAAATGTATTAAAAAGCTATGATAATTTCAACCAATCGCTGTGCACAGAATATTAGACTGACCTTTCCTGGAAAACCCCAGATGACGTCTGTTATTAACACGTGATATTTGAATGAATGAATGACATGGAAAGCATGAATGGTTTGTAGAGAAGCCATTTTTGACGACACAATGGAAAAGTCCGGGGTGACGTGGTACATAACTTCCGGTTCAATTTCGGGTCACGGCACGATGGAAAACCCTACAACTGGCAAGATCGAAGGGAACAGACCAAGGGGAAGACCGAGAAGTAAATACGTGGATGGCATGGTCGAGACAGGAACGTTGAGCTGATCCACGACTCTGGTGATCGAGTGAAATGGCAAATAATGACTGCCCACGCTTTATGGCATGGCACATGATTGATTCTACACATTACTAAATAAAATAAACATCCATTATATGAAACAATAATTCACACTACATTTCCCATATCTCTGAAGGAATTAACAAGAAATTAAACATAAAATATTGGTATAAAATAAATATAAATAACAAATTATGGAATTATGAAATTACAAATTATGAAAAACTTCTCTATTGCCCATTGTTGATTGTATTCTCAGATTTGATATTTATGGCTGTGTACACTCAGTGCTAATGACAGCAAGGGGGAAAATTAAACTAAACTCACGGTCTGACAATAGTCTTCTGTCTCGATCACTTGCTTTGACTGAGTACTTACACAATCACAATTCACAAAACCGACAGTGCCGACACAAATGTGACAAAAAATAATAAATATTAATTATTATATAAATAAAATATAAGTTAAGTATAAGTCCACTTGACTCGCTTCTTTATATAATTAAATGTGCACGCATTAGTGTATTTACTTTATACTTACCTGGCATTAAGTAACTTCAAGATAATGTAAGTAGATCGATGCAAATCTTAACTTAAGTGCTACATTTTGTTTAATTTTGTAGAAACAAACCATTTGCGTTTCCCTACAGATATTGCCAGATCTGGTCTACTAAACAACACGGATGTGCTGTTTTCTTGGGCATGCGTACTGCACGTGCCAAAAGATAAATATAGACTACTAGCTGACACGGCCCGGCTTCGCCCAGACTCTGGTGGGGAGCATCTCATTTAATTCATATAAGTAGTCATATAAGCTCCGGTTCCCGACTGTCTGTCTGTCTGTCTGTCTATCTATCTGTCTGTCTGTCTGTCTGTCTGTCTGACCCGGCCCAGCCCATGGTGGAGAGCATCTCATTTAAATCATATAAGTAGTCATATAAGATCCCGTTCCCGACTATCTGTATGTCTGTCTGTCTTGGGTAAATGGAGGAGGGAGGAGGAAGAGGGAGGTGGAGGAGGGAAGAGGAGGGAGGAGGAGGAGGGAGGAGACAGGAGGAATAGGAGGGAGGAGGAGGGATTAGGAAGAGGAGGGAGGAGTAGGGTGGAGGAGGAGGGGGAGGAGGAGGGAGGAGGAAGAGGGAGAAGGAGGGAGGAGGAGATCGCAGGAGGAGGAGGAGGAGGAGAGGGAGGAGGAGGAGGGAGAGGGAGGAGGAGGGAGGAGGAGGAGAGAGTAGGCGGAGGGAGGAGGTGGAGGGAGCAGGAAGAGGGAGGAAGAGGGAGGAGGAAGAGGGAGGAGAAGGAGGAGGGAGGAGTAGAGAGCGGGAGGAGGGAGGAGGCGGAGGGAGGAAGAGGGAGGAGGAAGAGGGAGAAGGAGGAGGGAGGAGAAGGAGGGAAGAGGATGAGAGGGAGGAGGAGGAAGAGGGAGGAGGAGGAATGTGAAGGGAGGAGGAGGGAGGAGGTAGAGGGAGGAGGAGGAGGAGGGAGGAGGGATGAGGAGGAAGAGGGAGGAGGAGGAATGTGAAGGGAGGAGGAGGGAGGAGGTAGAGAGAGGAGGAGGAGGGAGGAGGAGAATGGAGGAGGAGGGATAAGGAGGAGAGGGAGGAGGAGGGGGAGGAGGGGGAGGAGGAGGGAGGAAGAAGGAGGAGGGAGGAAGACGGATGAGGGGGAGGAGAGAGGGGTAGGAGGGGGAGGAGGAGAAGGGAGGAGAAGGGAGGAGGAGGAGGGAGCAGGAGGAAGGAGGAGGGAGGAGGAGGAGGAAGAGGGAGGAGGAGGGAGGAGGAAGAGAGAGGAGGGAGGAGGAAGAGAGAGGAGGGAGGAGGAGGGAGGAAGAGATAGGCGGAGAGAGGAGGAGGAGGGAGGAGGAGGAGGAGTAGGGATGAATAGGAGGGAGGAGAAGGGAGGAGGAGGGATTAAGAGAAAGAGGGGGGAAAGGGGAGAAGGAGGAGGGAGGAGGGAGGAGGAGGAGGAAGAGGGATGAGGAGGGAGGAGGGAGGATGAGGAGGAGGGAGGACGAGGAGGGAGGATGGTGAAGGAGGAGGAGGAGGAGGGAGGAGGGTGAAGGAGGAGGAGGAGGGGGAGGAGGGAGGGGGAGGAGGAGGGAGAAGGAGGAGGAGGGAGGAGGGAGGAGGAGAACGTAGGTGGGGGAGGATGAGAAGGGAGGAGGGAGAGGGAGGAGGGAGGAGGAGGAGAGAGGAGGAGGGAGGAGGTGGAGGGAGAAGGAGGAGGGAGGAAGAGGTAGAAGGAGGAGGGAGAAGGAGGGAGGAGGAGACAGGAGGAATAGGAGGGAGGAGGAGGGATTAGGAAGAGGAGGGAGGAGTAGGGTGGAGGAGGAGGGGGAGGAGGAGGAAGAGGGAGAAGGAGGGAGGAGGAGAGAGGAGGAGGAGGAGGGAGAGGGAGGAGGAGGGAGGAGGAGGAGAGAGTAGGCGGAGGGAGGAGGCGGAGGGAGCAGGAAGAGGGAGGAAGAGGGAGGAGGAAGAGGGAGAAGGAGGGAGGAGAAGGAGGAGGGAGGAGGAAGGAGGAGTAGAGAGTGGGAGGAGGGAGGAGGCGGAGGGAGGAAGAGGGAGGAGGAAGAGGGAGAAGGGAGGAGGAGGGAGGAGGTAGTAGGATGATTGATTGCCATCCCACCAGGTTAATATGTTATCGCGGACCTCAGAGAGAAGTGTCTATGTAGAAGACCATTTCCTGGACGTACGTATTTTGGGAGGGGGAGGAGGGAGGAGGGAGGAGGAGGAAGAAGAAAAAAAAACTACGACAGTTGGCATCTCTGGAATGAAAGGAAGGCGTGTAGAAAATTTCATCTCAATCGGATGGGCCGTTCGCGAGCGTATAAAGGACATACGGAGATACATAAATACATACAGAGATACGCTCCTTTTTTATATATAAGATGTCAGACCAAAAGTTGCCATTCTAGATATTTTATATCCAGATCTAGAGGTTTTTGCCGGCGTCTGGATACTATTTTCTGACGTTTGGATGCTGGATGCAATTCTAGATACTTTTCATTTGGAGTCGGATATTGATTGATTGATTGATTGACTTAGGAACCGACATCACAGCATTCGGGACATTCCCATAAGCGCTCCGTCCCCATCCTCAGCAGCTGGAGTCGGATATTTTGAATACTTTTTACTTTTCTTTCGGTGTCATTTACCCATTTTATGTTTGGTCTGAACGCGCGTAAATTATGGTAACAGCCATTATTTAATCTTTGAACTAACTTGGGTCAACGCTCAACAATCTGGCAACCCCCCCCCCCCCCCTTCCGGTTTGGTCAGTAAAGATTTAAACTTAAAGAATTTGGCCGCAATTGGAACCGATAATGCATCGTAATGGTCTGTATCAATCATGGCGTGTATGCAAAAATTGAAGGAAGATATCCCATCTTTCATCCTCATAAAATGTGCATGTCATTCCTTGCAGCTAGCATTATCACATGCCTCATCAGTCAGAATGTTTACCAAGGAATTTGGAATTCCTTATTGCAGAAACACATAACTGGTTCTCCAAATCATATGTCAGATAACAGCAATATAATAATTTATATAAAGCATTAAATGATAGTTCCTCACCACTGAAAATTCTGTCATATTGCAAAACTAGATGGTTATCAATTCAACCAGCTGTTGAAGTAATTGTGAACCGATGGTTGGAGTTGAAGACACACTTCGAAATAACAAGACAAAATGAAAAGTGCTACACAGCTGAAATACTATATGGAATGTACAGTGATGAACCCATTTTAAATGAAGTGCAAAAAGTTAATAAACTATTTGAATCTCAAAATGTTGATAAAGTTAAATTACTTGACGACCTCACTTTGCTATTTCACTCAATTGATAAAAGACTTATATTGCCAACTTGTAAAGCTGACTTGTTCACTTGCACTATAGAGAGCTATTTGGCTCCCAAGCCATACCTGGGATACCACATCGAATCAAAAATTGATGGTTTAAAAACAAAAGGATTGTTAACAGAAAATGAAGAGAACAACTTAAGAAAGCGTTGTCAAGATTTTCTTGTCTCATTATTCAATCAACTGAAGCAGAGACTTCCTGAAAATTTAGATGTATTGAAAAATATTTCACTCTTTTCTATTAACAACATACCTCAGCCAGTAAAGGACATACCTAAATATTGTCAAGTTCTTAAATTTTTAGGGGCTACTGATAATAGTGTGGCGGAAGCAGAATATTAGTTAACAAAAATAAATTTGTTTGACTGGACAAACAAAACAGAAACTGAAGCTTTTTAGAGTGAAGTAAGACAATTTAAAGATGTCTCAGGTAACAGTCCATTCTGTGAGCTCTTTGAATGTGCGATGTCTGCCATGATACTACCCCATTCAAATGCTGATGCGGAAAGAGTTTTCAGTACTGTGAATTATACTGTCACAGTCCTGCACTCAGGCAAACCTCATCTGTACCTCACAAATAATAATAATATGCACAGATGTTTTCTCTACAATATTTATTCAGGCAAGCCTGACAATTCTCTAAGGCGTTCTTTGCCTGTACATAAATAGAGAATACTTATTAATCACATTACACAATGTATGAATTCACAACACACTCTCGCTAAACATTGCATGCGTTCATAGACAATAACTTAGAACCACGTCCAGTCAGAAAGCCGTCTGTCCCCCGTCTGTCTTAACTCAGCTCGCAGCTTGCCTACCCGGTCAATCTCCCTCGTGGGGTGCGTGCTAATCCCTTTGCACGCAGCACTATCGTCTCTGCCTTCTAGAGTTCTGTTATACTTCACGTTGTCACGTCTACGTCTGCCCGCCCCCTACCCCTGGGTCGGTCCCTCTATTGTCCTAACTATAACACGTTAGTGTTCCCACCCGAGTCTAGTCATATCTATTATTATGTCCTGGCAAGGGTGCTGTTTCTATTCAGTCTATACCTTTATAGACGTCCTGTCTCTATGTCCTATAAGTCCTCACCTCTCTACTGTCACTAGTCTGTCTCAGTACAGTGTAGGACCTTGACATTCTCCCGTCGTCCGACGTATTGCGTCACTAGATTAATGTAGTAGGTTTGACGCAATGTCGTCGTAGCATATAAAATTAGTCTGATCTAATTTAGTCAAGGGGTACACTGTTCTAATCTACGGTCCACTTCTGTCTTTCAATAAGTTTGGCCACAAGTTGTTGTATCCAGCCACTGGTTATAGATCAGCTTCACCCATCTCCACTCTAAACAAGAGTCACTATATTACTCTCTTGGGAGCTGTGTTGAACCAGGGCGCGTTAACACAACTCAGCCCCTCAAAATATTGATTGACCAATATCCCAAAACAAATTGCTCCTGTTAAGGATGCAATACATGAATATAATTCATGGCTCCCGTGAAATGTACTTCCACTTCTCTTGTTAGTTGTGTGTATGCTGATGTTAGCTATCTTGCTTTCGCGTGTAGCTAAATATTCACCTTGCCCTCCCACTCACTGCGAGTCTGTGGTGTCCCTTTGATCAAGTGTTCCGTCCCTTTGAAATCAACTGCTGTTTGTAAATTTATCTGTTTGTATTCCTGGTTGTCTGCGTGTAAATCTTTAATTTATATGTGTTGCAATTAGGAACATAACCCTATGCCTATAATTGATGTATTAAGGTTTTCGAGCATCACGGATAGGCCAATGTTCGTCATAAAGTAATGCGTATGCTTAATTCATGACGCATTTCGCCGATCTGGGATCCTAGAAACCAACTATTGCTTCAATGCAATAGTGTCTGTAACATACATGAAACTACACACATCACATGGTTTACACAGCGGATGCGGACGAGTCATAAAAACAAATGTGTGCGAAAAAATGCACAAATATTCATTCCAATATTTTACTTCTCTCATTCGTCCGTTTACTCATCTCATTCTTCACTTTCTCGCACAATGTCAATTTTTTTTTTTTTTTTATGTTTTTGTAATGAAAAATTAAAATGGGCTCGTTTTAAACAATACGGAGCCGAAAATAAAGTAGACTTCTCTATCACTTTGTTATATACAATTTTGAATGTGTTGCATAAGGCAATACAGTGAAAGCTAACTAAATGTAAATGTTTCTAACTAATGTAATGTCCAATTGGTTATAACAGTCAATAAATTGACGGTGTCTAACGTTACTATCATTCTACACCATGATGCTTAAGGAACTAACTAAGGTATATAATCTAAGTTTAAAAAAAGAACTACTAAGGGAAGTAAGTTAACTAAATGTTGGTCTATGATGTAAAGTAAAAAAAAAAATACGTTATTAAATAAATAGAGGATGTTATTAACTTAAATAATGCAACTAATCTATTTAAGTAAATGATAATTGAAATAAACAAGATAATTTAAATTAAGTAAATGAATAATGACTGATGTTAAATCTAAGTATATAATTAAATAAACTATCAATGTGTGGATGTTTCTAAGGGAAGGTAATTAACTAAATTAAACACTTTAAAAAAAATGTGTTAGTTCCCTTAAATAAATTAATATCAATGTTTCTAAATCTATTTCTAAATTAATCTATTTTATTTCTAACTCAATCTAAATATATTACCTCGCCGTTTTAATTGGCTTCATTGGTAGTAGTCTCAATAGAGAACTATTTAATCTAATTTAATTATCTAAATATACGTAAAATATACATTTATAACTATAAAACTACTGTAAAGGTGTCTAATCTAATTAAATAATAATATAGCTGGAATTGTTTTAAATAAGCTCACAGTTGGAATATTAGTGGTTCTTCTATTACTACTAGTTCTACTACAATGAACCCCTAAATAGCTTTAATGCAACTTCGTTAAAATACTATAATAATAATATTACATACATGTTATCTGCACAGACATGTTATACAATCACTAAACTAACTAACTAATTGTAGGTCCAGGCGATGGTGATCACGATGTGTCGTTCCTCTGGGTTCTTCCTTACAATCGTCTATATACAATGTTAATTGCACTCTAAGTGACTCTGTAGCGTATCATAGAATGTTCACCATAGTATCACAGTTTATCTGTCCTAGTAGACTCTCTAAATGTAATGTACTTGGTATATGGCATTACTAGAGTTCGTGGTAAGTTCACGTGTTAATATCTACATTGTCTTATCTTTTACCACTACTAGCACAGTACATATGTGAGCTACTTAGTGCTTAATGCAGATACCTATGGCAGTGCTACATCTGCCTTCTCCATCACTTCAATACCTGATGGTCTCGTTTAAAAGGTCTGCAAGGTTATTATTACTTCCTTTAATGTGTTTAATGCTGAAGGAGTAATTCTGGAGAATCAAAGCCCAGCGATAGATTCTGTTGTTTTTCGGCTGACCTTTGTCCATAATTAAAGGGGGGGGGGGAGTTGTCGGTCTCTATAATGAAGTGAGTTCCAGCTAAGTATGTATGAAGCTTAGTTATACAATACACAATAGCGAGAGCTTCCACCTGAGACACATCATACCGTGATTCAGCTGTGGTAAGCTTACGGCTCAGATACAAGATAGGATGGAGGATCTTTTCGTGTTCTTGGAGTAGTACACCAGAGATCGTTGTTGCACTGGCGTCATATCTAAGACTATATTGTAACTCAGGGTTAGGCAAGCGTAAGATGGGAACTCTGCTGAACATGTACTTTAATTCTGACATAGCATTCTGTAAAATAGCATCTTGAACGTTTATCTTCGCAGAGGATTTTAATAGGTCCGAAAATACACACGTTATTTGTGCCAAATTGGGGATAAATTTGCTGTAATAATTTACTAGTCCCAGCAAGCTTCTTACTTGCTTTTTTGTTGTTGGAATAGTAAGATTCAAAATTTTAGTAATAATTATGTTGTCGGTCTTTAACTGGCCATTGGAAATTGTGTGGCCAAGAAAATCTATCTCCTCCAACGCCAACTCGACTTTTGCCGGTTTTACTGTCAGTCCAAACAACTTTATTCTGTCGAAAACGAGTCTTAAAGTTTGTAGACGTGTTGTCCAGTCTGTCGTATGGATGCATATGTCATCAATGTATGTCTGCACATTTATTACTCCATGAAGAAGTTCCCTAGTGAGGCGAACAAAAGTGGCAGGTGCGTTTCGAAGTCCAAAAGGAAGAAAAAGCCACTCATAAAGCCCTAAAGGTGTAGCAAATGCAGTAAGATGAACAGAATGTTTCTCCATCGGGATCTGCCAGTATCCTTTCGTCAGGTCGAGTTTAGAAAAAATGATAGATGCTGACATATTTAGGATCAGATTGTCACATGATGGGATAGGCTCTGCGTCAACTTTAGTGATAGAATTTAATTTCCTGTAATCTATGCAGAGTCTCAAGGTGGAATCCTTCTTTTTTTTTCCAGAACTATTGGAAATGAATACTCAGACTGGGATTTCTGGATTATCCCACAGGCTTCTAAGCTAAGAATTTCTTTGTCTAAATTTTCCCTATAGTTCAAAGGGATAGAATAAGGTCGACATTTTATTGGAGTATCATCTAGGAGAACAATGGAGTGTTGTATCCTATCTGTCCTACCTGGTGTGTCTGAGAAAATTTCCTTGTATTCTGTTAGTAATGCTGTTGTTTGCTGTTTCTGTTCGTCTGTCATAGTAGGCCCTAAATGTATGTTGCTAAATGTTGTGTTGCTTTCTACCGTCGGTACTGGTAATTCAAAGTCATCTTCTTCTGTTTGGTTAATGACTGTGGCTGAAATGAGTTCGTCTCCTATATCGTTCACTAATGTGTTTGTTATTTGTTCGTCTGACGTCTGGTTCATTGGTATGGTTGCGTCCTGTTGGTCTTCAGTCTCCTGTTGTTGTCTCATGTAATACGGTTTTAACATATTGATATGAAATATCTTGAGTTTGTTGCTCAAGGATATCTCATAGTCAACCTCTGAAATCTTTCTCACCACTTTAAATGGCCCTTGCCATGAAGTCAATAACAAATCACTCTTATCCGGCAATAGTAACAAAACATCCTGATTGGGCTCAAGTTGCAAGGTTTTTGCACCTTTATTAGCGTAATGCCGATACACCTCACCCTTCTGTTCCAAAGATGTTTTAGCTAAGACACATGCTTTCATGATTTTATCACGTGTCTCTGTGACTACCTCGTATGGTGATAGATGTTGTGGGGTATCCGAGGTGTCTGTTATCATCTGATGGTAGATTTGAAGGGGTCCTCTTGGGTTCGCCCCGTAAACTAACTCAAACGGTGAGAAATCCGTACTCGCCTGCGGGACTTCTCGGTAAGCAAACAGCACTGTTGGCAACAGTGTATCCCAGTCAGTTGGGTTCTCTGCTGTTACTTTTGCAAGCATTTGTTTCAGGTCTCCATTAAGTTTCTCCACGATACCATTCGCCGCTGGTCGATATGGACTTGTGAAACATTGCTTGATTCCTAACAATTTTGTAAGAGCTTGCGTCGCAGCTGATATAAACTGAGTTCCCCGGTCGGATAGAATGGTTTTAGGGAACCCGAAGCGGGAGAATAGGTGTAGAAAAACGTTCGCTACATCTTTGGAACTGATGTATTTTAAGGGCACAGCTTCTGGCCACCGGGAACAAAAATCAACAAGAGTTAAAATATAGCGATTTGCTTTAGTGGATACATGATTAAGTGGTCCAACTATGTCTACAGATACACACTCAAAAGGTCGAGAGGCTAGAATGGTGGGTTGTACCTCTGCTGTGACATGTTTACCTTTCTTAACTAGGTGTTGACATATCGTACAGGATCGACAGTATTGTTTTATGTCGCTACAAAACTTCGGCCAGTAAAAATGTGCTAACACTCTGGCTCTGGTCTTTTCGTACCCCATATGGCCAGCAAACGGCGAATCGTGTGCGATTCGTAAGATTGTTGGACGGTGTTTCGTTGGAAGAACCGTTTGCTGGACTTCTAGGTTATTCCTTTTGTATAGTCGTGTTAGAATTTCATTCTTTAGTTTAAACTTCCATGATGCATTCTTCGTACTTTTTGGTTTAAGACCCAACAATTTAAAATACGGAGCTATCGATGGATCAGCGCGTTGCGCTCGTATGAACTCTTGTGTGGTGTTGTTGTCCACTGTACCACTGGGTGAGGTCAGATGTAATCTTTCTATTTGTATGTCGTCCTGTTCTTTACTAGTTTTCGACCTAGTAATTGCATTAGCCTGTTGTAAAAAGGTTTCTCTCCAGGCTGTTATCTCGTCAGTGGTAGGCTTCTGCAGCTGTGGCAAACGGCCAATTATCAGATCTGCACATGGTCTTTCTAAGACCGCGCACGTAAAGGTGCCAGTCAAAAAAGGTCTATTTATATTAGCTCTGGCTAACGGGTATGTCTCTATTGTGCCCGAAAAAGTGCGGCAATTCACTGTTTCACCCGTGTAATCTTCTGGCTTGGCCAGTTCCTTTTTTAAACCGATTAATGTGCTGCCACTATCAAGCAGGAGTTTACATGGAATGTTATTGACTATTCCGTGGTAGAATTTCAAACTGCCTCTGGAGGCTACTGCCGCGTTTGCATTCTCTAATGAACACGGGACTGTGTGCCCACATTTCAGTTTCCCATTATCATGAAACTGGTGGCATGTTGTACAACTACTGTAATCTAGTACATCAACTGCTGATGCTACATTGTCTTCATTCTCACACATTTCTTCCAGATCACTTCCACTCTCTGACGATGACTCAACTAATGATGCATTCACTGCTTTCAACTTCTTTCTTCCCATACACGCAGAGGAATAATGGCCAAAACAATGGCAAAAGAAGCATTTAACAGCACGTCTAAAGGTTTCTCTCTTAGACTGCTGTTTCTTTATGACCATCTCTAAGTGTTCTGAATATTTCGGGTTCTTATCACACATCGAGTATTCTGGATGTTGAAATCTACAATAAGGACACTGTTGTACATTGCCTCTTTGCTTTTCCCTAATTTTGAATGTTTTTTGTGGTCTTCCCATAGCAGCAGCTACAATCTCACTTTCTTCAGTAATAGACTTAAACACATCCCTGTTTGAAGAAAAATAGTCGGACCCCCGTTTCTCAAGCTCTTCAATGGAATCTACATCTGATTGTTGCAAACATTTGGCAAAAGGACTAGGGATAGTGGAAATAATTTTGTCCATAATTATGAGATCCCTAAGTTTGTCATAACTGTTGTTAATTTTAGAAGCTTTAAGCCATTTATTACATACATCTTGCACTGTTGAGACGTAGTCAATGAAGGTTTGATTGCTCTTAGGCTTTAGCTTGGAAAATTGAATTTGGTAACCTGGGGCGTCTAAAAGGAAATGCTACATTACCCTTTGATGGATGTATTCGTAGTTGTTTCTAAGGTCTAGGGGAATGGACTCTATTACCTTTAAGGGCTCCCCCGACAAATTCTTTATGTAGATTAATGCCCAATGTTCTTTCGGTATTTCCTGGGCCTTTAGCTGGTATTCTACGTTTTCTGACCATGCTGAGATGGAATCCCCTTGGCAGAATGGCTTTATGATCCCTTTGTACTTAGCAAATTTATTTTCTTCTTCCTTACTTTTCATTTTAGTAGTAGCTATATGGACATGAGACTCGATTTCGAGCTCCTTCATTTTAATCTGTGTTTGACTTTCAATTTCCACTTGTTTTAATCTATTCGTCTCAGCTAGCTCTTGTTGTTTTAACTTAGTACCTTCCGCTATCTCGGCGAGTTCCTTCTGGTGTAACCGTTCTTTTGCCCTTTCATCGCTGTCTGCTGCAGCTTGTCTATCAGTGTGTTCTCTAAATTCAGCCTTTGCCCATTTCTCTAGTTTATCTCCACTGTAACCTAGTGCTACCCCCGCATATATACACTCCTTAAGTGTAGACATTGTTAATGTTTATATTTCACACACTCTTACATACAATACTGATGACTTGTAAAATGCTTGATTTATAGTGAAAATGAAACCCAAAAAATGTAGATGCTGTTTTACTTTATGCACGTCACAATTATATGTACTTATCTGATCAGTTTAAAATGATCAGGATCTTTCTTTCAGTTGGGAGAGAATGCTACTTTCAGCTAGATGTTGTCACCAATTCCGTGCGCATCCTGACGTGTAGAGCGCAAACAATTAGCATTTTTTTTTTTACATGAATGATTATTACAGAAGTTAACAAAATGCACTCCAAGTTTTCTATACTTGTTTCCTGTAGAAACTGGAATGAGGTATATTAACTTTAAATTAATTAATTAATATTTGTCGTCATGTCTTGTCTGTCGTAAAGTTCTCAAGTTTGACCTCCAACTGAAACGTTTGTAACAACAATCGTTAACACATCACAATACATTACATTCCACTGCGATCAATATCGTTACACTAACAAACTTGCGACGGCAATCAGGTCACTGCCAGGTCACTTTGTGTACTTCACCAACTTTTATTCTGACATTTTTCCCCGCTGTGTTTCATTTACACCAGCATTTTTAATTTTAAATCAATGGTACATCAGTGTCGTAATTTTATTTCTGCACCTCACACATCTGGATATACGTTTAAATACAGGTGCAGTGTCAGATACTTTTTACTCCCTGCATTTCAGCACTCTGGGTATGGGTTTATTTCCGTGACTTCTGACACCAAAAGCGGGTGTCAGTTTCAAATAGTTTTTCCACTTCTGCACCTCCGGGTATGGGTTCAAGCACTTCTGACACCAAAAGCGGGTTGCCTGTCACAGTCCTGCACTCAGGCAAACCTCATCTGTACCTCACAAATAATAATAATATGCACAGATGTTTTTTCTACAATATTTATTCAGGCAAGCCTGACAATTCTCTAAGGCGTTCTTTTCCTGTACATAAATAGAGAATACTTATTAATCACATTACACAATGTATGAATTCACAACACACTCTCGCTAAACATTGCATGCGTTCATAGACAATAACTTAGAACCACGTCCAGTCAGAAAGCCGCCTGTCCCCCGTCTGTCTTAACTCAGCTCGCAGCTTGCCTACGCGGTCAATCTCCCTCGTGGGGTGCGTGCTAATCCCTTTGCACGCAGCACTATCGTCTCTGCCTTCTAGAGTTCTGTTATACTTCACGTTGTCACGTCTACGTCTGCCCGCCCCCTCCCCCTGGGTCGGTCCCTCTATTGTCCTAACTATAACACGTTAGTGTTCCCACCCGAGTCTAGTCATATCTATTATTACGTCCTGGCTTGGGTGATGTTTCTATTCAGTCTATACCTTTATAGACGTCCTGTCTCTATGTCCTATAAGTCCTCACTCCTCTACTGTCACTAGTCTGTCTCAGTACAGTGTAGGACCTTGACATATACAAAATGTAAACTAAGAAACAGAATGAAACTTGATCTCTTAAATGCTACATTGACAATAAGATTTGGCCTGATGAGAGCAGGAAAATGCTGTTAAACTTATCAGCTCCCTGATCGTGTAATAAAAGAAATTGGAACAGCTATAGCATACCAGAGTCATTTTGAATCTGAAGCTTCAACTTCATCATCCAAGCTAAGTGCATCTTGTGAGACAGGCATCAGTGAAGATGAGGACATGATTCTATAGGTAACATCAATTTTCTTTTTAATGTTGCATATCCCTTACAGGATGGTGCAGTCAACATCAGAATTTTTCAGCTGCTGTTGATGTACAAGGCAAGATTACGCTCAGTAGTTTGCCATTGCTTTCTGAGCGACAGGCTCACATACCCCTGTAAGTTACCAGCGCAGCTCGAACCGCTGTCGGTTCTGGCGCAGCTGCGTTACTCACGAGAATATACGGGATTACGGCGACAGCCTTAAACTTTTCGCCAGGGAGAGCGGCAGTCACATCAATACATATGTAATTTCTTACTTTCTCAATCTGGATATTTTTCCTAGATACTTTCCAATGAAATCTAGATATTTATGGATGTTGTTTGGGCCGTTTCTAGATACTTTTGGTCAAAAAATGTGGCAACCCTGGTTAGACCACAATCAGAGGAAAGACGAGACGGAAATATAACCAGATTGCTACTGGTACTATTAGTGTTGGAACTCTTCGCTGGCTACTGAGGATGGGGAAGGAGCACTTATGGGAATGCCCCGAATTCTGTGATGTCGATTCCTAAATCAATCAATATCAATCAATCTTATAGTCCCTTTATAAATGACTTTATAAAAATATGAATACAATTTTTTGGAACTGCACGGTAAAGCAGTGAAAATGTAAACAATATAAAATGACACAAAGTAGTACAGCTTTACATAACAGAATTACGACACATATAGGACATTGCGGCGATTAACTTTCATCAGCAAACAAACACATTCACAAAACACAACATATAATCAAGGAGATCTCCTATGACTATATTAAAACGTGACGACAGGACGAGAAGAATAAAAAGATGAAAAAAAATAAAAGCAATAAAGCGAAAATGAAAATTGGAAAAAAATGTTCATACTTACCTCAGGATTCCGAGCTGTGTATACACAGCTCGGAATTTATACACAGCTCGGAATTCTGTGGTAAGTATGAACATTTTTTTCACGAGTGCATTTTTCATGAGATTCCTGAGGGGTCATCGCTGGAGCTACGGAGTTCGTGCGACGCCTTTCGCGCTGCGGAAAGAGACTAAGCGAGGGGTGGGCAAACTACGGCCCGTGGGTCGCATGCGGCCCGCCAACAGATTTTATGCGGCCCGCGAAGGCATTTAGGGATTAAAAAAAAATTACTTCGTTTTTAAATTATTTTGTTGAATTTTAAAGAATTTCATGTACCGTTATGATTGTTTTAACATTTTTGATAAAATTTCTTTCTAATTATCTATTTTTGTTAACAGTCCTTGACCTTCGTAATGTAATGCTTCCTCTTCTTCTTTCGTTCGCCTTAAATATATCTATAATTGCAATGATGCCTCTTGTATGAATTTAACTGTCCTTTTTAGTTCACTCAGCAGTCCATAGAGTTTATCTTCCATTGTCGTCACTCTAGGCCAGAAGGTTTGCCTAGACATGTTGTAATTTGGGCAGTCTTTGAGTATGTGCTCTGCTGTCTCCAAAGATAATCCACATGTGCACACGGCTGATTCACCAATCTTGAATCTTGTATACATGTGTTTGCGTAATCTATTGTGTCCTGTTCTGATGCACAAAATAATGACTTGTTCTGGTCTGTCCATAACGTGGTAGTCGTCTTTAGCAGGTTTTGGTGGCCTTCTAACTGATTTGATCATTCTTTTCTTTTGGTGGTATGGAACGGGCACATCAGGCTGTTCTTCTTTTGCTCCTTCCTTAGCTAATCGATCAGTTCTGTCGTTTCCGGGTACTCCACAGTGGGATGGTATCCATTGTATGTAACCTTATGCTGGCTGCTAAGTTCAGAAAGTAGTGTCCTTAGTACTGACAATTTCCAAGACACCATTTCGTTTTCGTTGAGGTGAGTTTCTTGCAAGCAACATACGCTTACCTTTTCTTGGTCCAAGATGTTTTCTAGTTCTATTGTTTTGTTGCTGAATCTCTCCGCATTTCAATGCATTAGTTTTAGTCTTTATTTGGTATGGCCAGACGCTCTATTCTCAGGTCCCCTGGCTCCACAGTACATCTGAGAAGGACCTCCAATAGCTGTAGTTGGACCCTTTCGAGGCATATGGCCCGGCACTGCACCTGCCTGGGGGTCTAAAGCAGGGCGAGCACCGTAACATTTAGCAGTAATCGACATATTTCATTACGCGTGAATGTTGGCATCCTGATTTCTGTGGTGCGCCTCCTGGCTGGTTTCCTCCGTATTCAGCACCTTTCCTTTGCTAGAGCAGACTGTGGTCTTATTCGAGTTTAGGTGTGTAGGCATTTCTGCGCATGCATGTACGTGCATACACATCTAGAGCGTTCTGGATATTTCTCGATGCCAGTGACTCGCCGTCGCCCCTTCTCCTGTAAGTTAAAACAGTTCCGCCACGAGAAGGTCAGGAGTTGGACTTTTGCTGCATAGGTGATAAATGCACGAGCCATTAGGGTATTTATGCAAGGTTGGGCGCTCACACCAACCCGGCTCCTGGCTACATACAGCAACATTTGGAACCATGTAATGCTAAAATGCCAATTTATCGACTTTTATACAGAGAAATATTTATCGATATGTAAAACTTTAATAACATATTTTTCTCCGGTGAATGAAATGATTTATTTTGCAAGAAAATATTAAATTTAAAAGTCTTTTGCTGTTATAAATTATTTCCACATTTTTGTTTGTTGCGTATCCCTTACGGGACGTTGCAGTCACCACCAGCATTTTTCAGCTGCTGTTGATGTACTAGGCACATTTACAATGTTCAAATTAATTTATTTGTTGTAGTAGTCTTGATATATTTCTGAAATTTATTCTGAGTTTACTACTTATTTTCCGAATATTTTATTTTCACACACAGCCGGAAGTAGGTTTTGTTTATTTCCATTTGAAAGTTTTGTACAATTCTACCTTTTCGAATTTTATTAAAGCAATGAGTGTCAATAACAAACGGACGATTGAAGATGAATGCCGTGTTTTTAATGATGAATGGACAATTAAGTAATGTTTTATAAAAGTTGGTAGCTATTCAATTTGCTTGTTGTGTCGTCAGTCAGTGGCTGTCTTCAAGGAGTACAATTTAAAAAAGACATTATCAAACAAAACATTCCGATTTCGGATACAATTTAACAACCGAAAGGAGGGAAAGGAAATGCCTTGTGTTGGTGAAAAATTTGGAGAAACAGCAAACTGTTTTCACTAAACAGTCTTCAATTCAAGATGCTGCAACTGAAGTTAGTCTTGTGCTGTCAAACAGAATTTTAAAACAGAACAAGCCATTTTCTGATGGCGAGTTCATCAAAGAATGTTTGCTAGATGCAGCAAACATTATGTGTAAAGAACAACAACAAAAAACAGATTTGGCAACATTACTTTATCTAGGAGAACTGTGGTCAGACGTGTTGACAAGATAAGTGACAATTTGATGCATAAACTTCAAGATGCAAGTAAACAATTTTTGTGGTACTCTCTTGCTTTGGATGAGAGTACCGATGTACAGGATACTGCCCAATTATTGATATTTATACGTGGAATAAACACTTCTTTCAAACTCACTGAAGAGTTACTGAGTGTTGAGTCACTCAAAGACACAACCACATGCCATGATATATTCCATGCTGTTACTAACTGTATTGAAAGAACTGGATTGGTTTGGAACAAGATGGCAAGTGTTACAAATGACGGAGCTCGTGCTTTGACTGGAAAAAAATGTAGGTCTGGTAAAGTTGATAAGTAATTAGATTAAAGCAGAATATCCAGACCACACATTATTTCCACTTCACTCTGTGATTCATCACGAAAGTCTGTGTAAAACTGTTTTGAATATCAAGCATGTTATTGACCCAGTTGTCAGTGTCATAAACCTCATCAAATCAAGAGGACTTAATCACAGACAGTTCAGGTATTACTTGACGATTTGGAAACTGAACATTCCGATGTCCTGTACCACACCAATGTTCGATGGCTGAGTCTCGGCAAGGTGTTGAGGCGAGTGTGGTAACTCAGAGAAGAAATAGTGATGTTCCTAGTGATGAAGGGCATTGAATGTGACTTTAATACTAACATCTTATGTATAAAAAAGGATGTAATATGTATGTCTGTCTGTCAGTCTGTATGTCCTTTATGCGTTCGCGAACGGTCCATCCGATTGAGATGAAATATTCTACACGTCTTCCTCTCATTCCCGCGCTGCCAACTGTGATATTTTGTTTAGTGTAAAATCGGCTACTTAATTAATATTATTTAATTTTTAATTTTTCATTATAATTTCTATATAGCAAGGGGACTTAACTCTAGAAAAGTTATTTCAAGGGGCATAACTTTTAATAACTTTTCTGTATACCTTATAGTCATATATTGTTGCATGGTTTTCAAAGATTTATAACATCTTTGTCCATAGTTATTTACCGGCATATGAGTTATAATAAATCATTACATAATCTTTAGGGCATTTTCAAAGTTTTCATAAAAATAATGCATAATGCATAACATTGTAACTCATCTTTTTATGCTTAAAGAAGTTATCTACAGTCATGTCGGTTATTAAAAACAGTTTCCATTAAAAATAATGGATGGTGTGTGGAAGGACATTCTTTTAAGTTACTTTTTTTGTGGTATGAATTTAATGAGACGCTCCACGCCGGGAGACAGACAGACAGACAGATAGTCGGGAACGGGAGCTTATATGACTACGTATATGAATTAAATGAGATGCTCCTCACCTTTTCGCTGCAGTTATCTACAGGCTTATGCGTTATAATCCTCCTCCTCTCCCCTCCTCCTCCTCCTACCCTCTTCCTCCTCCCATCCCCCTCTTCCCTCTCCCTCCTCTTCCTCCTC